>VDFB02281492.1:258788393-258802220 GCA_007258455.2 Sequoia sempervirens
AAGAAAGCCTACACTATAGATTGAAGGTTCTTTTGTACAAGAAGTTGGGTTCTTCATGATGGAGGAACATGTTGTTGATAGGAATGGAAAGCTTGTATCATATGGAACATGGACATACAAAATTCCAGCAATTGAAACAATACCTTGAAAGTTAATGTTGAGCTACTTAATAGTCCTTTGTATGAAAAATGCATTCTCTCCTAAAAAAGGTTTAAAAACTTCCATCTTCAACACTAAAGAGATTTGTCCTTTTTACATTACAAGAAAGGAGAATGACAAACAATTCCTTGGAAAGCAAGAATTGAGGAGGGGGAGTGGCCAATAGCCTTCCCTTAGGGTGTGTTGCCTCATGTTAACCATTACTACCATCATTTCACTGACTTGGGTTGGCCTCTTTAAATGCTCTTTAGGAATTAGATAAACTCCATATCATGAATAAACCACAGTGGATTCATTTAATGGAAAAGTTAGGTGGAGTGTGTTTAAAACTAGGGTTTATGTTGTTCAAACCACCTGTGCAACCAATGATCAAAACCCTGCCCTGAGAGGAGACAGGTTTGAATCACTCCCAAAATGGTAACAAGCTAGTATACTTACAACTCCATTATTCATAGAAATACATCTTCATAAATGGAATGAAGTTTCTTCTATCTATGTTATCTAATCTTTAAAGGATTTTAAATTAATAGAGCATGATATGAAATTATAACAAATCATAATTTCAAACCAAAATGGCTGACATCATTCTTACCATACCTTGAGTGAAGTGATAATACCTTATTTTATGGAACTTGTCTTACTTTGCTTCTTCACCTCTATGGGTGATATATATGTAGAGGTAAATGAAAATAAATTTGAGGAATCTCTTCAAATTCTAGTTGGAAAACCATTACATGGTTGTAACTACCTCTAAAAAAAGTAGGTGGACAGTCTAATAATTTCCACTTCCCTTTCTTAATATGCAGAAGTCATTTCCAAACCCATGCTAGAAAGGCTAAAGGAGGACACTCTCTGTCAATGGAAAAAACCTATAAAGCCTCTCCACTTGCAGAATGAAATGTTGGGATCCCATGTCACAAATGAATTTTCTTGATCGTATTTGATTGCAGCCCTAAAATCCAATAGATCCTGCTCATCTAACACATTGTTTTGTTGGGATGTAAACAATGGAATGAATCTATAGCAAAAGGAATTATAAGAATGACAAGTTGAATGAAGATAAATGAAGACAGTATTATTGGAGCCATTTTCTAGCCAAATGGAAAGATACCTCCAACATTTATATTGCTACTAATTTATAGAGGATGAAGTAGAGTAGAATATCTTATGCATCATAGTGCCTTGTTACCATCAACCAAAAGAAATTAGATAGTTCAAACTACAAGGTGGGAAAGTAGTTATCATCCGATTCAAGAATTCAAAAACAACATACATTAGTATTTAACATTTCTTAGACAATTATTCCAAATTAATAAAAGAAATTATCATATCTATTTATTATTATTATTATTATTATTATTATTATTTTATTTGTCTATAATTACAATTTCTTCCTTCAATTATATAAAATACTTCTTGGACAATTATTCCAAATTAATATTTAACATTTCTTGGACAATTATTCCAAATTAATAAAAGAAATGATCATATCTATTTGTGTGTGTATTATTTATTATTTTATTTGTCTATAATTACAATTTCTTCCTTCAATTATATAAAATACTTGAACAATCAATTATTTTCCAAGAAATTTTAACTATTTTTATTTTTGAAAGAAATAGTATTATCCTATCAATTATTTGATAAATATTATTTCCAAAGTTAACTAGATGTTCAAAAGGGGTGGCATATGCAGAATTCTTCCCAAGATGTAACTACATCAGACGAAGCTAGGAATTCTATTATTGTCCTTGGTAGTCTTGTAACCTATTCAATGGTAATTTCAGATGCATCTACATAAATTCCCTTTACCATGGATTCATCATAGTGAATGGTTTCTGCAAATCTTCTTATTAAATCATCACTAAATTTTGTCTTCATTAAGTAATCGAGCCATCCAACCCTTGTGAAGATAGGAAGGATTTTTGCATCCTCCAAAATTTGTTGGTGAGTTGTTGGCTCTCTTCTTATAACATCTCCTCCCATCCTTGTTTCCTTCTCTACTCAATATACCAAATTCAGCTCTAGAAATTCAATTCAATCTTCTCACCACCTTTGAACTGCTCTACCACTTCAAAACCTCCATTTCCTCATATATCCTTACTACTATACCATACTACAACTAAAAATTCCCTTTTGAATTCAGCTCTAGTCTAACTAAGTTGAAGTTCTCATTCAATTCTCAAGGTTTTAAGTTTTAGCAATTTTGAAAATGGTAGAGGAAATAGCAGCAAAAATAAAACATGACTAAGGGTTTTTTCATGTCATAATACTCATTAAATTTGGTTTTGGGTGAAAAACTCGAAAGGACTAGAAAAAAGACTGAGTAAGGCATTCCCTCCCCCCAACTTAATTGGTGAAGTGACCTCACTTCACATTGATGATTTGGAGGTGGTGTAAATTCATAATAATGAAAATTAAAGATGTAATATTTTGCATGCATGGAATTAAATGAAAAAGTGTATGTAAGTTTAAAGAAATCCAGATTAATCATAACACTATACCTTAAGTACTACCTCATAGAAATAACCATATTTTGTGCATGGAAATTGAAATAATATATTTTTTCCTTGATTCAATATGACACATATTAACTGGAAAGATAATGAATAGTGGGTGGTGAGTGGATTTGATGGGATGAAAATGATGAGTATGAGTTGGAGATGTGACAACTCTAGTAATTGAAATGAGAGAAGGTAATAAAAGAATTATGCCACTATATTTTGCATGAAATGATGGATATTAAATGTGAATATATTTGAAATGAATGTGAATGGACTCACAGTAAATATGGCACCAAGTGAGTTGAATATTCTTTCTGCTACCAAACATTTCTATGAGCACTTGCAGTGTCAAGTCCCAATCTAAATGTTGATAGTGTGAAGCTACACGTCCCTTTGGCATCAAGACCCTTGTTAATATTGATAATATGTCCCTCTAAAGATATTTTGAACATTATTATAATGTGTAGTGTGTGCTTGTGAGAAAAAAATGAAAAGTTAGTGCCAAAGAAGCTTAGGGTCTGAGATGTGTAGCTCAATCTCTGGGCCTCCAGAAGTGTTGGGTATGTAAAACTTAATACTGAAGTAGGACTTTGTTTATCATATGTTGTATCATTTTCATTGGATGCGCCATATTGTTGGATCAATGAAATATAAAGTCATCCTTTTGTAATGGATTTTTATACAACTTTAGTCTGTGGCCGTTAACAAGAATTGAAAATTGAACTGCATCAATGGTGTATAATTATACTGCCCCATTAGGGTAAACCTTGTTAATCTCACGGGGACCCAACCATATGGACTATAATTTTCCTTTGGAATATTTATACTATGAATCATATAACAGGTCCCAATCTCCCATAGTGAACTCTTTTGTTTTAATGTATTGATCATGCCACTTCATTCATTGTTGTTGTACTACCTCTGTATGATGTACTACTTCCATTCTTATCTCATCCAACCCATTCAAAGAATGCAACCTTTCCTTATGTGCTTTTGTTAAATCCATTCCCAACTCTAATATTGTCCTCAATGTTTTATATTCAAACTCAATAGGAAGGATAGTTGTATTTCCATAGACTAACTCATAGGGTGTAAAATCAATGGTTATTTTCCATGTAGTTCTATATTCCTAGACTACTTCAGGTAACCTTGAAACCCAATCTTTCCTATGCAGTTGCACTATCTTGGTGAGAATGCTTTCAATCTCCCTATTAGTAACTTCCACTTGACAATTAGCCTATGGATAGGGTGTTGATTTCTTATGTCTAGTTGGATATTCCTCAACCAACTTGGTAATTATATTAGAAGTAAATTGGGCCCCTTGGTTAGTGACTATTTCTCTAGGTACTCCATACCTAGTAAAAATATCTTCATAAAAGAACTTAGCCACATTACCATCTCCGAAAAATTGTAGGGCCTTAACTTCCACCCATTTTGTCAAGTAATTAGTGCAAACAAGGATATATTCCTTGTTATTATATGTAGGAGAGATTGGACTAATGAAGTCTAAAACCTATTTGTCAAAAGGTTCCAATGTTAACTAAGGCTGTAAAGGAATCTCATCACTTTTTGTTGGCCTTCCCATCCTTTGACACCTATCTTAACTCTTGGTGTATATTTAACAACATATTTATGTAAAGTAGGACAATAATATCTAGCTTTGAGGATCTTAAAAGTTGTTCTCTTTACTGCAAAATGACCTCCACATGGTTCATCATCGCATGATTTCATGATATCAAAAATACCATCCTCCCTTATGCATCTTCTCATGATTTTATCAGGCCCTATATAAGACAAATAACTAGATATCCAAGAGTATGAAAAACATTTGTCAACCATCTATCTTTTCTCTCTTGGTGAGAAATGTGGTGGAATTTTCCCTTTGACCAAATAATTAGCAATATCTACATACCAGGGTATTTTTACTTGCAAATAAAACAAGTGTTCATCAATAAATGAATCATCGACCACTCCTTTAGTTTATTTTATTGGAAGTCTTGATAAGAAAACTGCTACCACATTTTCTTTACCAAGTTTTTCTACAATGGTAAGATAAAATTCTTGTAAGAGAAGTAGCCATCTTACCAATATACCTCCAACTACTGGCTTGTTCATAAAATACCTGATTGTTGTGTGATTTGTATGGAAAAAGACTAGATAGCTAGTAATATAATGTATGAATTTATTAATAGCATAAATTACAACAAGTATCTCTTTTTTTGTTACAGTATAGTTTAATTCTTCCCCTTGAAGATTCTTGCTAATATAATAAATTGCATACTCCTTGTTGTCATCCTTCTAACCCAAGACTACTCAATGGAAAAATATGAAGCATTTTCATGTATGTGAAATGGAAGAGTCCAATTAAGACCTCTCAACACTGGTGCTTGAGTCAAATTTTTCTCTAGTTATTCAAGGAGTGTTGAGACTCAAAGGCCCATTCAAACTCAATGTCCTTACTTAGAAAAATAAATTAAAGAGAAGTAATCTTACTAAAATCTTTGATAAACTGCCTGTAGTAGCCTACATGACTAAGGAAGGTTTTGATATCTCTTTGTTTTTGAAGAACAAGTAAGGTAGATATTATCTCTATTTTGTGTGCATCGACCTGAATTCCTACATTGGATATAAAGTGTCCCAATACTATTCCTTGTGTCATCATCATGAAACACTTCTCATTTTTTAGTGACAGGTTATGTTCTTTACACCTTTGTAACAAATTTTCTAGGTTATTGAGAGCTTCCTCATAACTTTCACCATAAGTGGTAAAGTCATCCATGTATATCTCCATGCAACCATGTGCATAATCAAAAAATATGTTAAGTCCTACTTTTTGAAAGGTGGTTGGAGCATTTTATAAACCAAATGGAAGAATAGAGTAAACATAAGTCCCCCACGGAAATTTAAATATTGTAGTCTTGTCCTGGTCCCCTAGAGGAATTTTAATATGGTTATAACCATTGACACAATCAAGAAATGAGAAGTACTTCTTCCCAGCTAGTGAGTAAAGTACCTGATCGATGAAAGGCAGAGGAAAATGATCTTTCCTGGTGGTTGTATTAATTCCCTATAGTCTACAAATTCTCTTCATTTCCCATCTTTCTTGGAACAATTACCAAAGGTGCGACCCATTCACTATCTAAGATTGGATAGATAAAACCTGCATCAATGATCTTTTGTAGCTCATCTTTCCCTCTCCTTGAGAATAGGATTCATATGCCACTATCATTGCTAAATGGGTCTATAACCATCATTAATGTAAATCCTATGCATGCATAGATTAGGATCTATGCCCTTCATATCATGGTAATCCCATGCATATGCAACTAAGTGTTCCTACAACTCACTGATTGTAAAAAAATATTTTGTTCCTCTATCAAGGAATTATTAATATTCAACTTCCTTCTTTGCATGGTTCCAATTCCTTTGATGACTCTTGAACTGATGAGAGACCAAGGCTTGGTATGATGGGTAAACATTTTTGAGGTAGTAATGAATGAAATAGTTGTGATATATACTCTATAGAATCAGTAGGTATAATACTTTGCAAGGGATCTTGTATGTATATGAGGTAGTCTTGTTACTACAGGATCTTACCACAATCATTTTGGATTATGTGAGAAATAAGCTCATCTTCATCTTGGTCATCCAATAAGGGGCTACACTCTATAGTCATCAGCTTTAATAGAGTAGTTATCTTCCTCCTTGTCACCCAAATTGGGCTAGATGGTGTGCTCAAGGTGTGCATATGGTTGGGTCGGTGGACAAAGAACCAAGTTCTTTGTAATTGTCCCATTGGATGTTATCATTTTACCAGACATACAATGTATAAATGCAATGGTTGTTTCCAACCAAGGGATTCCTAGGATGAGTGGGTAACCCGCAAGATTGACTTTGGGTTGTAATACTATGAATTCTATAGGGCATTCCCAAGAATCTAATGCAAAGACTAGGTCTTCAATAATTCCTTCAAGCTTGATTGTGGACCTATCAACTAATTGGAAAATAGTTTGTGTGGGCCTAAGGTTAACCATCAAAAGAAATTGCATTGCTTCATTTTTCATGATAGTGATAGTTGACCCCAAGTTTATCAAAGTATTCTTAATGAGGGTTTCATTAATCTTAACATCCACAACTAGACTACCAGGATCTGTATACTTCGGGACTATAATGTTCCCTAACATGATATCTGCAAGATTTCTCAAGAGATGAACTATTTGTGGATCTTTTCTTTTCATACTTGGTTTCTTAAGATATGGATCCCTTATAGTTTTGGTATATATAGGGATGTATTTGATAGCTTGGATAAGTGGGATCTTGATGTTCACATCTTTTAATTGTCCTAAAAGGTCTGTTTCAGCCTCTGTGTGTTGCTTTTGCATAGCTAGGCATTTAGGAATAGGTGGATTGGGATTTGAGGTAGTTTGGTATACCTAATTTAGGTTAGGTTCCAAAGATGGTTTATCGAAAGCCTCAACTATAGGTTCATCATCCTCCATTTCTATAATTTGGGGAGATGAAGGTCCAACAAGATGTTGTCCTGATTTGAGGTGGACATCACTCACCTCTACCACAGAAGTGGTGTATTGCATAGCTTCGTTAGTATAAGCATGTTGAACATGCTTAGTGTTAGGGTTAGGTGTAGGTTGGGTGGACATTTATTGTTGCTTGGGTGGATGGGATGCAGAATTTTATGGAGGCATTAGAGCTTGTTATTGTTGTGGAGGAGGGAGCATAGGCTGCTAATAGTTCATATTTTGCTACTACCATTGATGACCTTTATGTCACTGAGGCTTCCACTAATTCTATTGGGTTGGCCATTGTGGATTATAATTGAAACCCTAAAAATATTGTTGCGGCCAAGGATTTGGCTATTGGTTCCAATTTGGTTGAGCTTGTGGCCACTGTTGAGGGTTTTGTCACTGGTTTTGGTTTACTTGCTAAGGCTAAGAGTTCCAAGTAGAAATTTTTTTATTCCCAATAGGAAAGGATGAATTAAAGCTAAGGGAATGGGTATGTGCAAGATCATAATGGGCCAAAAAGTGGTGATATGATGGGTATATGTAGGGTATGTGGTTGACGACGTTTTTTAACCCAAAATTGATGAAACAAAAAGGGTTTTTAAAGGAGATTCTCAGCTTTCCACCAATATAAATTATACTTTACTTTGAATTTAATAAATAATTATTATTCATTTTCTATTTGAATTATTACTAAAGTCTTGATTAATAGGCCCATTGAAAAACATCTATAGCTTTCAAATGGTATCACATTTTTTGAATTCAAAACATGTGTCACATTCTATGCTTTGCATACTATAGGATTAAAAAAAATTGAATTTCATGAAGTTTTGACCAAGTTAAGGTGGTTAGACATATGAGCTTTTATATTTTTTAAAAGTTGTAATAAAAAATTTATAATTAATTATTTACTTGCAAAAAAATTACAAAAAACTATGCATCACATCTAGACATGAGTCATCTACTTATATCTAAAATCTTATAAATTTTTTTTATCATTTTATTGTGGTTAGGGTGGTCAGACATACACCTACTTCTTATTTTTTCCCTAAAATTTAAGTACTACTACATTGAAATTTCAAATTTTCACCAAATAGATTTAAAAAAAATAAAAATAAACCTAGTCATTTAGAATATACATTCAATTTTCTACATATTCTATTCTTACATATTTTTCAAATAATATAGATAACTTATTCAAATTTTTAAGTCAAGTTGCCTAACTCTGATTTTTCTGAATTTTTTGCCACTTAAGGGCCTATTTTCTCCATGATGATCCTGCACATACCCAGATCTTGTGGCATACCTTTTCTCTACTACCATGGCCTCCTTTGTGCTATATAAAAGAGTTTTCCATCATCTCCTTTAATTGGTTAAAAATTAGGCTTCTAAACTTTATCTTGTTGGATACTAGCCACTCTTTTGTATTTACAATTCGCTTTTATTTTCCTACAACTTGGAAAATATTCAATATGCATGGCCTCAACTTCCACCTATTTTTTCTTAATATGAAGAGTATCCAACTAAGTTTCCAAATGACTGATGATATCCTCCATGTTGGATAACAGATTGCTTAGCTTTATTTTTGAAACCCCTATAGATGATTTACCAATAACTAATGTTCTATCTCCTCTTGGCCTTTTTGTAAAGGTCCCTAGAATAATTCCTATAGGCCTTACAAATGTCTAAAAATGGTAGCTAAGAAATATCTCCCTCGCCAATGAGGTTCAAGGCATTCATACAATCTTCATTAGCTCCCCTCAAAAAGACTAACTTGAGAGACTCTTCTGATAACTTTTTCTGAGGGTTTTTCTTTAGAGAAAACTAAAATATTTCCACATAATCCTCTAAAGGCTCATCATATTTTTGTGTCATTTGGAATATATCATCTTTCCTCCTATTAGGTCCTCTATAGTAGTCCTGATACTTCTCCAAAAATAGTGTCTTCATGGTGTCCCAATCAGGAGTAACATTACCTTATCTCATGAACCATCTCAAAGTTGCATCTTTGAGAGTGGTAGGAAAAATATTTAACCTATGTGCATCAGAAGTATAGTCATAACTTATGCATAAGACATCAAATTCAAAGAGTAATGTATCTAGGTCCTCAACCATTAACCCATAGAAAACTAGTAATGTCGAAGGAGGAATGTTCTTGAACATAGTAGCTCTTTACTAGTTAGTAATAGGAAACTCAAATGTTGGTTGGACATCATCATCATCTGCTACATCACCCATGGTGTGGTATGTTCCTTCTATATGTGTGCTAGAGTTTTGTGAGAAGGAAATTTCTTCTTCAGTGGTTCCTTCACTTTGAGTACTATGGTTACCAATTTCTCCAATAACTTCCTCATGTGTGGAGGGAAGGAACCTACCCAAGGAATCTCTCTTCCTCTACATACATGAAATATGACTTTAAATTCAATGGTCCTACATAATGTTAGGATCTTGGTGTTGAAAAAGATGACATTGAACATTCCTAATGCTTGAAAAGATAAATTAACTATGAAACTATAAAAACTAGTCTATGAAGATAACACCATCCCTGACAACAGTGCCAAAAATGTAGATTCTAAGCTAATGCATTGTAAAATTGGTAGAATCTACTCAATTCAAAGGTTTAAGCGGCTGAAAAGTCCACTTCACATTGCTTAAGACTACATTAAATTATCAACTCAGGGCTTGAAAGCATATGATGGTGCAACATTATATATGCCTTTATGGAATTCAAACTACTTAAAATACCCTACCTAACTTATTCTACTTGCTGGAACTCACAGAATTGTAAAATAGTTAAAGCATAAATCAGAATCAATTGCTACAGGTACCTACAGTAAAGACTATAACAAAACTTGTATTAATAAAATGATACTATGTTAACCAAAAATTAATAAAAATTTGATAAAAACTTGCTAACTATCATGTGGATTCAACCAACAACTATATACAAGTTAAGGGAATCATTATTGAAAGAAACAACTAACTAAAATCATTAACTCCACTCCCAAATAATATAGCATGAAATTAAGATTTAAATTATTCAACCTATAACTAAAAAGGAAAGAGAAATCCTATCAGAACTAGAACTCTATCAAAAAAAAATTGCACAAAAATAGACAACCACTTGTCAAAATTCCATCAGTGAAGGAAACCTCCTCTTCAACATTTATTAAAGTAGTCATAATAATGTGCACCCAATCTTCATTAAGAGCCTTTGATCAATGACCACCACATTCAACTTAACCTAGAGCTTCCCCTTGCTTCGATGTCTAGTCATCCCTTTTGCTATGGGTTCACCCCACAACTGCTACACTATGGTTTCTTTTTGAGCTACAAACAAGTTAATTTGGAAAAACATGTACACGAGGATAACTATCACAATTAATTCATAGCATTCCTTAAACATTCCATACATTCATTCAGATAAATCATATAATACTAATATATTAATTCATAATCATAATTAAGGTTCAAGTTTGCATAGTGGATATAAAAGGATAGCATAATGTAGGAACATTATCTAGAGAATATGTTTAAAAGTATTTTAAAATAGGAATAAAAACAACAAAAACTAGACCATTATCTAGACCTATCACAACCCTTAGCTAAGTCAACTCAATGAGGAAATCTACTAATTTCCTTATGCTTGAGGATGTGGATTTCATCCTAAACAACACTTTTGGGAGAAATACTAAAAATAGAAAATCTACTCAATTATGCCAATTCAAACTTGAAACAACATAAAGCTCAATATTGAAAAAAACAAAGAACTTTCTACAAATCTAAGAAGGCTTGAGTGATGTACATACCAGACACCAAAAGACACTTTTGGAAGTGTAGTAATGGAAAAAGTATCCTTTTTCTTGCAGCTTGATTTGATAATTGACATTAAAACTAAACAAATGGTGTCTTGGACTAGTGTTGTAATGTCTTGTAAACATTCACATTGTTCTAGGACCTTTATATAAAAAAAACATGCTTTAATTGATCCTTTGCAAGGGTGTTGTGAAGTGTTGTAAAACACTTTCACACTTTTCTAGGACTTATTTTCTTAATTAAGCCTTATGGGCCCCTTTCTAAATAAAATAAGCATAATGTGTACCTTGTTTAAGTGTTGTAATTTTTTTTAAATCACTTTCACATTTATCTAGGTAGTCTTGATTCATTGTGGTTAAGTGGAGTTATTAACCCCCTTTTTAGGCCTTAATTTTGAAACCTCCTGAGGATCTCTCTCAACAATTATAAATTAAATATCAAATTATTTCATTGGGAAAAATTTGGTCCTAGTAAGTTGAGCCAACACCCATTCTCCCTTGATGGAAAATGGGTCCTCCCTTAATAGGACCCCCCTTTTTCAATTGATCTAGAATGGGTTTTTAGCCTTCTTTTAACTCCCCGAAGCTCGGTCCTAGAAACTTAGCCAGAACCCATTTGCCTTTGGTGGTGAATGGGTCCTCCCTTAATAGGACCCCTCAATTTGAATTTAATTCTAGTAGGAATTTAATAATTTTAAGACCCAGATATAAGGTTAGCCTTAATTCTTTGAATTTTGGGGTTAATCTCCTAATTTACTATAAATAAGGGGTTAATTCAAATTGTTTCTCCTAGAAATTCATTATAAGCATTGGAGTATTCAAGTTTGAACCTACAAGAGCATTACAAGAGAATTCATAAAGCATTTCGAGGTAGATTTCTAGAGTTTATTGCAAAAATTCAAGATCCATGTTGTTGAGCCAAGATTGTTCATGTAGCATTAAAGATATACTTACAACTATTTTTCAAATAATATTCAAGGATCTAAGATCTACATTCTTCATGGCCACTACATAATGGATTGTAGATTTGTTTCACAAGACATCATCCAAGGTATCAATATTGCATCATTTCATGTTTCATGCTTCAATTCATTTATTTCATCATTTGATTTAATTACCTACAAGAGGTTTGACCAAGGAAAACTTCTATCCCCTAACGATCAAAAAATTTCTCCTCTTGCATGTGTGATTGCAGGTTTTAGGTTGAAGAGAAAGATTTGGAGAAAAACTGTAAAAGTTGTCAAGTTGCAAGATTGTCATTCAAAGTGCAAGATCACAGAAAGAGCTCTATAGAATTGCATAAAAGTTTTTAGAACTTGACAACAAGGATTTCAAGAGTGTAGACATCAAGGAAGAGGATCCTGAAATCAATTTTTTGAAACCCTAAAAGGACCCATTTTCCACTAAAGGCAAGTGATTCCTCAGTAGGGCTAAAGCAGTGAAAATATGGAATCTGGAGTTGCAAACTATGAGGAAAAAAACCCAGAAGGCACTTTTTGAAATCCTTAACAAGGACCCATTCACCACTAAAGGTGAGTGAGTCCTTAGTGGACCTTGAAACCACACTTTTCTAGCAAGGTACACATCATTTTACCCTCTTAAAGCCTACCTTTTTGTTGATATAACAATTAGGATTAGCTTTTGATTGTTATTTGCATATTTTTTCCCACATAATTGAGTGAAACATCAAGTCAAAAAGTTAGGTGGGTCCATTTTATTGATCTCATTTGTGATCCATGTTCCTCTTTCTATGTTTCATTTTGGTGAACCCAATTTTTGAACATTTCAACTTCTGATTTGGAGTGCATTTAAACCCTAAATCTTAATTTTATAATAGATTGCATTAGGTTTGTACTAATTGCATTACATTTAGGGTTCTTCACAATTTCATTAGTTTTCACTGCATATAGGGGTTTAAATTTGCATTCTTGCATTGTTTAAATATGAAAAACTCAAAAAAAATTGCATTGATTTTGCATTGTGTTTGAATATTAGTGTACATTTCATCATTCATATTCAAATATTGAGTCAAAATTGCATTTCAAAAAGTGTAATATAGTTCATCATTTACCCTCCATTTCACTTTCATTAGGTCATCAAATTTTGGAAATTTCTGTCACATAATTTTTAGTGTCAAACTAGGCATAGAAAGCACATAAAACAACTAAAAATTTGTAGTTTTGACCTCTTTAAAACCCTGATATGAGACCCATTCGCCTTTATTGGCAAATGAGTCCCTTTTCAGACTGAGCTTGTACCTTCTTGCATTTAAAAAGCATCAATAATCACTAGAAACATTTCAAAAATACCTAACTAGGACCCATTCACCCTTACTGGCGAATGAGTCCATGTTAGATCCTAATCTAGATATTTTTTGGGATTTGAAACCTCAGTTTTATGCTTCTATTTGTTGTTGTTACTTTCCTATTTCAGTTTTAATTTTTGTTTCATTAAATGTCGGGTGTAATTAATTAATTATTACACTAACATAAGTTAACTTAGGTCTTGTAATTTCACCTTTAATTAAGTCCCTAGGCGGTGTATTATTAGATAAATCATTTATCAAATGGGATAATATTCCCTTTCCTCGGTGGAGATAAGATTCCTTCTAGAAGATGAGTTGTCCTTCTGTGAACTATCCCTCATTTAATGATCATCACCATTAGGGTTCACATGTTGTCACATGTTGTTAGATCAAGACACATGGCAATATCTCATGCATATTAGGGTTTAGCTCATTCCTATATATTCAAGGCATCTTGTACATTTGTAATATATCTAGATATCAATTAGATATCATATCATATCAATATTAAATCTCCATTGTGC
>VDFB02281492.1:258802320-258950871 GCA_007258455.2 Sequoia sempervirens
CACAAAAAAATATGCATCACATCGGGACATGAGTCCTATACTTATATCTAAAATATTAGTAAAAAAAATATTATCATTTTATTGTGGTTAGGGTGGTTAAATACACACCTACTTATTTTTTCCCTAAATTTTAAGTACTACTACATTGAAATTTCAATTTTTTACCAAAGCGATTTTAAAAATAAAATAAATAAACCTAGTAGTTTAGAAACTACATTAAATTTGCTACAAATTATATTCTTACATATTTTTGAAATAATATAGATAACTTAGGGTATGTGCAGGACCATCATGGAAAAAACAGGCCCTAAAGTGGCAATTTTTTTAAAAAAAATCAGAGTTAGGCAACTTGATGTAAATATTTGAATAAGTTATCTATATTATTTCAAAAATATGTAAAAATAGAATCTTTAGCAAATTGAATGTAGTTTCTAAACTACTATGTTTATTTAAAAAAAAATCTATTTGGTGAAAAATTTGAAATTCAATGCAAGTAGGGTAATTTAAATTTTAGGAAAAAATAAGTAGGTGTTTGTCCTAATAACCTCTAACCACAATAAAATGATAATATTTTTTTATAATATTTTAGATATAAGTAGAGGACTTATGTCTTGATGTGATGCATATTTTTTTGTAATTTTTTTCCAAGTAAATAATTAGTTATGATTTTTTATGACAAATTTTTAAAAATATAAAAACTCATATGTCTAACCACCTTAACTTGGTTTTTTAATCCTATAGTATGCGAAGTATAGAATGTGATGCATATTTCAGATTGAAAAAATGTGATACCATTTGAAAGCTATAGATGTTTTTCAATCAACCTATCAATCAGGACTTTATTCGTAATTCAAATAAAAAATGAATAATAATTATTTATTAAATTCAAAGTAAAACATAATTTATATTGTTGGAAAGATGAGAATCTCCTTTAAAAACCCTTTTCATTTCATCAATTTTGGGTAAAAAGAAGTCAGCAGCTACATACCCTACAAATACCCATCATATTGCCACTTTTTGGCCCATCATGATCCTACACATACCCCTTATTCAAATTTTTATGTCAAGTTGCCTAACTCTGATTTTTATGAATTTTTCTCCACTTAAAGGCCTATTTTTTCCATGATGATCCTGCACAAACCCAAACCCGGTCCTCTCATGAAATTTTTAAATCCATTTACAATCTCCATGTGCTTCCCAATGGAATTTTAAATTCCATTTTATTCATCTAAGGTTTCTAAGGAATTTTTAATTCCTTTTATCATCCCCATGCACATTAAAAAAGAATTTTTAATTCCTTTAGTCAACTCTTTGATCTGAGCCATTGATTTCTTGTCCTCTTTCAATCTCCACTGTTCATTTCATCTCCCTTGGTTACATGACTAACACTTAGCCATTTTTGCAATCCTAATCACTCAACCACATCCTCAAGCTTTCACACGATCTCTATAGCCAAACCCTTGCATCCAAATCAAGCAAAAATAAGTTGTTATGTTTCTAAAATCAATCTAGGAGCACACATATCAAACTATCAAGAAGGATAACCAACTGATCAACTTGGACAAGGTACCTCACTCTATTTTTATTTGTTTTGTTCAAGTTTAACTAGGCCATATCTTGACTTGTTGTTTTGTGCTTTTCTTCCTTTTGCATTTCGTTTGTTCTGCATTATTGTAGGTTAGAAAACACATCACACTCTAGGTATCCAATCATGGCCTAAAATTCATTGACATCTAGGTTAGTGGGTATAGATGCTTCTTGCAATGCTTTATCAAGGATGGCTCTGTGCTATGGGGATATGCAAAGGAGCTCCAAGATAAAAATTTCTGTGGGGGTTTTTCCCAACTGATCCAAGAGATTATATTGAATTTTTGGCTATGAGTTAGAAGGAGGTCATGGAATAGCTATCTTGGTTCGGTGGGTGGTAACAACACATTATGAACTTGGCTTGTTGATGGTAATAGTGGCAATGTGATCATCAAAGGGTCTCACATTAAGGATGGTAGTGTTGTAATTGTGTTTGATGGAAACATAATTGGCATTATTGTTGTGCCATGAATTGGAGGCTTCTCCTTTGTCATGGTCTTACAAGGGAGTCTTGAATATGGTATGATCAACATTGGTTTTTCCTTGTGAATCCCCTATCTGTATGGTCTCGATTTCAATGAGGTCTTGGAAAATATTCTTGAGTGTCCAATATCTAGAGCTTTTTTTTGTCCTTTTCCATGGTGGTATTCACAGTATTCGTCTTCTTTCAACCAATTTGGTTAGATCAATGAGGGCTCATAGTTTTTGGTGTATGACAGTGTAATGATAGTAGATTGCAATAGTTATTTGAGGATTGATTCAATGGGTTCACTCAAGGGGGTATATGTTCTCTTGGCATGGGGAGGACCTCTGCATTGTTGATTTTTTTGGATTGCGTTTAGGGTTTGGTTTTGATTTTGTGTTTGGGTGTTTGGTGTATTGGATGAATTTGATGAGGAAGGAACTTTAAGTTGAATGGTTGGACTTTGGTTATCATTTTGGCATCAACAACTCCATCATTTGTGATATTTTTGTTTTGGGACCGGTATTTTCTCTTGTCATTGTTAGGTTTCATATTTTCTTTGTTTACCTTTACTAGTCCTTTTGTGATAAGACCTTTCTCAATAAGGACAGCTTTCTCAAGGATCTCCTCAAAGGTTGTGCAACATTGGATTTGAATTCAACTCATCAGTTCTTCATTAAGGTTTTCCACAAACATGGTGACCAATTTTTTTTAGGAAGGTGACAAGGGAACTTGCTAACCAATCCTCACCATCTCTGTTAAAATGAGGTAAGTGATTCCCCTTATTCTTGTTTGGTTGTGCTTAATGTTGCAAGGGTGAATCATTTTTAATGTTGAAGGAAAAATGATTGATGAATTTGTTGGCTAGTTCACCCCATGTTCTAATTCCTAGAGGAAGGTGTGCAAACCAGACTAGGGCTGGACCTGTGAGGCTTCAATATAGGAATAGTCTCATTAAATAGGTAGGATCATATGAGACTTCCATACATGATGTGTTGAACTCTCAAATATGTTATATTGGATCCCCTTTCCCCTTGTACTTAGGCAAAGGCGGTGTTGTGAAATGAGGGGGAAAGGGTGGCATGTATAGATTTTTGTCAAATTGAAAGGGACACAATTCTTCCACATAATAGGTCTTCTTGTTGGCCCCCATTTGCATTTTTGTGATCTGTTCTTGGAGGGTTTGGATTTTTTGTATCAAAATGTTTGCAAGAGATGGTGTTGCATTGTTTTGGTTTGGTGTCATGATGTTAGTATTAATGTCATATGTTGGATTTGAATTGGGATTGATATTTTGTGATGTGGGACCTTGGTTTCCATATGGATGTGTGTTGTTTTGGTTTGGGATGAAATTGGAATTTAGGTTTGTTCCAAAGGTCATGTTTGCATGTCGTATGGTGTTTTGGAATTGAGGTGTAGACCCTTGATTTGTGCCTTGGTTTTGAAAATTTGGTCCTTGATTTGCATTTTGAAATGGAGGTATAGGTCCTTGGTTGATGTTTTGACATGAAGGTGTAGGTCCTTGATTGATATTTTGAAATGAAGGCATATGTCCTTGATTAACATTTTGAGATGAAGGTGTAGGCCCTTGATTGGTATTTTGAGATGGATGAATGGTTCCTTGAGTAGAATTTTGGAATGATGGAAGGGACCCTTCATTAGTATTTTTGAGTGATGGAAAAGACCCTTGATTAGAATTTTGGAGTGATGGAATAGACCCTTGATTGTTGTTTTGATTCGGGACCCTTCATGAGATAATGTGAACCTTTCTAGGTTTATTTGGTGGAGGTTGACTTGATGAAGGTATTCTTTGAAATTGGAATAAGGAACCTTGATTTGTGTTTTGAAGAGTAGGTATAGGAACTTGGTTTTCATTTTGGATCAAAGGTGTAGGACCTTGTGATGTGGAACCTTGATTTGTGTTTTGAAGTGTGGGTATAGGACCTTGGTTTGCAGTTTGGATCAAAGGTGTAGGACCTTGTGACATGGAATTTCCTTGATTTGTATGTTGGAAAATGGGGTTTGTAAAGGTCTTACCCATAGAATTTGAGGAACTTCCAAATGTGAAATTCTGTCCTTGTGTAGTAGTATGGGTTACCTTGTTTCCAAATGTTGAGATGCTTGGGACGTGTGTGGTAGTGGTAGTCATGTGCTTAGTTGTCCCAAGGGGTATGTTTGTCATTTTTTGTGATGAGGGCATGCCAAGTGCAAATGGATTTTTGGTTTCTTCTTCCACAATAGTTGAGATGTCAAAGCCTTGAGGTAATTTGGCACCCTTTTTAGCTAGTTCATACAAGAATCTATTGGGGTCAGCATTGAAAAGTTGATCAAGGGTGATCCCATAATAGTGGTTTACAATTTTTGGCCAAACTGGACACTGAAATTATTATTTTTAGCTAAATCTTCACATTCGGGCACCTATAGCGGCTAAACCGTGAGGAATTTGAAGATGGTGCAAACTAGAGTCTCATCATATTTTGTCTGTAGATTCTAAAAATATTTTTTTCAAAATTTTTGGAATCAAATTGCAATTCCTTTTCCATCTCCCACAAAAATATTTTTTTTCAGAAAACAACATTTTTAAAAAGTGACGCACACCGTATAACACATAACTTTTTTTCCATGAAGGATAAAATTCTAATTCTTTCAAATTTAGATTTGTAACTCTGATATCTAGTGCTTCCACTTGGTTAGATATTTTTATTGAATATTTTTTCCTTAGTCAAGTTTCAAAGTCAAACAAATTACAATTCAGACACAACCGTATAACGTGTAACTTTTTTTGTATATGTCAAAATTTAATTTAATTTAATTTGTTAGATCAAGGACTTCAATATCTAGTGCACTCATTTTTAAATTTTTATTTTTGATAATCTTCTATTTTTCCACATGTGAAGAACAAAGAAATTAATTTTGATGAAAAACCTATGTTTAATAAAACTTAAAAAATAAATACATAACAAAACCAAAACATATTAAAATTATATTCATTGGATAGCTTGTTCTGAGGAATACCATAATCATTTGAAACAAATTTTAAATGAATTCATTTGATCCCCCAAAAGCTAAATCAAAAGTGATTTTTTATCAACATTTTGATAGGTGTAAAGGAAACGCATTTATAGGTATGGTTTAAAACTAGCGAGGTTCTATCCAAGGGGGTTTGATCTAAGGTGATTTGATCAAACCCTCTTCAATTGGAATCATTAAAATGGAACTTTTTAAGGCTTAAATCATTATATTTTCTAAAAATATGTGATTTTAGCTAAAATTCATTCCTCTCAGGAATTGTAAACCATTATTGTGACAGCACCCTCAACCATGCTTAAAACTCTTGGGTCTTGGTAGGCTCTTTCAATTTCTTGAGGAGTCAATTGTTTGTTGAATTCTTCTAGGCTTAGGTTTTCCCATGAGTCATTTTGGTCTCTTCATGATGTTTCCCTTTGAGGCAAGGAATGATTTGAATCTAATCCAAGGGTTATGTCATGGAAGGGGTTACTTGTGAAATCCATGTCCTTTCTTTTGGTTTGTGACCTTGTTTCAACCATGTGAGACTTTTGCAAGTTGAGGGATAATACAAGATGGTGATGAAAGTATGCTATGTTTTTGGATTTTTCTTGAATATAAGGATAATGAGGCTAATGCAAGATGAGGATGAAACTAAGCTATATTTTTGGATTTTTTTTTAATATAAGGATGGAAGGTTAACCAATTGAAAATTTAAGGTAAAATGATATGATGCTAAGTCTAAGGTGAAATGAATTATTTTTTTGTATTTTTGGGATAAAGGTGCAAAGTGCAATCTAGGTTATATATTGAAGATTGGAAAGATGATAAAGGCTATGATGTAATGAGGTCAAGCTAATTCAAAGGAATCATAAAATTTTAAACAAAGGATGGCAATCAAGCTAGTGTGAACCAAAGGTAACAATTCCAAGTGTCATTGACCATTTGTGGTAATCAAGAGGATAATTTTGACAAGGTTGATTCAAGGCTAGGACACAAGAGCTTAAGACTCAAATTTGATAAAGGTGTTAATGAAAAAGGTTGATAATATGAAGGATGATGGTCAATGAAAAATAAAATATGTAACCAAGGATTTTCCAAAAGCTCAATGGTCTTCCTATGTTCAAAATCTGAATGTCTAAATGCAACATAAGGGTCCAAGTTTAATCTATGTAGTGCAAAGGATGGAGGAAGGAAACCTATGATGCAATGTATCCCTAAATGGAAATGCTAAGATGAACTCGTAAAGCTTGCAATTCTCCGTTTTAGCAATCAAAGGTCACTACAAAATGAATTGATCAGATTTTAGACAAAGATTTTGAATATTTTTGGTTATCAAACAATTGCGACACTATTTTATGCAAATGCATTGTTTCAAGTTGCGGGTTTCTAGAGTATAGTTGTGGTTCAGGATGATAGTTGCTGCTATGTTTTCTAAAAATGCATTTCAGGATGACAGTTGTAGTTTTCCAATTATCAGTTGTGGTGAAAAATATTAGTTGCAGGTTTATTTTTGATAGTTGTGGTTCATAAAATGTTGCTTTTGATAGTTTGATGATTTTTGGTCTAGTTTTTGAGTGGATTTTGATTATTTTTGATGAAAACTAAGTGGAAAAAATAGAATATAGTATCAAGCACTTGTTTTTGGTCTAGTTTTGGATGTGACAAATGTTTGATTTCAAAATAAAGAACACATAGAAAACAAAGCACAAGCCCTATGGTTGGCAATGAAACCACTGGTTGATATCCCCACTTGGATTTCTCTAGCCACTTGAACAAGGTGGACAACTAGAGACTTAGTGGCAGTGGCTCCCCTCCATGACACTCACTTGTCAGGCTCACCAAGTCTCATTCCATGAAGGAGGAATTCCTGTCTCTACACATGCTTAGTGAAGATGTGGGGCACCTTCAAAGGTTCAACCTCTTGTTATCAACGAGCGTATAAAAAGGATTTTTGGCCTCTAATACAAATTAGCTCTTAGTAAGGGCATCTATTCAAAGTGGCCATACATGCAGAAAGATTAGCTCAAGACTATGGCGAGTCAAGAGGCCTCCTAGTCCTTTCCCTAAGGAAGGATTTTCACGTAGCTCATAGGGCTACTAAGGGTGGCACTTATTGGTATGACACATTTGCACGAATTGCTAACTAACTTTTGTCAAGAAACATATTTATTTATAGTGGCTTGGAAGAGCTTGGCCTTAGCTTTGTTACCACTTGGGTCGTTCCCACCTTTTGAAGTGGAGTGGCAGGCCCTCTAATAAAAGGTAAACAACATCGAGTAAGTACACTTATTTTTTATCATTCTAGATCACACAAAACACAAGGAGAGAGCATATTTCATGTCTTTGCCTCACACTCACATGGGGTTCACTTTAAGCACCAAATCCAAATGTGTGCTATGATTCTACAAATTCCAAAGAGGTACTTTTGGTCACTCAAGATTTTTGGATGGTGAGAGAGGAGAGCATACACACTCTATGACAGTTGCAAATCACCAAACATGAAAGACACTTGTTGATTTTATCCTTTGCTTATTATTTGAAGACACTTGAATTCATTTTATGCCCATGACATGAAATACAAATTCATTTTAATACCCATGAGTGTAAGAATTTAGATTGTTGTTCTTTTTAAATCCTTATGACTGAGATATGCAAGTTTGTTTTACCCTTATGATCTTGATGCAAGTTGTAGTTGTTCATTTTAGCCTTCATGAGTGACAATGCATGTTCATTTTAAAACCCATGAATGGAATATGCAATTTGTTGTTCATTTTAGCCTTCATGAATGATGATGCATATTCATTTTAACCTTTATGCATGTAATGCAAGTTTGTAGTTGTTTGCAAAATAAAATGAGATAGCAATGATAAAACCAAACTAAGTAAATGAAATGATAGGGAAAAAAATGATTATGTTTCAAAAGAAACAGTTTTTAGAACTCCCTCCAAGCTACGCCACATGCTGAAAATAAGAGATTAGTACCCAATAAAAACTTTAATGATAACAAAAAATTAAAACAACGATAACTTTCTCAAAAATTAACAAAATTTTAAATTTTTTGAATCCAAGGAAAGCTGAAACTCAAACCTTCAAAACCTAGAAAGTATTTTTCCAAGATTCTGCACAAAAACATGTAATAGGCAAAAGAAAATGTGGGTTTTAACAGCTAAATTTAAAAAGCATTGAGTACTAAAATTACTATAACTTTCTCAAATATTAACTAAATTTTAAACTATTTTAAGTTTCGAAAAGTTAAAAGAGAGCCCTACAAAACCTAGATAACCATTTTTTAAGATTTTATGCGGCTATCTTTTTGTGCTCAAAAGAAGATGACAGGATTTTGTGTGAATTCTTGGCTATAACCTACAAAATAGCAAAATCAAACAAGAAAAAAATGGATTTCTCTGCAAACTTTGTAAGACTCATGTTGGGTTCACCAATGTAAGATTGGGGAAATCCATTCTAGCCTAGATAAAGTGACAACCAGAACACTTCTAAGCTAAAAAACTCATCTAAACAAGAGAATACAAACAAAGAGGAATCAAAATGAAAGCAAGTAAAATAGAGCACTCCCCATTGTAGTTGATTCACTTCTCTTGTCTCTCCCATTTCTTCTTTTGCCAATATCACCCTTAGATTTGTTGTTGAAGTTGTGCAAATACCTATAAAGAGTAAGCAAGAAAGTTGGAGATAATGGCTGTTAAGGACAAAGTGAAGAAGGAAGATTGCCTTTATAGATAGCCATTTGAACAAACGGTCGAGATCAAAATTCTAGAAAGATGCCAAGATCAACTATGGAGGATTGTTGCACCAAGAATATTCTATTCATGGGAGAGCTATGATGCCGACGACTATGACAAAGGAAGCTATGATAGATATTAATGAACAAGTGGAGGGATAAAGCATGAATTAAAATTTGAAAGATAATCAATTCATGAGAAAGGAATATTTGGCCAAGTGGAGGATAAGTTTAATTCATTTGAATTATTTATTTGAGGAAAAGAGGAAAAAGACATTTAATTAAAATAATTTGCATAATTATTTTAGTTAAATGAGAGGAAATGTGAAAAGAGGCATTAAATAATTATGAAAATTATTTAATAAATGAAAGAATTAAAAGAGGGAGTGAATAATTAAATAATTAATAATAATTATTTAACCATAGACGAAAGATGCAAATAAAATAATTAAATAAATAATAATTTATTTAATTATTGAAGAAAGGGGGATATTAGCGACACAATTAATTTATTTAATTGATCAAGAAAGAATAAAGATTAGGAAAGTGAATTAATTAAATAATAATAAATATTTAATTAAAAGAGGAATATGATCAAGAATAATCAAATAATTAAAATTATTTAATTATCGAAGGATGACAACCAAAAAAAATGACACTCACAGACTTAGGACATTTTTTAGTGTCTACATTTTCCCCCTCTTTGACATAATGCAGTTCATCACGTTGTATCAAAGAAATTCAGTCAAAGGATGCCCCAGTGAAGTCAGGGTACAGGTATTAATTAAATGCTCCATTTCCTCTTTTCACATTGGGTTCACTAATGTAAAATGGGGGAAATCCATTCTAGCCTAGATAAAGTGACATCCACAACACTTCTAAGCTAAAAACCCCATCTAAACAAGAGAATACAAACAAATGGAGATATCAAAATGAAAGCAAACAAAATAAAGCACTCCCCATTGCAGTTGATTATTTCCCTTGTCTCCCCTATTTCTTCCTTTTCCAATATCACCCTCAAATTTATTGTTGAAGTTGTGCAAATACCTACAAATAGTAAGTAAGAAAGTTGGAGATAATGGTTGTTAAGGACAAAGTGAAGGAGGAAGGTTGCTTTTATAGATAGCCATTCAAATGAACAGTCGAGATCAAACTTCTAGAAAGATGCCAAGATTAATGGTGGAAGATTGATGCACCAATAATATTCTATCCATGGGAGAGCTATGATGCCGACAACTATGACAGAGCGGCTATGACATATATTAATGAGCAAGTGGAGGGATAAAACATGAATTAAAATTGAAAGATAATCAATTCATGAGAAAGGAATATTTGGACAAGTGGAGGATAAGTAATTCATTTGAATTATTTATTTGAGGAAAAGAGGAAAAGGATATTTAATTAAACTAATTTTCATAATTATTTTAATTAAATGAGAGGAAATGTGAAAAGTGGCATTACAAAATTAAATTTATTTAATTATTTAATACAAGGGACACATGGAGGACAATTAAATAATTTTGAAAATTATTTAATAAATGAAAGAATTAAAAGAGGGAGTGAATAGTTAAATAATTAATAATAATTATTTAACCATAGATGAAAGATGAAAAACAAATAATTAAATAGATAATAATTCATTTAATTATTGAAGAAAGGGGAATATTAGCGACACAATTAATTTATTTAATTGATCAAGATAGAATAAAGATTAGGAAAGTGAATTAATTAAATAATTAGAAAATATTTAATTAATAGAGGAATATGATCAAGAATAAACAAATAATTAAAATTATTTAATATCGGTGGACAACGACGAAGAAAAATGACACTCGTAGACTTAGGAAATTTTTCAATGTCTACACTATGGGAGTTAAGAATTTGACTAATATCATGGTTGAATATTTGTTAGGTAAAGTAGGAAGATCATATGTATCTAAACCCTAGTTAGTATTTTGAGGGGTTGTTCAAAAGATGCATATGACAATCTAAAACCAACTTCAAAATAATGTTTTCTCAATTTGTAAATATGCATACATTTGATCATTGTGAGTTTTAGATGTTATATTACTTTCCAAATAAACGAGATCTCCCATTAGTTTTTAATCCAAATAATTAGACACTACATAATGATGACATAAGTAATCTTGAGTCTCATAATGATAACTAGATAGATCCAACATCTCATCTTTCATTATTTGATAATCGTTCATCTTCAAAATTTGTATATATAAAGCACCTTATTCACCACTATCATGACTACTATAATAATTTAGGAACTTGATCTTGGTTCATCATATCATTTAGTTGATTTTTATTCATCATATGTATAAAATATTTATTTCTCTCACTATTTTTTTCTTCCTTCCTTTGGTGAAGGCAATAGAGGGAGGCGTTGTTGTAAAAATATACAAATTTCTTATGCAGATAGATCACTCTTTGGCATACACTAAAGTATTGTGAAATTTTTGAACTATATTCTATTAGCCCAATAATCTATGAATCCCCATCTTCAAATTCCTAAAGAGCGGCAGGCTTATCTACCTCTGGAAGTGAAAATAACTTCCTATGATGATATATAAGTCATGTCACTTTTTCTTCTCTATACATATGACATGTCCATGACACAAAAAAATGACACAAGATATAGTGTTAGGAAATTCAAAGCCTAAATATTCCTTAGTGATTCAAAATTTTAGTCCTAGGGATTTCTTTATAATTGAGTTCCACATTTGTAAATTTTTTCATTATTCAAAATTTATATAGGGCACTAATAGAGGAAATCCATATATACAATACTTGAGTATCATTGAGAACCAAATTAATAATCTAGATTTCATTTTTAACTATGTCGATTGGTTAAATAAATTTCAGATAGATAGTTTCACCATGATGTAGTAGAATGGGTCATAGACTATCTAAATAGAGTGAGGTTAGCTAAATTAACTAATGATCTTGGGTTTGTATTTGGATAGTTTAAATTATCCATGGAATGGGGACATTCCCAAATTTAGATTGGGTATTATTTTATTTATTCATTCTTTGCATAGATAAAAAAATTTCCCTGATTGTTATTTCATTAATAATTTTTAGGAACTCATCTCTACAAGTTAAACATGCCATTACTATTCTTTTACATTATTATACACGTCTAATTTAATATTTGATGTAGATTGTTGACTTTGTCTTGATTGACAATTTGTGTTATTCAAATATGATTATTGAAGATTGAAAGAATTATTGTTGATTATTTGTAGAAGTTATTTCTTTGCTTATTAGGTTGGAGTTTAGGATATGGCTCTAGTTAGAATACATATCACTTATAATTTGATTCAACATTGGAGTTTTTTAAAGAAGAGATTGACTTATTAATGTTATTTTTCTATAGAAACCAAATTATTCTAATGAAGGAAATGATCCTAAACCATTTGAATACTTCAAGAAGTAATTACTAGTGTACTACAATGATCTTCTTATATTCCTTAACTAAAGTCATTGTTGTAGAAAAAAATCTTATAGCATTGACATTATAGGGTCAAGAGCTCTAAAATTAATTTACATAGCAATGTGAATATTTAGTGCATACAATGCCACTAACCTACTATATAACTTTTGAAATTAGGTGTTGAATAGTTTGATGGGTTCAATTGTTTCCATATAAGCTAATGAAAATCGATGGTACATGATTATAGGATTAATGGGAAACTAAAAATTAATAATAATTTTTTTTCAAGTATATCCCAATAAGATATATAAGTGAATGAGAGGTTCTTGTAAAAATCACATACAAATTCATCTAGAGTGCATGTAAATCTTTAGAATACAATTCATAATGTTGTACTTGTAGCTATATTAGGAATATTGGAGATATTTGCAGACTTGAATATATTCTTTAGCTAGTCTAATTGTATCATTTTTATATTTTGGGAGGAAATTCTTAGCTTGGTTTAATAAGTCATGAGTAGGGCCTTCTATATTTAGAGTATTGATTCATATTAACAATGCATTAGAGAAGCCACTAGTGGATTTTGAGGAGTAGAAAATGGATTGAAAACAATAATGATATCAACTCTCATGAAATTACTAGTAGATTGGGTTGGTCTCAATATAGGGTTTTATATATCAAATCTAGCCTTTCTATATTGGGTAAGATATACAAACTCAAAATCAATCTTCTAGGATTTTTCCCTTGTAATAATTATCTTGGGTTCTAGTTTAGCACCCTCCCCATTAGTAGTGAGTTTCAATACACCAATACAAAGTGGAAACCATTATTCCTTATTGAAAGGGAATTTCTTCAGGCCTAAGATTTATGTTTCATATTATAGATATTCTTGGGTAACCCAAAATTTTATGTTAGCTATTCTATTCAAGGGACCTATGGTAAAACTAAGGAAAATATATTCATAAGGTTAAATTATTGTTGAAGAATTAATAAATTTATGCTAACCTTTAGAAATGTGTAGTGATTCAATGCTATTTGATTAATATAAAATATTTTGACCTGTATATAGTATCAAGCATAAGACAAAATCATCTACAAATCAAATGAAAATATTAATTAAACTAAAATTATCTTAACTCTACTAATTACACTATTACTTTAAAAACATGCATAACCACCATATTTAATGTGTAGATTGAACATGCCAAATATAAAAAATTTCTAATACTAGGATGATAACACAATAGAACAATTTCCTAGTTTTTAGTATTATCGAGCCACCAAAATCAACACTTTTAGCATTCAACACATTGTGTTAATCATAATAAACAAACATTCAAGAATTTAAGAATGATGTAATCTAATGAGTTGTGAAATTTTCTATGTAGTTTCACTTTATAATTTCTAAACATATTTTAAAGAACAATTTCAATAATTTTTAATTATTTATAATGATATTTTATTGATTGAAATTTTACTATAATGCATAACTTTCAAGTTACACATAAAATATTTTTCAAATTAGATCATTAACTTCAATATTGTGTGTGTGCACACATTTTATTAAATATTTTATTTATTATTAATTTCTAGTTGGTACTAATCAAAATTTTCAACCTATATTTTCATATCACATACATCTCTTACCATATATCAAATTATTATTATTTATTAAAACAAGGACATCCATGTGAAGTGTAGTACACATTTTAAGATTTTTTAACATCATTATTATTTTTCATATATTTTCTTCAAAGAGATTCATGTGAATTGCAATGTGTGTTATTTTTTAAAAATAGTTTGTTAATTTTTTAAATGACCTTATGTTCCCCCCTCAAAAGATAAGAAAATTTTAACTTTTTATAATTTTTTTGAAAGGAGCGGGAGGGAGTCTATTAGGGGTTTGATTCAAGCATATAGAGGTTTAATCTAACTCCCTATATTTAGGTTTAAAAGATAAGGGGTTTAGATCGAACCCCCTTAGATTGAAAACACCCATGTATTTTTAATAAAGCATAATTTTTGGAAAAAAAAAAAGTTTGCATAGAAATGGAACATACTATTGTGCTTCAACACACTAAATATATTATGAAGACATCAAATTTAGATTTATCACCACAAATATAGATCTCAAATATCAAAATGTTTGGAAAAAAATGAAACTAGAGAAAAATACACTAAAATTTATATAAATAGTCCAATCTAAAGGAAAATGGTTTTCCAACCCTTTAAAATGGCCAATAGTCAATATATACAGACCTTCTATCTTAGAAAAAATAAGTCACCTTACGAAACTAAAAATGGCCAATAGTCAATATATATAGACCCTCTATCTTAAAAAAAAAAAGTTATCTTACTGAACTCCTTATTCGCTAGTTGGCCATAATAATAAATGCCCTAGGCTTCCAAGGTACAATAAATTTAATTTAGTCCTAACTCTTTAGATGAAATATAATCTAATATATTCCTATGGTGTGCATGCATCCAACTTAGGATACATTCTATAAATGCACTTAGGCATTCAATCCATTACAAGGTCCAAGTATAATTAATCTATATTCATATAAAAGAAAAAATATCTTAAGTATATTACATTGATTGCCTCTTTTTGATTTAGTTGACAAAACTAGATTTCATCTCTTCTAAACCAGATCCTTTATTTGTAGTTCTTTCTTTGTTTCTCATTTCACTTTTGTGCTATGATTTTACCTGTCACATAAATTTTGGGCCATTATGTGAACCGATAGAGAGGTTTTGTGAACTAATGGGTTTCTTTTCATATGCAATGTCATGGTGATGCCGTGTGGCGCATTGATGAAATTATGGTAGACCCACATAATTTTTAAAAGGAAAACCTTTTTTGAACCTCACTCTCCTTTCCCTTCATAAATTGAATCATGTGCATGTATCCAAGTTCATGATTGAATGGATCATGTTACCCTAGACTGATGCATAATTCTAATAGCACTTAAATTCTCACAAACTATTGACTCTCAATTTTTTTCATGTGATCCAACAATATGCATTTCATACCTCTTAGTTTAGCCACTGACATGCATCTTTTTCATGCACATTAATGTTTTTTTACACTTGACAATAATGACAAGTTATTTTTTTACAAAGTATGCTTTATTTGAATTCAAAGACATGAGTTCATTGAAACTAGAATTCAATTGCTAGAATTCCTCCAAACTACAATCTTCTCCTACCTCCTCGGTGCTGTCATAGTAGTGGTTTACAATTCCTGAGAGGAACGAATTTTAGCTGAAATCACATATTTTTAGATAATATAATAATTTAAGCCATAAAAAGTTCCATTTTAAGGATTCCAATTGAAGAGGATTTGATCAAATCACCTTAGATCAAACCCCCTTGGATAGAACCTTGCTAGTTTTAAACCATGCTTATAAATGCGTCTCCTTTACACCTATCAAAATGCTAATAAAAAATCACTTTTGATTTAGCTTTTGGGGGATCAAATGAATTCATTTAAAATTTATTTCAAATGATTATGGTATTCCTCAGAACAAGCTATCCAATGAATATAATTTTAATATGTTTTGGTTTTTTTATGTATTTGTTTTTTAATTTTAATTAAACATAGGTTTTTCATCGAAAATGAATTTCTTTGTTCTTCACATGTAGAAAAATAGAAGATTATCAAAAAAAAAAATTGAAAAATGTGAGTGCACTAGCTATTGAAGTCCTTGATCCAACAAAAAAAATAAAATATAATTTTGGCATATACAAAAAAAGTTACGCGTTATACAGTCGCGCCGTGTCTGAATTGTAATTCATTTGACTTTGAAACTTGATTAAGGAAAAAATATTCAATAAAAAACTATCTAACCAAGTGGAAGCACTAGATATCAGAGTTACAAATCTAAATTTGAAAGAATTAGAATTTTATCCTTCATGGAAACAAAGTTATGCGTTATACGGTGTGTGTCACTTTTTAAAAATGTTGTTTTCTGAAAAAAATCAATTTTCGTGGGAGATGGAAAAAGAAGTGCAATTTGATTACAAAAATTTTGAAAAAAATATTCTTAGAATCTACAGACAAAATTTGATGAGGCTCTAGTTTACACCATCTTCAAATTCCTCACAGTTTAGCTGGTATAGGTGCCCGAATGTGAAGATTTAGTTAAAAATAATAATTTTAGTGTCCAGTTTGGCCAAAAATTGTAAACCACTATTATGGGATCACCCTCCTTCAAATTAAGTATGAGCTACAACTTATCATAATGAATGACACAAGATTAAACATAGATAATCAATTACAAAAACAAAATAATAAATAACCTAAATCAAAGACATGCATTAATATCAAATCTATAAAAAAAGATAAATTGTGAAAGGATAGACTAAAATAAAACATTCCACCGTATATAATTTTTTAATAGAACAACCCATAATGAACATATAAGGTAAACATCTCACCATAATGATATCCATATATGAACAACTTTACAATCATTAATTTAAATAAATGAAAAGATTGAAAAAATGACTCGTCCTAATAAAACACACGATAGAGTTTTGCAAAGAATGTTCTATTCTTGATGCGACCATAACATCACTCAACCCTCATTCGACATAGCATACATCAATTAAACTATAATAATTCCTATTAAATAATTCAAGGTTAAAACTTAATCTCTAATTTTTTAATTCATTTGGAGATGACTTCTTCATAACGAATGTCATTTTTTCGCGTGATTGGATAAATCTATAATTGCTTACCTGGTACGCAACACTGTCTTTGAAAATGAGCCAATTTATTACTATTAAAACCTTCTTTCAAGCAAGCAAGAAAATATAATGTGATTCAGTTGCCATCAAAGCTATAAGGAATTGATAAGAACTTGGATGGTGCTAGTGACGCCTATGCCTTTCTCCCAAAAAGAGTGTTTTACACTTCACCAACTCTTTTATTATAATGACTTGAGCTGCTAAAGTCTATGACCAAAGATCCAGGTGACAGGAGCGGCGGTACAGGGGAAGAGGAGTCAAAAGGAAAAGGTGGAGCAGCTACATCATCACCATTCCCTTCCAACATTTGAACCACGCTGCTCATCGCTGGCCGATTTGTAGAATTGTGTTGGATGCACCACAGTCCTACTTTTGTTAAGCCCATTGCTTTTTCATTGTCTTTGCACGCTCTCTCTCCCGCTACTAGTTCTACTCTCTTCTATATCTTTCCATTTTCTATCAATTTGTATGCCCACTCTGGCAAATAAAATTGACTGGACCGGCTTACCTGCACATCAACATTCTTCCTTCCTCCAACAATCTCCAACAGCAGCATTCCAAAACTGTAAACATCTGACTTGTCCGTTGCCGGACCCAGATTTCTGTACCAAAGCTCCGGCGCAACATATCCTGGTGTTCCTCTCGTTGTTGTAAGTGATATGTGATCGTCTCCTTTTCCACACAGTTTAGCCAGACCAAAATCACCTACTTTGGGTGTGAAGTCGGCGTCTAATTGTATGTTCTGAGGTTTAATGTCGAAATGGATGATGCGTCTATTGCAATCCTGGTGTAAATACGCAATCCCACGAGCTACGCCCAAAGCAATTGAATACAATTGGTCCCAATTGAGCATCTGTTCTTTTCCTTTTCCTGCAAATATAAACTTTTCCAGAAACCCATTCAGCATGTACTCATAGACAAGTGCGCTTCGAGGTTCTTGGAAGCAATAACCCACCAGTCGAACCAAATTAACGTGATGGATCCTTCCGATGGTGGCGACTTCATTCTTGAACTGGCTCTCACCGTGTCTCGACTGATCAAGAATTTTAACAGCCACCATATCACCACTGGAGAGCCTTCCTTTATAAACCACACCGAAAGCGCCTTCCCCCAATTTATCTACAAAGTTGTCGGTGATCTTCTTCAGTTGAGAATATGAATATCTGTTGGGCATTTCATCAACATAATCATGAAGGAATCGCTCCACCACGGAAGAAGGCCTTCGGTTCCGATAATATACTACAACCACTGCTGCAACTATCAACAAGCCGACCGTTCCGCTGGCAACACCTATTACAACTCCTCTTTTACTAATTCCTCCTGTAATGCAACAAATTCAAACATGCGCACCGGTGTGTATATAAACTACGGGCTGAAAAAGTAAAAAAACTCATGTTATAACTAGATATTTGAATGAAGAATATCTAATACCTTGGGGGCATTGCTTTGAATGAGGTGCATCTTGGCAAAAGCAAATGAATTTCCCAGAAATGGGACCACTATAGCTGCAAAAGCCCTTACTTTTTTCACAATCTCTACAACTCTGCTCTCGTTCTCGAGGAAAATTCCATTTCACTGTTCCTGCCAGAAAGGTCACCATTCTGGAGGAACATGACATATTCAGATACCCTGGTGGATATGATTCATAAGGTACACATTTCTCATCACACATATATAATTTTAGACTTGCGTTGTTTACATTGATGATATCAAAAACTTTATTGCCAGACTCCCAGGTTGGATCGATCAGATTGAAAGATGTGCAGTCTTCAAAATTCTTATCATTTGTTAGCGTAAAGGTCCGATTATCATAGAAAACCTGTAATATTGTGTAGTTGATGCTCCCTATTCCAATTACTGGACGTACGTTCTGCACACAGTCGATCTGAAAGCCTGGTATACCACAACTACGACTGGCTACGCCGAAAGGAAACGTGAAGTTTGTGGTGCCACATGTTTGATTACTTTTGCAATATTCGTACTGCGGATTGTCGCATAGCGAGCAAGGAAATAAAATGGCGCAGAGTAACGCCAAAAAGAAAAGTGAGACGAAGCATTTAGAGTGTGGGGAAGGATGGACAGAGGATTGAAGCAGCTAGTACCTACTCAAGTGCATTCATTATAAAGAATTCAAATAAAGATTCCTTTGGGATGAGTCCAAAAGGAAGGAGTTAACAATCGACAAAATATTAAGCCACGAGATTTGACCTCGGACCTGGTCTGTGACGACCACCATTTTTATTTCAATAAAGTACGTAAAGTCTTGAGCGATTACATGAATCATGATATTGTTATTGTTAAGAGGTGATATAGGGTTGGATTCTCATAGCAATACCATAATTTGACATGGTGTGGAAAATATCTCCTATTTATCAGTTAAACGAAGTCATATTGAAGAATAGAGGGGCTAGCTTCCATCAATCAGTAATGTTGAATTGGAACTTGAAGCATTGAATATCTTTTATTTTAAGATCCTATTTGGTATAGTCAAACCCCTTTGAATAAATAGTAAAATTGAAGAATTGATTTTTCTTTTGATTGTAAATCTTTGATGTGAGATAAACTCTTATCTACTATAATAATGGAAACGTTACACTATTAAGATGTTGTGCTTGCTGAATGGTGAGGTTATTTTATTTATTTTTAAAATTATATAAGTAAGAATCACTAATCAATGTTTAAATTCTAGAGGAATGTATATTTAATGTAAACATCTTTATTTAAATATTTATTAATTATTTTGAGACTTTTATGATTAATGAGTTGAGTTGATTTATAATGATTTTTTTTTTTAATATTAAATGAGACATTTATGATAATATTATTGTTGGTGTTCAAATATATTTTAAATATTAATGTTTCACATGAAATATTAGTATGATAACTTCTACAAATGATGACATTGATTATAAAACAACCCTTGAAATTGAAATGTTGATTATTTTTTATCTATATTAATAACTTGCATAATTAGGTAGAGGAAAAAGAAAGGATGATACAAAAATGGAAAATAATAAGTAATGTATTAGATTATAACATTTTATTAATTAAAATATATAAATATAGAATTAAATAGTCAACAAAAATGGAATAGACATGATTTTAGCAATATAGAAGACATGAGCACAACATTTACACAATTATATATCTACAAAAAATCAACAGGATTTTAAACAAAAAAATTAAAGATATTTTGATCACAAGTTAGAAATATAGTGAAAGAGAACTCTTGTACACAACATTTCTAGAAACATATATCTATAAAAAAATAGTCTTCTTTTTGCAAGAAGACACATTACATATATCTAAAATAATAAATAAATAAATAAATGGAGGTAGATAAAATGCACTATATAGGTAAGTGCACAAAGATGGGGGACCAAAAAGGGGTTTGAAGTGGCCACTTTTTTTCCTTTCTAAAATAAGGAAATACTGACCTTGGATCAGAAATTGAGGATAGTTACACTCAAAATTTTAAGATGCAACAAAAAATGGTTGTAGTGCTCTAAATCTACTTTCTAAACTACTATTTTTTTGAAAATGGTAGAGATTAAGGGGTTCAAAAGGGGGCCACACAAATTGGTCTTGTTTTTTTTTTCAAAAAAACATATCATAGCATTGTGTTGTGGTCCCCCCTAAAATGTTAACCTTTTTTTAGTCTTTTTAAAATCAACTCAGTGAGAAATTAGCTAACAACATGTAGTTTATCCATGATTTTTTTGATTTTTTTTTTTATTGAATATATGATTTTTTTACTAATTTTCAAAGTGGAAACATCCTAAAAACCATAAATTTGAACATGCCCCTCACAAGTTTTTTGAAAACTAATTGAATTTTTTTTTTTTGAATATGTGTTGAAAGGAGACTAGTTTCTAAAAATGTAATTTATTTGAATTTTCAATGAACAATTAAAAAATAAAATAGCAAATCCAAGCCAAAGGCTTAGGAATTCCCAAACCAGAAAAATTCATGTATATACTTTTAGGATGTTTGAGAGTGTTTTTAGATCTCTAGGAGTTATAACGCAAATTCTAGTTTTTGGAAGATCTTATAATTTTTTAGACAATAAAATTTTAGTAAGTAGCATGCCAAATTTCAATAATCAGGAGGTCAAATTTTAGTAATAAAAAAGTTGTATCATTTTTTTTCTCTCTCTATCTCACTCATTATTTATCCCTTACACTCTAGACCTCTCTCTCACTATCTCCATCCCCTTATTTGAATCTCTCTCCCTTGAGCTCAAGAACTACCTCTCTACCTATTCATCCTTCTCTCTATCTCTCTATCTCACCTCTTTCTCTCCCTCCCTACCTCTCTCCCCCTCTCTCCTCTCTATCTCCCCTTTCCCTCTCTCTACCTACATCTTCCTCCATCACTCCCTACCACTCTCTCTCTATTTCTCTTTATCTCACCTCTCTCTCACCTCCCTCTCTTTCCCTCCATACCTCTCCCTCCTCTTCTTCCTTATCTACTCTATCTTTTGATCCCTCTCTCTACCTACCTCTCCATCCATCACCCCATATCACTCTTTACACCTCTCCATCTCACCTCTCTCTCCTTCCCTCCCTCATTCCCTCTCCACTTTTATCTATATCTCCTCTCTCTCTACCTCTCTTTCCCTCTCTACTTATCTTTATCTCCACCCTCTCTCTCTACCCACCTATCCCTCTATGAATCTCTTTGTTTCTCTCTATCCCACCTCTACCTCTCCCTCCCTCCTCTATCTACTTCTCTATATCTCCTATCTCCCTCTCTCTACTTACCTCTCCCTCCATCACTCCCTACCACTCTCTTTCTCTCTATTGATCTCTATCTAACCTCTCTCTCACCTCCTACTCTCTCCCTCCATACCTCTCCCTCCCTCTTTCCTTCCATCACTACTATCTATCTCCCTAATCCCTATTTCTACCTACCTATCCATCCATCACTCCCTACCACTCTCTCTTTACACCTCTCTCCCTCCATACCTTTCCCTCCCTACCTCATCCTCTCTCTACTTATCTCTATATCTCTCTATGTCTCCTTCCCTCTATACTTATCTTTATCTCTTCTCTCCCTCTCTATATATACCTCACCCTCCATCATTCTCTCTCTCTCTCTCACCCATAAACACTCCCCTCTCTATCTCATAATTCTCTCTCTCTCTCTCTACTTTTCTTTATCTCACCTATCCCTCTTTACCTCTCCCTTCCTTCTCTCTCCCACCATCCCTCCTTTCCTCTATATCTCTCTCTACTTCTCTCTATCTCACCTATTCCTCTCTACCTACCTCTCCCTCCATAAATCCCTACCACACTTTCTCTATTTCTCTTTATCTCACCTCTCTCTCACCTCTCTCTTACCTCCCTCTCTCTCCCTTCATACCTCTCCCTGCGTCTCTAAATCCCTATCTACTCTATATATCTCCTCTCTCTCTACCTCTCCTTCCCTCTCTACTTATTTGTATCTCCCTTTTCCCTCTCTCTACCTACCTCTCCCTTCATCACTCTCTCTTTGTGTCTCTCTCTATCTCACCTAAGTCTCCCTCTCTACCTCTTTCGCTCTCTACTCTCTATCTCTATTCTCCCTCCCTCTACCACTATCTCTCTTACTCTTCCCCCCTCTCCCCCTCTTCCTCTCTCTCCTCTCTATCTCACTATTCTCTCCCTCCTCTCTCTCTCTCTCCCTCCCTCTCTTCCTTACCTTCTCTCTCTCTCTAACCTCTCCCTCCTCTCTATCTCCCTCCCTAAGTTCTAGACCTATATTTCTACCTCTCTCTCCCTGAGTTCTAGACCTATATTTCTACCTCTCCCTCCCTATTTCCCTCTTTTTCACTCTTTATATCTCCATCTCTCCACCTTTCTCCCCCTTCCCTCTATATTTCTCTATAACTCATCACTCTCTCTCTATCTTCTTATCTCTCACATATTTATCTCTCTCCCCTTGCTACATCTTTCTTTCTCTCTCACACACATCTTTATCTCTCTCCCCTTTCTACTTTTCCCTCCCACACTCCCTCTCTGCCTCTCCCTTCCCCCAAATCACTCCCTCTCTCCCTCTCTCTTCTCTCTCTTTCTCTCTCCTCATCCTCTTTATCTCTCTCTCCCTCTCTCTCTAAATTATTCATAGTTTAGGGTTTAGGGTCTAGGTTTTAGAGTTTAAAGTTTATGATAGAGGGTTTAGACATTAAATTATCTTTTAGGTTTTAGTGTTAAATTATTTATATTAAGTTCTAGGGTTTAGGTTTTAAGGTTTAGAGATTAAATTTAAATTTTTTAGGTTTTAGTGTTAAACTATTAATATTATATTTTAGGTTTTAGTGAATAATGTTTAGGGTTTAGGGCTTAGGGTTTATTGTTAATTATGGAGGGTTAAACATTGAGGGTTTAGGGATTAAATTTAATTTTTAAGATTTTAGTATTAAAAATGATTAATGTTAGGTTTTAGGGTTTAGGGTTTAGTGCTTATGGTTTATGGTTTATGGTTTATGATGAAGGATTCAATATTAAGGAGCTTAATTTTTAATATTTTAGTGTTAAAAATTATTTATGTTAGGTTTAGGGTTTAAGGTTTAGATCCTAAGGTTCAAGGTTTGGCATATAGTGGTTAGACTGTAGGGCTTAATTTTTAGGGTTCATAATGGAGGGTTGAGGGTTTACCTACCTCTCTCTTCTCTCTCTTTCTCTCATCTCTCTACCTCTCTCCCTCCTTCCCTTTGTCCGTACCCATCTCTCTCTCTCTATCTCTCCCACCCTCTCTCTCTACCTATCCCTCCTTTCATCACTCTTTCTCCCTCTTTTCCTTTCTATCTCTCTTTCTCTCCCTCTCAATTTAGATTATTCATGGTTTAGGGTTTAAGGCCTAGGGTTTATAGTTTATGATGGACTATTTAGAGATTAAATTAAATTAGTTATGTTTTAGTGTTAAATTATTAATGTTAGGTTTTAGGTTATAGTGAAAAGTGCTTAGGGTTTATGATGGAGGGTTCAACATTGAGAGTATAAGGATTAATTTTTTTTTTTAATGCTAAAATTATTAATGTTATGATTTATGGTTTAGTGTTTAAATTTTAGGGCCTAGGGTTTAGATTTTAGGGCTTAGATTTTAGGGTTTAGCATATATTCCATTTAAGGTATACAATTGATGATGGATGGTTTAGGGTGGAACCTACCAATCTCTTACCTCTTTGTATCCCCTCTCTAGCTCTCCCTCCCACTCTCTCTCCCTTTGTTATTCTCTCTACCGCACCTCTTTATCTCTCCCCCTTCATTACCTCTATCTTGCTCCCTCTATATGTCTCTCTTTATCACTCCACTCTCTATTTCTTTCTACCTACCTCTCTCTCTCTCACTCACTCACTCTTTATGTCTCCATATATCTTTATTTGTGATTGTGTGTTTCTCTCCCTCCTTCCCTCCCTCCTTCCCTCCCTCCCTCACTCCCTGCCTTCATCCTCCCTTCTCTCTCTTTATCTCTCTATCTCTTTGTAATGTCCCTGTGGGGACCCCTGTGTGTAGGTTACAAGGCCACGTGTCTGTGGGATTAGTGTGCATCCTCGTAGATTCTCTAGTGGGGCTATGTGCTGCCACCCTTAACATCCTGGGTAGCCGCCCTTACCACTAGGCTGATCTTTTGGTGTAGTGGTTGGGCCTTAGTGGTATCAGAGTTGAAGTCTCAAGGTAAAGACCCGTGGAGCGTGGTGGGCTGTAATGTCCCCGTGGGGACCCCTGTGCATAGGTTACAAGGCCATGTGTCCGTGGGATTAGCATGCATCCTCGTAGATTCTCTAGTGGTGTTGCATGCTGCCACCCTTAACATCCTAGGTAGCTGCCCTTACCACTAGGTCGGTCTTTTGGTGTAGTGGTTGGGCCTTAGTGGTATCAGAGCCGAGGTCTCGAGGTTGAGACCCACGGAGCGTGGTGGGCTATAATGTCCCCGTGGGGATCCCTGTGTGCAAGTTACAAGGCCACATGTCTGTGGGATTAGTGTGCATCCTCGTAGATTCTTCAGTGGGGCTGCATGTCACCACCCTTAACATCTTGGGTAGCCACCCTTACCACCAAGCTAGTCTTTTGGTGTAGTGGTTGGGCCTTAGTGGTATCAGAGCTGAGGTTTCGAGGTCAAGACCCGCGGAGTGTGGTGGGCTATAATGTCCCCGTGGGGACCCCTATGTGCAGGTTACAAGGCCACGTGTTTGTGGGATTAGTGTGCATTCTCGTAGATTCTCTGGTGGGGCTGCGTGCCACTACCTATTGGTATGTGGCGACTGATCATGCTATACTATATAGCCCATGGTATACCATACACCCCAGCCCCTATCCTTGCCGAGGTCCAGGGCTAGGCTGGGCCTCGAGTAGGGGTGCTGCCCCTGAAAATAAATTTCTTCCTACTTTTTCACGTGATCATCGAAAAAGGGAAAAATGAATGAAAAGGAAAAATCCAATTTTGTAGAACCCTAAAATCTGGAAGCTTCTAAGCTTGTTAAAAAGGGGTTCGAATGGGTATTACTGTATGATGAAAAACATGATTATTCACAAGATTGTAATAATTTTTACTAGATAATAAAAGTATTGGATGGTTGCGGTTTGGTGGATGTAGCCCAGATTGGGTGAACCACGTTAAATTCTTTGTGTTATGATTTATTCTGTGTGTGTGTTAGTTCCTCAGTTTATTATATAGATCTGCATTTAATTGTTAGATATCTGCCATTTCTAGCCCTAACACGACCCTTAACATCCTGGGTAGCTACCCTTACCACCAGGCCGGTCTTTTGGTGTAGTGGTTGGGCCTTAGTGGTGGGTACCTACCCTTACTAACATGCTAGTCTTTTGGTGTAGTGGTTGGGCCTTAGTGATACCACTAAGGCCCAACCACTAAACCAAAAGACTAGCCTAGTGGTAAGGGCAGCTACCTAGGATGTTAAGGGTGGTGGCACACAGCCCCACCGAAGAATCTATGAGGATGCACGCTAATCCCACAGACACGTGGCCTTGTAACCTGCGCACAGGGGTCTCCACAGGGACATTACAATCCACCACACTCCACGGGTCTCAACCTTAAGACCTCGGCTTTGATACCACTAAGGACCAACCACTACACCAAAAGATCGGCTTGGTGGTAAGGGCAGCTACCTAGGATCTTAAGGGTGGCAACATGTAGCCCCACCGAAGGATGTATGAGGATGCACGCTAATCCCATGGACACATGGCCTTGTAACCTATACACAGGGGTCCCCACAGGGACATTACATCCCACCACACTCCACGGGTCTCAACCTCGAGGCCTTAGCTCTGATACCACTAAGGCCCAACCACTACACCAAAAGATCGGCCTGGTGGTAAGGGTGGCTACCCAGGATGTTAAGGGTGGCAGCACGTAGCCCCACTGGAGAATCTATAAGGATGCACGCTAATCCCATAGACACATGGCCTTGTAACCTGTGCATAGGGGTCCCCACGGGGACATTACACTCTCCCTCTCTCTCTTTTCTCTAATTTTTCTCATCTCTTCTTATTGGAATTATCCGTGCATGTTATAAGTTGAGCATGTTATAATGTTCTTGCATTTTGAGGACAAAAAAATGGTGAAAATGGCATAGGGTCCCCATGATTTAGGACCCACATTCTCTTTTCTTTTTTCATTATGCGCATTATTCCACAAACAAACACTTTTCATGGTGTCAAGGATGTATCATCATTGTTTTCATATTCCACCACCTTTTTTGTTTTTCAACATAGAAGAAGTAAATTGCATGTGTTTTAGGATGAATTTGGTTTTATGAACTAATATTTTAATTTTTTAGTGTTGGGATTTGTTTATTATCATGTTTTTTTGTTTAAGTTTGATAATATATAATTGTAGTGTCAAAAAATATAATCTTGTACATTTTCACACTTTGTTTGGGCCATCTTAATTAAATTAGACTTAATTATGCCTTAATAAGCCATATTTTGCATCTACAAGACTAATAAATTTTATTTTCCAAATGGGAAACCTGATAATAATTAATGACAACACATTACACTTTACCTTGAGCAATGTGTGTTCTAGGAATAGGGACCTAGGACCCATTCACCCATGGGTGAATGGGTTCACCCTAGGCCTTTGAACCTAAATTTAAGTTATGTTTTTGGTGGTATTTTAACATCTCTAAATTCAAATTTCGGTGTTGGCTTGTAATGCTTAATTTTCAAGAAATGAAGGATACATACCTATAAATACAAGGATATTTTATCAAATCAACACCTAAGCAATCTAGAAATTCATGTGAGCACAAAGTGTAGCAAAGTTTATGATCAAGGGAATTCAAAAGCAGATTTAAATTAGTGATTTATTGCAAAAACCAAGATCTCAAGCATCATGTCAAAGTCTTAAGCATCATGCATGTTTTTGGAGCTAACATTGTGATGTAGGTTTCAGAGATCAATTGAAAGCATTCAAGCATCAACATCCACATCCATTGAAGCCATTTCATGCAAGATCCACATCAAAATTTCATATTTCTAAAGGTTTATTCAAGGTTTTGGTTTTAGGTTGAAGAAGGATTGAAGATCTTTGAAGAGAAAGATTGGAAAAGTTGTCATCAATTCATAGAAACTCACGTATAGGTCTAATTTCTGACTTTCCAACACTAAAACCCAGGTCAAATAGAAGCTACAAATTAACATTAGAGGCACCTAAAATTGTGTTGAAAACCATGAAAAAAGACCCACTCACGCATGGATGAATGAGTCCCAGACAATCTTCCTGAAACATAGAAAAAGGTACGTGGATAAAAAATGAGATCAATAAAATGGACCCACCTAACTTTTTGACTTGATGTTTCACTCAATTATGTGGGGAAAAGCATGCAAATAAATAAAAAATTAATCCTAATTGTTATAGAAACAAAAAGGTAGGATTTAAGAGGGTAAAATGATGTGTAACTTGTTGGAAAAGTGTTGTTGTAGGGCCCACTGAGGACTCATTCACCTTTAGTGGCGAATGGGTCCTTGTTAGGGCTTTCAAAAAGTGCTTTCTGGGTTTTGTTCCTCTCAGTCTGTAACTCTAGATTCTAGATTTTCATTGTTTCAACCCTACTAAGGACTCATTCACCTTTAGTGGTGAATGATTCCTTTTAGGGTTTTTGAAAACTAATTTCAAGATCCTATTCCTTGATTTCTAAACTCTTGAAATTCCTATTGTCAAGTTTTGAAAACTTGTACGCAATTCTGTAGAGCTCTTTCTGTGATCTTTCCCTTTGAATGATAATCTAGCAACTTGAATTTTTTTGCAATTTTGCTCCAATTCTTGCTCTTCAACCTAAAACCTACAATCACACATGCAAGAGGAGAAAAATGTTGTTTGTTAGGGGAGAGGGGTTTGCCTTGGTCAAACCCCTTGTAGGTAATTAAACCAAATGATGAAATAAAGGAATTGAAGCATGAAATGTATGAAATGATGCAATATAGATACCTTGGATGATGTCTTGTGAAAGAAATTTGCAATCCATCATGTAGTGGCCATGAAGAATGTAGATATTGTATCCGTGAATATGATTTAAACAATAGTTGTAAGTAGATCTTCAATACTACATGAACAATCTTGGCTCAACAACATGAATGGATGCTTCAAACTCTTGACATGATGAATTGATCTTGAATTGCTGCAATAAACTCTAGAAATCTACCTTGAAATGCTTTATGAATGATCTTATAATGCTCTTGTAGACTCAAAATTGAATGCTCCAATACTTAGGGGTATGTATAGGATCATGATGGGCCAAAAAGTGGTGATATGATGGCTATGTGTAGGGTATGTGGCTAACAACTTTGTTTCCACCAATATAAATTATTCTTTACTTTGAATTTAATAAATAATTATTATTCATTTTCTATTTGAATTACGACTAAAGTCCTGATTGATAGGCTGATTGAAAAATATCTATAGATTTCAAACAATATCACATTTTTTGAATTTGAAACATGCGTCACATTCTATGCTTCTCATACTATAGTATTAGAAAAAAAAAATTGAATTTCATGAAGTTTTGACCAAGTTAAGGTGGTCAGACATACAAGTTTTTATATTTTTAAAAAGTTGTAATAAAAAATTCATAATTAATTATTTACTTGGAAAAAAATTACAAAAAAATATGTATCACATTGGGTCATGAGTCCTCTATTTATATCTAAAATCTTATTAAAACTAATTATCATTTTATTGTGGTTAGGCTGGTTAGACAGACGCCTAATTATTTTTTCCCTAAAATTTAAGTACTACTACATTGGAATTTCAAATTTTCACCAAATAGATTTTGTTTTTTTTTTAATAAACCTAGTAGTTTAGAAACTACATTCAATTTACTATAGATTCTATTCTTCCATATTTTTGAAATAATATAGATAACTTATTCAAATATTTATATCAAGTTACCTAACTTTTATTTTTCTAACTTTTTCACCACTTAAGGGTCTATTTTTCCCATGATAATCCTACACATACCCTTAGAATGAATTTCTAGGAGAAACAATGTGAATTAACCCTAAAATTAATGGAATTAAGGCTGACCTCATATCTACGTCTTAAAATTATTAAATTCCTGATAGAGTTAAATTCAAATTGAGGGGTCCTATTAAGGGAGGACCCATTCACCACCAAAGGGGAATGGGTCCTGGCTAAGTTTTTCTAGCACCGAGCTTTAGGAAGCTGAAAGAAGGCCAAAAACCTATTCTAGATCAATTGAAAAAGGGGGGTCCTATTAAGGGAGGACCCATTCACAATCAAGGGTGAATGGGTCCTGGCTCAAATTATTAGGACTAAATTTTTCCCAATGAAACATGATTTGATATTTGATTTATAATTATTGGCAGAGATCATCGAGAGGTGTCAAAATTAAGGCCTAAAAATGAGGTTAATAACTCCACTTGACCACAATGAATTAGGACTACCTAGATAAATGTGAAAGTGCTTTAAAATAATTTACAACATTTAAACAAGATACAAATTATGCTTATTTTATTTCAAAAGGGGCCCATAAGGTTTAATTAAGCAAATAAGTCCTAGAAAAGTGTGAAAGTGTGTAACAACACTTCACAACACCCTTGCAAAGGATAAATTAAAGCATTTTTTAGTTAAATAAAGGTCTTAGAATAGTGTGAATGTTTATAAGACATTACAACACTAGTCCAAGATCTACCATTTGTTCAGTTTTAATGTCAATTATTAGATCAAGCAAGAAAAAGGCACTTTTTCTGTTACTAAATTTTTCCCCCACTTTAGTGATTGGATGACCCCATGCCAAACTCACACTAAAGTAGACACCCAAGACACTTAATCACGCAACAACAACAAAGATACATGATCATACCTTGTCAAAGGCCAAGAAAAGTAAACAAAACAAAGGATCAAGCACAATTGATTCAACGTAGTGTGAGGCATTGGTTGTTTGTCCATAACAAATGTTGCTCACTCTGGGGCCATGAAACTTTAGGTTGTCTGTGGGGTGAGTTGTCCCAAAAATTTTATGCTCACTCTGGGGTAGTGGAACCTTAGTCTGTCCACTAGGTGAGTTGTCCCAATGAAGTGGCTTAGTGAGAAAGTCATGCCAGTGTATCAACTTCTCACTATACAATGAGAAAGTCATGCCTGTGTATTAGCTTCCCATCATAATAACTATACTAAATCTATCCTTCTGATAACTTTAATAAGGCACCACAATGTAATGATTTTGTAAATACTATCGAATGTCATGTAAAATTTTTGTTAAAGGGGATTTTTCTTTGTTCATGTAAGGTATCATCTTAGGGAACATCGTGCCTAATGTCTCCAAGAGAGGACAAGTCAAAGAAATGTCATGGTCTTAGAGGAAATCAAAACTGATGTTACTCCCAAAAAAATGACACATCACAAGAATAAAGAAAATCACACAATGAAACATGAGTGTCAATGCATGTGCCCACCTTAAAGCAGTTGCTAGAACACCATTGCTATGAGAAATTGCTTTAAAGTAGAAGAATACATTAGGGATTATTTGGAAAGACCTATGCCAAGTCATATGTTTCCAATAAGCTACATCATGGAAAGGGAAGGGGTTTTCCCCAAAACTTAGTACGTCATGTGCAAGCTAAATTAAGGCATGTTGTCCACATCACAATCTTGCTCTTATATATACATGAAAGGTGGTCAGCTATCCAAAAGATACAACAAGTGACATACAAGGACAAGGCTACTTAACCCTTTGCCCCCACTGAAGTGCAGGACAAGGGTGAGCCGAAATGTTTGATGAGATGCATGTTAGAGTGAAAATCAGTATCAATTAGAGGAATTAGGTGCTCCCACATAAGGAAGAGAACCAAACTCCTTAAGATGTTGGATTTTACTACTCAATTTCTTACATTCGTTAGTAGAATGACCGTGAACTCTATGATATGCACAAAATTCAGTCTTGTAATAAATTTATTTTGTGTTCTTGGAGGGATGGATATCAAATGATCTTGGAGGAGTCTCACCAAGATACTCTCTTGATCATAAGTAGAAGATGTTTCTTTATTTTGCAACAAATATATCTCTTGCTTAGTATCAGATGTCATACTTACACAAGACTCTTTAGATTGCGAGATTTTGTACTCTCCCTAAATGGAGGGTCTAAAATCTAGCAAATTCCAATCATTAGTGTTTTGTGTGATGACATTGGTGTTAAGCAATTCTTTCAAAGGATAATAATTAGGAGAATTAATGTCTATCAATTCAAGGTGCATTAATGTTAAATTTTTCTTAGAAGAATCCTTTGTAAGAGTGTTGACATTGATTGAAGGCTTGTTTGATGCTTGTATTTCTATCAAAGGACAATAACCAAGACCACAAGTTGTTTCTTGCATGTTAGGCTCTATAGGGACATGGATACCTTTTCCTCTAGCACCGCATCCTTTTCCACTATAACTGAGTTGCTTCATAAGTTTGTAACCTCTTCCATAAATATTTTTAATTTCTCTTAGATTTGGTGGTTGCTCATAATCAATTTCATCAAAAAAATTTGTGTAATTTTTTTCTTCTAAAGTGTTTGAGGTGGATTCTTTCAAATTTTATGTTTAATCTTGTGTTGACATTACCACTTTTTTATTTTCCTTTGTTAGACACTTTTGTTGTGATCTTGTATTTAGCCATGAATGTAGGTGTGAAATCTAAGGAACCCCAATAGTCTATGAATGGCTTAGTAACTTCCTCAATTTTCTTCTCATGTTCTTCTTTCTTTGTGATTTTCACTTTGTTAGTTGTATACAATGCTTCCAAAGGATCTCATCCTTCTCTCAGCCATCAAAAAAATTTCAGGTTCTAGATCATCTTTTAAGGTGTATACTTTGTTGTTGTAGACATACTTCATGACACAATGCATAGAAGGCACACCATTCATTTCACAAATCAATGATCTCCCTAAAAGGAGGTTGTAAGAAAGATCATTAGGCATAACATGGATTAGATTTTGTAATGTTAGTTCTCCAACTCTGATAGGTAATGTGATGACTTTGAGCGGTTGTTTTCCTATTTTTTCAAATCCTCAAATAGATAAAGAATTAGGTTTAATATCATTTTTATTCATCCCAAGTACTTTCACAAGGTTCATACTGTGCACATTCAAGGCTGAATCATTGTCAACAAGAGTTCATTTTATCACAATTTGACCAATGTGGACTATTATGTTGAAAGCTTCATACTTATTTTGAATTTATAATGGAGGTAACTCATCTTGATGGAAAGTGATGTCCAAGTTGGCTAGAGTCATAGCTTGAATTTGTGCTGCCACATCATTTGATTGCACATTAGGAGTGGTAGGGACTTGTTGTAAAGCACTTTGAAGCATGTTATGATAATGAGGAGAAGCTTGAATAAGATCCCATAAGGATATCTTAGAGGGATTATTCTTTAATTTCTCAACAATATCATACTACTTTCCACTTTTTAAAGGATGAACATTGATGGATTTAATCAGATAGGGGGATTTGATTAAATGGTTAGATCGAGGGATGATTCAGGAAGAAACAATATTAGTAAGTCAGAATCATATGCACAATGTCAATCAGTATATTTTACGTGTCTACATTTTGCCCCTCTTTGAATCAATGTACTTGTTGCATTGGTTCAAAGAATAACCGATCTCGATCAAAGCCAAATTTTTTGATATTTAAAAACTTGCCCCATTGTTGCATGGCATGAGAAAACATGCCATTATAATGCCACCTCGAGAGATTAGATGAAAATTTTAATTTTTTGGGTGATCTCGCGAAAAAAGATGACAAAGTACTCGACAAGTCTGAGAGGGATCGGAGAGGCTAAAAACATGGATAAATGCAATAAAATGATGAAAAACAAGCCTCAATTCAACCAAAATAGGTTCAAGGGTCCAAAACCCTAGTAGGACAGCCATTTAGGGTTAAAAAACTCTAATTTTTAGGCTTAAAAGGGGCCTAAGGGGTCACTTTCAAGTCATTTTCACACACCTCCGCTAGCAAACTTTGAGATTTGAGCTTTGACTCTTTGGTGATATGGCACAATAACAACTTCCCCTACACATTTCAGATCGATTTTGGACATACCAGCAGCCACCTGGCATCGGGGCACCAGTATGTGACCCTTACTAAAGCTTCGTCTTTTCATTTAATGCATTAATTATGGTTTTAAAAGGTGAGCTCACCTCTACTGGTGCTATATAGCGCCGCTCAGTATTTAAACTGCACCACGCCAGGTTGTTTTGCACCACAGCGGTGCAGTTTAGAGTTTAGAAACTCTACCACTGGGCTCGGGCTCGGTGGGCCAGTTTGGGAAAATTGTGTTGCAGCGGCGTCCTTTTCATACAAACTACGACGCTGAAGGAGAAAGTGCGTTGTGGCGGTGCATTTTTTCTCTTTTTGGGCTCGAGCATCAAAGTTTGAGTAAAATCAAACTGTGATGCCTTCACAAACTACACTGCAAGGAACTTTCTTAGAGCGTTCAACTAGGAATTTTTCATAAAAATTTAACACAGTGACTTTCATTGATGTAGGACGAGCCCAGGGAGTTCTACTCTCAGGAGCACCGGTCACGAGATTTGGCGAGCATCTTACGAGACTTGAGTGACAAAGACTAGGATCGCCTAGGAGTTGCAGGATTATGGCATATTGCATATGCGGCACCCGTGCACACTCACCTTGGAGAACATTTGGCGCATTCTACGGTTGCCTATTCATGTCCGATAGGTGATCTATGATATGGAGGAGGGATGTGAGTGTTGTATCAGAGTCCTTGCCACACAGGACATTATCTACTACAAGGGACAGATTGAGCTCGAGCGGTACAGGGTTATAGCACCTCCCTTCCGTTGGGTAGTTATAGTGATCATTTCGGGTTTGGTTGCCCCAGACCGATGAGGGCGATATTTCAGTCCCGACTGGGGTTATTGCTGGGAGCGGATGGTTTGAGACAGGCCAGTTTGCTTCACCTGGGGGCCTGTTGTTTTGGCTTCACTTTACAGGGACCTCAACAAGTATGTATATGTGGATGGAAGAGCGTTGGGGGCTGGGGTGACACTTCTTCATGTTTGGGCATGGGAGCACATTTTTGTGCTACGTCCATGGGTTGTTCCAATTCCGATGGGGGTAGAGGATGCCCTTGTGGCATGATACAGAGGCAGTGTGTCCTTCACACACACTGGCGAGCACAAGATCCCCTGCTAGAGGCAGGTCATAGACGTGATGCTTATCTTTACTTGGCATCCATACCTTGGTTGGCCTAGATGGGCTGATGATGTTGCTTAGCTATTTTACTACTGCTAGGATCAATATATGCAAGTGCGCGAGCACACGATGATTGAGAGGTACCTGCTTTGGCGCATGTAGTGTCAGTTTAGAGAGCCATAGGATTGGCCTGATGACCACTATGCAGTCGTCTTTGCATGCAACATGACATAGGTGTCATAGGGCCATAGTATTCCTACCTTCAAGGCAACTGACAGCTTTTGACAGTTTGTAGCCCGACCGTGGGCTCATGCTCAGGGCTTGGCAGATCTAGGAACCACATAGGCCTACAAAGATTAGTTTAGACCTCCTCTTCGGCTTACCATTCTAGGTGAGGATCCAGAGGTGCATAAGGTCAGAGGTAGAGGGAGAGGATGAGGGCGAGGGCAAGGACCAAGGGTCAAGATTTGATAGGATCCACCAGGTGTACCCCCAGTCCCTCTAGGTCAGAGGGATGTCCATATGTAGGATCAATAGCAGGAGCTGCTAGTCCCACCACCACGAGTCAAGGGTGAGGATCAGGCTCATGTGTAGCCATGAGTATAGCCATAGGGATAGGCAGACAGTCAGGATGCACTGATTGCGCAGCTACAAGCCCAAGTTCGGGTAGTGACCACAGAGAGAGATTAGGTGAGGGTTGAGAGAGAGCAACTCAGAGCAGAGAGGGATTAGGCTATGCAGCAGAGATAGGCTGCAGAGCTACAAGTAGCCACTGAGTTAGGATGTAGGTAGCAGATCGAGAGTATGACAACCTCCTTCTCCTAGGGTACAGTGCCAGTACGATCCTATAGGGATGCTATCCAAGAGATAGAGTACTACTGACGAGCTTACCATGACACCATACCTAGAGAAGACTAGGTCCCATAGTATTCAAAGCGGGCCAGCCAAAGACCACCAGAGGGTCATGGTGATAGGGGTGAGGGAAACATTCATAGAGATCGAGCTTGATTCAGATGATACATACTTTTTATAACTTATGGGCTTGTTTTTGATAGCCCGATGAGAATTTTGTACTGATTGACATATATGTGTATAGTGATCCGATTTATTCCTTATACTGTGATAGTGACATTGATGATATGATATATATGAGCCGATTTGGATGTGATGTACTATGTTCTCCTTTATGCATGGATGGTTTATTTCTATATGCTTTGCAATGATGTTTCATGGATATATTTATTTCTAATTATGTATGTGTTATGATTATGACTAACAGATCTATATTATGCTAACCTATGATATGATGTGCAATGATGTTAACTATATGATGGTTTATTTTATGCCAATGTGATATGTGATATGGTTTTTAATATGTAAAATGATATGATCTATGGTATATGCAATGATGTGTGGAATATGCTTATATATGAGATGACTTATGGATGTATGTGATATGATGCGATGGTCATGATATGATGCAAATGAAATGGTTTTATGAGATGCTTAGAATAACAAATGTTATTATCCTAAATGATGATGTATGTGATGCAATGATATGTTAATGCAAAGTGATATGCTGGCGTAATGTGAACATTATGTGGTGAAATGATGTTATGATGTTATGCAAGCATGTATGCCTAATGAATTAAATGCTTATATACCTGTTACTTATGATTATGCCAAAAATGATTATGGAATGCTTTTGTAGATGCTATGTGATGATTTAGATGGTAATATGAAATGGTTATAAAATGCAAATGAATGTTATGCGATGCAATGCAATGGGTGAAATGCAATGTGATGGATGCACCTATTTATGAAGAATGTTTATGATAACCTATTTATATGATGATAAAAATGCCATGTGTATGTTTCCTATATGATATGCAATGCATTAATGATTTGTGGATGCAGGATCGATGATGATGATGGTGATGATGATCAACTATCATAGTACTGTGTTAGTGCGGTTAGTAAGAAAAGAAGAAATCATTTCAACAAGATGCAAGATGGCACAAATGCAAATGATGATGATGATGATGATGATTACTTTCCAAGGAATTGGGATTTTCAAAGGGCTAAATTTTCTTATGTTTGATAACACACATGGTATGAAGCATCAAGGTATAGAAAACTAGGATGGTGTGGTACTTAGTGTGATGGACTTTGACTCGACAATCATATAGAGTATTCTTGTTCACACCTGACATACGAAAAACCTTGCTAGGATGTATTTCAGAAGTTTCAGACACCTCGGACCAAAACACAGAAAGGTAACCCTATCCATGTAATAGTCAACAAGTTTCTCTAGACCTCTTCCATACATATCTAGCAAAGCAAGTATTCACCAAGGTTATATTACAAGAACATCCAACAAGCACAACAGACAAAAGATAATGATCATTGCCCCATTCTTATTTCTCTAAATCCTCTATTTTGGGATATCATCGAGACGTCCTTGGAATGAGCACAAATAAGATAAGTTAAAAGATAAAGACCAAGCAAACAAACAAACTGATGCTCTTCAATACTACTAATGGAAAGAGGATGTGTTTTCTACGGATGATAACTGAAACTTATTGCCAAAAGATAATGCCCATTGTAGGAAGGATTCATCCTAGGACATGTTAGTGGATGGTGGCACGTCATTTCATTTACCAAAAGTAATCTGAGGGATGATTGATATGGGACTAATTCTGATGATGAGTTACCAATACAAAGAGATGAGCAACTTGCTTATGCACTGACTTAGACTTTAGACTTGACATTTTGAGTTTTCACTTTTAATCTGCTAGACTTGTTTCCAATTGTCCTACCAAAGATTAAGGATGATGATTAGTTTATTATGGATGGTGTTTATTGTGAGTGCAAGCGAGATGAGATGGATGGATTTTTTTTTTCAAGTATTTGGATGTTTTTGATGTTTTTGCAATGTTTTGAGGTTGTTTTAGATATTTTTCAAGATTTTGCAAATGTTTTGATTTTCAATTTTCTAATTTTATTTTGGGATTTTCTAAGATTCGACCAAGAGACTAACCTAAAGACCTATTCTAGGGGTTTCAAGGGCTGGTCAATAGACTAGCCTTGCCTATGTTATATACACAGAGACCACGTGGTTCAATTGACGACTTGACCAATTTATAGATGACAATATACATGATGAGATGTTAGTTTATTATGAAAGACTCCTATAGGACTGACCTAAATGTCTCGGGGGATGATCAAAGATCAACCTTGCCTACGTTCAAGCTTAGAGACGACGTAGTTCGACAAGATGACCTTGTTTTTTGACTTTTTGACCTATTTTCACTTGTTTTTGGATTTTCTGATTTTGAGGACTTTAAGATCATACACGAATTCGATCTAATGAGAACGTGCCCCTAGTGTGATGCAATAGACTACCCCGATAAAGGTAGGACAAATTGACCTTGAGGATGAGCCGAGTAGTACTAGGAGGGATCATGATATGAAAATAGGACCAAGTTATGGTGCGGATGCTAGTGAATGAGTGATGGATGAAGACCTAGATGCTATGGATGATGGAGGGATGAAATGGATGGATGATGCAGATCAAGGCATAAAGATCCTGGTGGATGGAAAGTGCTCATTTACACAAGGTGTGTATTTGTGAGGTTTTCACCAAGGTACTTGCCCAAAGTACCACTAAAGTGGTTTTCACTATAGGACAATTTTTTTGATCCTTTTACTGGTTTTTTGGATTTTTTGCTTTTTTGATTTTTTTGTTGTCACTAAGACACCTGCTTGCCAAGTTTTCACCTAAGTAACCATTTTTTCAGGACTTTTTCTAATTTTTTTGGATTTTTTGGTTCTATACCTTGGAAGATTTAGGCATAAAACTTTGTGAGATGGAAGCTGGTCATTGGATCCTGTAGAGCTTCCCCTTTGGGTGTTGATAGCTAATATGCCCTTGACTTATAACTTGTTGTGATGACGAAAGGTCCTAACCAATTAGGTTCGAACTTTCCTTTGCTACTGGGGTTTGGGACATTCTTTTGATTTTCTTTTAAGACTAGTTCTCTGACTTGGAAAGTCTTGCTTTTGATTTTTTTGTTGTAGCTCTGTTTGAGTCTATTTTGATAGACTTGCAAGTGATTTAAAGCATGTATGTGTCTCTCATCCAGTAGCTCTAGCTCGTTTAGTCTTGATACCCAATACTCTTCATCCATGATAAGGTTTTTTAGTGATATTCTAAGGGATGGGAGCTCGATCTCAATGGGAAGTATGGCTTCTAATCCGTAGACCAAGGAGAATGGGGTGGTGCTAGTGGGTGTGTGAATTCTGGTTCGATAAGCCTAGAGGGCGGGATTAAGCTGAAGGTGCTAGTCATGACTTGCGTCATTGACTATTTTCTTGAGAATTTTGAGGATGGTTTTGTTTGTGACTTTTCCTTGGCCATTGCCATGGGGATAGTACGGGGTGGAGAAGTGATGCTATATTTTGAATTTCTCGCATAAGTCATGAACCTCCTGGTTCTTGAATGGTGTCCCATTATCTGAGATAATGGATTGTGGGACACCATAATGACAGATGAGATAGTTTAGGATGAATTTTGAGATCTGCTTCCTAGTGATATATGTCATGGGTATAGCTTCCACCCACTTTGTGAAGTACTCAGTTGCAGTTATGATGAATTTGTGGCCATTGGATGAGATGGGTGTGATTTTTCCAATGAGATCAAGGCCCCACTACGAAAAGGGCCATGGTGTGACGATGGGGTGAAGCTCGAGCTAGAGCATGGATGAGGTTCCCATGCTGCTGACATTGTAAAAACCTTTTAGCATGATCATGTGCTTCTCTTTCCATTGTGGGTCAATAATACCCCATCCTTAGCAATTTCTTGGCTATGGTCATTCCACTCGAGTGTGAACCATAGATACTGTTATGAACCTCGGTTAGAGGAGTTAATGCCTCCTTAGCATTTAGGCAACACACTAAGGTACCTTCTATGCTTCTACAGTATAGGGTATCACCTAGGATCACAAATCTGGATGCCTTTTTCACAAAGGTTTGTTTTAGGTTTGATGGGAGATTAGCACATATGACTCCTATGTGAAGATATGTGTAGATGTCATGGTACCAAGGATCACCAGGACCAACAATTTCACACACGAATTCTGATTTTGGTACCTCGAATGTGGGAATGAGAAGCTACTCAATCAGAAATTCATATTTTGGCATGTTATGAGGGATGTCTAAAGAGGACCCAATTGTAGCCATGGCGTCTATTGCTCTATTGTTGGTTCTTGGAATATGCTCAAATGTTATGTCAATGAAGGATTCCTTTAGAGTCTTGTATGGAGTGAGCTTGTCATCCTTAGTCTAATATTCATTATTGACCTGATTTATGATCAATTGAGAGTCTCCATACACCTTGAGAGCTATGATGTTCCATTGCACTGCTATCTTCAGCCCTATAGTCAAAGCCTCGTATTTTGCTATGTTGTTGGTGCAAGGAAATTCCAATTTGTATGACTTTGGTATGCAATCCCCTTGTGGGGTGATGAAGAAGACACCAGCTCCTGATCCACGTTGTGTGTATGAACCATCGAAGTATAGTTTCCAATGGTCAGTTATGTTTAGGTTAAAAATGGATTCATCTAGGAATTCTGAGACAAGAGGGTTCTCAGAATAAACGGGTGCTTCTGCTAGTTGATCTACAATAAATTATCCCTTAATGGATTTTCTCTCCACATACTCGATGTCATACTCTGATAATATCATTACCCATTTTTCCATTCTTCCTATGAGCATTGCCTTGGATAGTAGATACTTGAGGGGGTCAATTTTGGCAATAAGCTTTATCTTGTGTGCCAACATGTAATGTCTAAATTTTTGGGATGCAAACACTACTACGAGGAAAACTTTCTCAATGAATGAGTAATTTAGCTCATGACCAACCATTGTCCTGCTGATATAGTAGATAGCCCTCTCTCTTCCGTTTTCATCATGTTGAGTTAGGAGAGCTCCAAAGGCTACTGCTATTGCTGACACATATAAGATCAATGGATTCTTTGGGATGGGTGGCATTAAGACTGGCGGTGTCAGTAGATATTCCTTGATTTTGTTAAATTCTTCTTTGCACTTTGTATCCCATTTGTATGCTACCCCCTTCTGGAGTAGGTGAGAATATGGGTTATGCTTGTCTGCTAGTTGTACTATGAACCATTGGATGGATTGAAGTCTGCCTTGGAGGCCTCTCAATTTTTTTAATGTCTTTGGTGCTTCCATTTCAAGGATTGCTTTCACTTTTGCCAAATCAACCTCAATAGCCCTCATGGAGACTATGTATCTTAGAAATTTACCTGATTATATGCCGAAGATGCACTTCTTAGGATTTAGTATGACTTTTTATTCCTCTAGTCTATCAAAGATAGCACTTAGGGTTGCTATATGATCTTGTCTTTTTATTGACTTAGCTAGAATGTCGTCGACATAGTCTTCAACTATTTTATGAATCATGTCATGGAATATCAATGTCATGGCCATTTGATAGGTTGCTCCTGCATTCTTTAGGTTGAATGGCATCATGTTCCAGTAGTAGGTCTCCCATGGACAAGTGAAAGTCATCTTATGTTGATCCTCTTTTGCTATCATGATCTAGCTGTATCCTGAAAATCCATCCCTTAGTGATAGCATCTCATGCCCTGTTGTCATATCTACTATCATGTCGATGTTGGTAAGTAGGAAGTCATCCTTGGGACATGCCTTGTTCAAATATCTGAAGTCTATATAGATTCTGTTGGCTCCGTCAGGTTTTGAAATAGGTACCAAATTTGATACCCATTATGGGTAATCGATTGGTGGGATAAATCCTACATCTAACGACTTTTTGAGCTCCATTTTGACCAATAAGGCTATTTGAGGATGCATTTTTTGAAGTTTTTGTTTAACCAACTTTGCTTTAGTATACACTGCTAAATGATGAACCACAGTATCTGGATCAAGCCCTAGCATGTTAGCATAACTCCATGCAAAGTTTATTTGTCTTTCCTTTAGGAATGCTGCTAGGAGTTCTTGCTCTTCTGATAATACTGATTCTACATAGAATGTGATATGCGGGGTCTTCTCTATTCCTAGGTTGACCAGATTGCATTTTTCGGCCAAGACTGTTGACTTCTCCTGATGAATAGCTCTTAGAGGAAGATTGAATCCTTCATCCTCGGGTGCCTCAGAGAGGTTTTCATTGTTGGATACATCCTTTCTTTTTACTATTTTCTTGTCAGAGAGTGCCACAGTGTGGTTTTCACTCAAGGACTTGGATATGATTCTTTGTTTCTCACTTTTATGACTGAAGGATTCAATCATTTCCCCGTAATAGGCATGTGTGTCCAACTCCATTATAAACCTTGCCTTGTGATCTCCATCTAGAATGTTATCCCTCAATCCCATGAATTTTGAGAGCGCCTCGTTGTTTTCGAATGTATCAAGAACTGGTGGTCCTCGTTGGTCATAGTCGATTAGTTGGGGGTACACTAAACGGATCTCATGATTTGGATGGTCTATTTAAAAGGAGAGGGTGCTAATCATACATAGGGTGGTATCTTTGAATAGCCTAGGTAGATTGGTCAAGGTATCTTCGTCATCACTACTAATATAGGGCTCAATTATAAAGTTATGTGTGTCTATACCTATGAATATTGGTGAGTGTACTTGTGCTAGTACTGGCTGAGGAGAAATATTAACTGTTCTAACTGAAGGACTTTGGCCACGTATGGTTATTCTTGGAGGGGTACATCCAAGACCAAGATTTGTTATGGGTCGCGTCTCTGGCATGATAGGTATTATGAGCCCATTGTCATTTTGTCCCAGTCTTTGATTTTTGTCATAGCCCATTGCAAGCATCATTTGTAGGCCCTTGCTTCTTTCATCCATTAGTAAATTAGCTGCTGGTCTTTCATCTTGATACAACATGTGAGATAGATCTACTTCAATAACCTCATGGCCTAGGTCTCCCCATCTTGTGAATTTGATATAGTTTTGAGGATAGGTTTGTGATGTGGAAGCTTGATTTTCTTGTGGACATCCCTATGATCTGGGAGATTGTGGTAACTCTCCTATCACAAAAGCATTGTTAGGGAGCTTGTAGCTTCCACAACCATCTTCTTGGACGATGATCTTGATGTCAAAGATGGTGGGAATGGTGGGTATGGCAGGTGTCTCTATTGCAGAAGTGGACCCGAGAGTGGTGGGGTTGATGTATGGTGTGGATGGGCGTTCATCATTCTTTGGCACTTGGGGGATTTTGTAGTACTTAGCTTCAATATTTTTGCAATATGAAAATGGTTTAGGATCTCCATGGATGGTAACCTCTTGTCCATTATGTGTAAATTTCACACATTGGTGGAAGCTTGATGCTACGGATTTCATCGCATGTATCCATGGGCATCCCAAGAGGATATTATATGGCAAGTCGAGGTCCAAGACCTGACATGTGGTTTCCATGAGTGTTGGCCCTACTTGAATAGGGAGTTTAATCGTGCCCTGAGACACTCTTTCTTGGTCATCATATGCTCTTATTGTGATGCCCTTTCCTTTGTCGATGGAATCTTCTGATATTTTTAGCTGCTTGATGAGGTTGAGAGAACATATGTTCAAACTCGCACCTCTATCCACCAAGACCCTTTTGATTTTTCTCTTGTGTACAATGGCTTCCAAGTGAAGTGCATGGTTGTGAGATGGTTGGGTGGGGAAATCTTGGTCAGAGAATGTAAGGAGATTAGGCATTATGATATTTCCAACCATAGCTTAGAATTGCTCTGCATCGAGATCTACGGGGATAGTGGATGAGGCTAATGCTTCCTCAAGGATCTTTTTATGCACTAATGAGATTTTTAACAACTCCATGATGGAGATGTGTGCTTGTGTTCTCTTGATTTGGTCTAGGAAATTGTAACCATTAGGCATGGATCTTGATGAAGGGACTTTATTTGGTTGGGATGATCCTGCAATGGTGACTTTGCCACCTCTTGTGGTGACTCCACAATCTTCAACATGGGTGCCCTTGATAGTGATGACCATGCAATCTTCATTTAGGGAGGCCACGAATGTTTCATACACATGATTTACACTGCCTTTCCCTTTCTCCTTTTTATTCCCTTTGTTGCCATGATTCAGCATCAGATTTGTGTAGATTTTAAGATCTTGATTTCCTATAGGTTGTTCCACGTTTATGATTTTCTTATCGATGAGATCTTGGATGATGTGTTTGAGTCTCATGCAATTGCTTGTGGTATGACCTTTGATTTTATGAAATTCACAAAGTTTATTTTCATTATACCAAGGGGGTTTGACATTGGGTTCTTGGTAATTCTCGAATGTCAGAGGCTTGATGAGTTTTTTGTCAATCAACTTTTTCATTATGTCCTCCAGTGGTTCCCCCAAAATAGCGTATTTTCATTTGGGATAACTTTTTTATGTTGGGGTGGTCCCCTTTGGTCATTGAGATTATTGATGGTTGGATTTTTGTTGGGTTGGTATGTTGTGTGATGAGTGTTTTGGTGTTGATTTGGGATTTACGGTGTGGGTGTATTTTGGCGTGGACCACTAATGACCACCTTGGCATCTACGACACCATCATTAGTAACATTTTTGTTCCTTGCCCATGTGTGAGGTTTATCATTGTAATTGGATGGTGGGTAATTGTTTTGCTATTCGTGATATGATGTTGATTCCGCAGGTTGAGTTACAAGGGCTCTTTCGATTCTGAGCACCTTGGAGATCAATTGTTCATATGTAGTGATACCCTGAACCTTAAGATGAAATGCCAGGTGGCTTTCAAGGTTGGCTATGATGGTACAAACTTTTTGTTCTTCTGGCATGGTCCACTTGCTCTAATTGGCCTTGGATCGCCATCGTTGAAGGAATGAAGCAAAAAATTCATTATTTCCTTGTTTTAGAGTGTATAGTTCTTCGAGACAAACATCCATTGCAATGTTGCATGCATAATTTTTAATGAATGTGTCCCTAATTTCTTGGAATGTTCTAATTCTTGAAGGTAAGCAAGAGAACCATTCTATAGTGGGGCCTGCCAAGCTCCCAAGAAATAGCCACATTAGATAAGTATCGTCATATGTGACCTCCATGCAATGAATTTGGACTTCCCTGATGTGATCTTCAGGGTTTCCCATCCCTTGATATTTGTCAAATTTGGGGATTTCAAATCCCTTGGGGAATGGTTTCATCTCTAATCTCTTACCAAATGGATAGGGACACAAGTTGCTTGGTGTTTTAGTTGTTCGCCCTGATTGAAGTTCGAGCACTTGTTGCGAGAGCAACCTGAGTTGTGTCATCACATCACTTTACGGATCAGGGGGTGGGATGAAGGTGTTTTGGGTGTTTGAATCGAGGGTTGGATGGGTGGATTGTTTGTTATGTTGTTCGATGGTATTTGTATGTTCTGGCGGGCGAGGTAGGCTTCTACTTGCTTTTGTATGAACAATGCTTGTTGTTGATCTTCTTATTGTTGCGCTAAGATTTATGCTTGTTGTTGTGCTTGTTGTTGTGCTCATTGTTGTTCCAACAATGCTTGTTGTTGGGCTTCCAATTATGCTGCTTCTTATAGCTCTTGGTATTGCTTTAGTGCTTGTTGATATGCCTACAATTGCGTTGCTTGTCTTTGTGCATTGACTTGTGCTTGATATTGGGCTTATTGTGCCTGATATTGAGCTTGCACTTGAGCTTGTGCTTGGGCTTGCACTTGTGCTGCTTGTTGCTATAATAAAAGTTGTGCTTGAGTGGCCCTTTGTGCTTGCAATGCTTATGCGGCTTGGGCAGCTTGTTGTTGTTGCTATTGCAATGAAGCTTGAGCTTGTGTAGCTTGTTGCGTTTGTAGTGCAGCTTGTGTAGCTTGGGCAGCTTGAGTGGCTTGTTGTACGGATTTTTGTTTTTGCACTTGTTGGTACCCCCTTTGAAAAGTAGCTTGCAATGCCACATTGGATTGACTTGATGTGGTGGTGGATTTGGAATGGTGGTGGGTGATGATGTTGTGTTGATGTTTTGGGTGTTGGATAATGGTATTGATGTGATGGTTGGTCCTTGAGAGACCATGCTTTGTGATGTTAGGGGTGTTTTTGATGATGTTGTCATTGCTTGTGCATTTATTGTTTGTTGTTGCGATATCAACGATAAATTTTGAGTGTTTGGTGCAATGCTTTGATTGATGGTTGGGATATAGGTTTGATTGATATTTAGTAGGGGAGGAAGCCCTAAACCAACGAGTGGTATAGATGATAATGGCAATGGCAGAAGAGGTGGAAAGGTGAGGGGTGTGAGTTGTGAAAATGTCGTGGTGTCGAATAGGCCCCTTGATCCAAACATATCTCCCTCTTCTTGTGAATTTGTGAGAAGAGGTGTTTGTGGTGCTGCATGAAAAAATAATGATGATTGATCGTGATGGAATGTGAGAGGAACATTTTTGTGTAATGGGTTTTGGGGTATATTTTGTTCCAATGTGGTGTTTGTGTCCAAGTTTTGATTATTAACAAGGGGATGTGATTGAAGAGCATTGAGAAATGTATTTCCCTTGTTGACATTGGGTTGGGTTGGAGCAAACGATGTTGTGATTTGTGGAATGTTTTACATGATGTTTTGGGATGGAGGTGTAGATGAAATGGGTATGGTGGATGAGATAGGTGGAAAGGATGTCTCCACTATAGTACTTACATCAAAATATGAAGGCAAATTGGCCCCTTGTTTTGTTAGTTCAAGCATGTATAATGAAGGGTTAAGTCTCATCATGATGTTGATGATTTTATGATTCTCTGGATTTTGAAGCATTTTAGTCATTTCCTCACGAGACATTCCAAAGGTAAGATCCTCTCCTTGATTTTATTCTTGCGGATTTTGTGATGATGAGAGGGTCAATGGATTGCTTGATTTAGCTGGATTCATTTCTACATTTGTTTGGCTAGGATTGCTTGAAGCAGGTGTTTCTATGTTGGCTTCCATACTCTTTTTGTATTAAGATCTAGTTAGAACCATTAAAAAAGTATCAATCTTCGAGAATATGGGAGATGAATCTCTTGATTCTTTGAATCAATCTTTATTTTATGTCCCAAAGTATAAAGTTTTTAGGATGCCTTGAGGATCAAAGGTGATGATGTGATGATGATGTTTAGGGATGGATGATACGAATGTTGTGGTTTTTGATAAATCTTGAATGAGACACTAGGCTTTTAGGACTTGCAGATTTTGATTTTGATTTGATTTGAGATTTGAGATTTTGTCCTTGATTTTTGATTTTGAACAAAAAGACCCTAAGATGTTGGATGATGATCTAAGGGATAGCTTTGTTCAAAGGATGATGATTTGAATATGTGTGAGGAGAAGGATGCATCTACCCACACCTATTCAAACAAGATGATTGTTTCACTAAGCATATGAAGAAGGATTCATCTACATACACTAAGCTAGACAAGATGATTTTGATAACTTTGACTAAGTATATGCAAAAGGATGCATCTACACATACCTAACCAAAGGTGTTTTTGATAATGTTTTCAACGATTTAGTCTCAATGATTTTGATGATTTTGATTCTGCCACAAAGCCTAGTATTTAAGGTTGATTTCTAGATTTTCCAAAAGGTGATGATGAGATGGATTTGTTTTGATGTTTTAGAGGATGAATGAAAAAGAGATTTTGATATGTTTTGATCCTAAGGTGAACCTAAAAAAGGTACACTTTGTTTGTCTAGACCTAGGTATTGAAGAGCATACAAATACTTTCTAATTACCTTTGTAACCAAGAATGATTTCATTTGAACATTCATTTTCAGATTTCCAACCAATGATTTGTGCTTTACGATTATTAGTCTTCAACACATATGAAAGTTCATTTTGCTTAGCTTTGCTTAATGTATTTATTTTACCAAAAAAAATTTCTTCAATTAGGTTTTCAAACTAAGATGTCCAATGTCTTAATTTCTTTAAACCCCACAAGATATGTTATGTGGAAATTCAATGAACTTAAAGCACGTGTTTTCCTATTGTTTATTTAAGAAGACAAATTGAGATATAATCCAATGTTTAGAAACCTCTAAGGATGTGAATCCCAAGGGAAAGCAATAACATATGGATTGAGTCAATTTTATTTGTCCTCAAAAGGGTTTGAAATTTGGATGAAGTTCAAGTGTTTGTTTCCATGATGTTTTTGATCAAGCAATGCATTTTGTAACCGAAGAATAATTACAATCCTATGGATGTGTAAGACAATATTTGTTGGATTCCCACTTGGACAAGTCTAGCTATGCTTATCTCTAGTGAATGGTTAGATGGTTGACCCCATTGGCTCCCCTCCACGGTACTCACTTATACAAGGCAGCCAAGCATCAACACCCATGAAACTCCCATGGCATGTTTTCCATTTCTACTAGAAGACTGTAAAAGTGTGGGGTGGCTTTAGAACGATTGTTCTTGCACCAACAAATAGATTAAAGGATTTTGGAAAATTCTAGCACATGGGTTTTAGTAAGGACTTTCTGTTCGTGGAGATTGACCCATACGGAAAGAGTCCCCTTTCAGATCCATCTTGTCAGAATCAACCACGTGATATCGGCATTTCTTCCAATATCCACATTTATATCTCGTTTGGAAATACTCTTGGCTTTAGAATGTTACCAGTTGAGTCGTTCCCTTGGGTGAGTACTTTTTCCCCAAGGCAAGCCCTCTAGGATAGACAAAAGCAAATGAAGAACACTATTCATAACTTGATCAATCCTTGTTGGCAACAAAGAAAGAGAATATACGCAACAATCCCCCCACTCACACTTGAACAATATGTTGTTCAATTTTAAGCCCAAATCGAAGTGTGGAGTGATTGCTTTGTCTTAACCCAAAGTCATAAAAAAGGCCTTTTGATTCTCAAGATCGCTATAAAGTGCGAGAGAAGCGCATGTCTTTTTTCAATGGCTTTAGTCTAAGTAAGCCTTCATGAAAAACAAAGCTACACTTGTTCTTTTTAGATCCACAAAGCAAAATGTGAGTTCGTTTTAGAGCACCAAATCACAAGTGAAATACATTTGTTCAATTTGTTAATCCAATAAACGAAATCTAGTAAGTTGTGATCCTAAAGTTCATTTTAGCCCTTTGCAAGAAATGGAAAATATCCTTTTTAAGGCCAAACAAAAATTAATGTCTGAAGAAAGAAGAAGATGACAAATTCTTAAAGAAGTGTTAAAACAACACTAGAGTGTTTAAAAACACTTTGATTTCATAAGACATAGCCCTCATGCTCCTTCTTTCTTCGATTTTGATTTTCAACCTACAAAGAAGAAAAACTAGTCAAATTCTAGAAAAACATAGAAATTAAAAAGTAGAAAACAGAGGAAAAATTAGTCATAAATCAAAAACATGTGCTAAAATTAAATTTTCCCTTTTTACTGTCTCCCAGCGTCGCAACTCATGAAGGTGTCACAGTTTGTTCTCCCAGAGGTGCCCTCAGAATGCCACTTACCAGTCAGTGGCACTTTATGTCGAGATAGAGAGCTTGATTGCATCACAATTTTTGCTCAGCGTCGCAGTTTGTGTCCAGCGTCACTGTTTAATATTTTTTGAAGTTGTTTGTAGGTCAGTGAGTCTAGTGGCGGAGTTTAAAATTCAAAATCTTGGCGAGATGAGTCTAGCAGCATAGTTTGTGTTTCAAGCGGTGCCATATAGCGATGCTGACGAGCATGCAGTGCCAAAACAATGACATTGACGATCTCATAGTGCCAAAAATAGTGAGGCTGATGAGCCTGTGTTGGAATTTCCTGTGTGTGAAGAAAAACATAGAAATTTCAACAAAAATGTTAGAAATAATGATATCAAGTCCTCCTTCTATCACCAAATGTGTGAACCCTTCTCCTAGTACCTGCAAAACAACATAAGTAAACAAGTTAAACAAGGAATTATTAGCTAAAACAAGGATTCCCCATGAAATCCATTTACAACCTCAAACTAGGAATGAAAATAATAAAGAACATCATATAAATGAAAAAACCAGATTGAATCCTAATTTAAATGTGCAAACTCATGATCCCATGGGGGAATTGGTGCCAATTTGATGTGAAAATTGGACCTTTCCCAATTCCTATGATGAAATCTTGATATGTTGAAGATGATATTGATCCACTTTGATGAAAGATGAGAACTCCAAGCCAAATATGAAAAAATCCTGGCTAAAAATTCAATGATGGATGGAAATGGCTCAATATTTTAGCATGGTAACTTTGTTTGGATTGTGGATGATCAAATGAGGATATGAGCTCTTTATTTATAGGATTTCAAGATGGATGAATGTCCAAATTTGAGCAATGTGGGACTAACATTCATCCAATGATATGATGCCACTTGTCAAGCTATGAATGGATGATGGATGTGCAATATTTGGGGTTTGTGCCAATAAATGCAAATATTTGAAATTCAAATTTGTTGAAATGACATGCAAGAGGGAAGGGAAAATGCAATAAATGCCACTTGGCTCAAGGAAAAGGACATGTAAGATGAAGTTATTGCCTTGTTGGATGTACATGTTAACTTGGAATTTTTGAATTAAAATTGAGAGAATATTCCAAAAGATGCCTTGTGAGGAAAATAGAGATTTAATAAATGAATCAAATCTATTTTCATATGAAACTTGCATTATCTAGAGGATGTGACATGAGATGAGATTAAATTAATCAAGGGTTAATTAATTTAAAAGGATATTTTATGATGTGACTTGTTTGACTTAGATTTATGGATTTATTTAAATCAAATAAGAGAGGAATATGATAAGAGGCCAATTAAATAAAGGTTTTGATTTATTTAATTAAAAGTGATGGTGTTAGATTAAATCAAATAAGGTTTTAATTTATTAAATTTACTAGACAGACTTTAGAGATTTAATCAAATAACTTGATTATTTAATTAAATAGCGATAATTAGATTAGATGGATTGATTTAATTAACAGAGGGAATTGACTTAATCAGATAAAATGGTTTATTCGATTAAGGGATGAACATTGATGAATTTAATCAAATAGGGGGATTTGATTAAATGGTTAGACCAAGGGATGATTTAGCATGAAATGATGTTAGTAAGTTAGGATCATATGCATAATGTCAATCAGTATATTTTATGTGCTACAGAACCAATGTGATTATCATGATCATCTAAAATTACATCCCTATTTCCTATAATGTCTTGCAAAATAGGATAGGTAGGGGAAGAATCATAAAGAGGGTTGCCATAGATATTAAAGATTTTCTTATCTAACGCCAACATATCCTTATCATGTATAACATTATCACAAGAGGGGAAGATGTTGGGATATGTGTTATGTAGGTAGGTTTCAATGGTCTCTTTTTGTATCATGTGATTATCATGATTACCTATTGTTATGTCCTCTTTTTTAGTAATGTCTTTCCTAATTAGAGGGGTAAGGGGAGAGAAAGAACAAGGGTTCTCAAAACTCTCATTGATTAGTTCCTCTAACACCAAAATATCTTCTTCACAACTAGGAGAGATATTAGGAGAAGAATGAATGTGATTGTTGTGATTACCCAAGGTTGTATTCTCTTTCAATAGACTAACCTCACTCATAGAAGGGATACTAGTAGAGGGATCAATGATGAATAAAAAGAGAGGGGAAAAGACCTCATATTCATATGCACTTAACAACACTTTCTTACAATACTAAAAAAGATCTGAAAATAGGACATGAAGTATAATAACCATAGATTTATGCAATGAAAACATTTTATAATGATTTTCCTAGACAAACTTGAAATGCAACATACAAAAGGAGAATGTAATTTTCAGAATTAGAGCATGATAATTGACTGATTATGCTATGTAACAATCTGAAAATGAAGTGTTGTAGATGTCGTTTTGAATTTTGACAATGCACTCAATGAAGCAAATTAAGCTGAATGCAATGAATTTAATGAAACAAAAAATTATAAAACTGAAATAGGAAAGTAACAACAACAAATAGAAGCATAAAACTAAGGTTTCAAATCCTAAAAAATATCTAGATTAGGATCTAACATGGACTCATTCGCTAGTAAGGGTGAATGGGTCCTAGTTAGGTATTTTTGAAATGTTTCTATTGATTTTTGATGCTTTTTAAATGCTAGAAGGTACAAGCTCATCCTGAAAAGTGACTCATTTGCCAGTAAAGGCGAATGGGTCCTAGATTAGGGTTTTAAAGAGGCGAAAACTACAAATTTTGAGTTGTTTTATGTGCTTTCTATGCTCACTTTGACACTAAAAATTATGTGACATAAATTTTCAAAATTTGATGACCTAAGGAAAGTGAAATGGAGGGTAAATAATGAACTATATTAGACTTTTTGAAATGCACTTTTGACTCAATATTTGAATATGAATGATGAAATGTACACTAATATTCAAACACTATGCAAAATCAATGCAATTTTTTTTGAGTTTTTCATATTTAAACAATGCAAGAATGCAAATTTAAACCCCTATATGCAGTGAAAACTAATGAAATTGTGAAGAACCCTAAATGTAATGCAATTAGTACAAACCTAATGCAATCTATTATAAAATTAAGATTTAGGGTTTAAATGCACTCCAAATCAGAAGTTGAAATGTTCAAAAATTGGGTTCACCAAAATGAAACATAGAAAGAGGAACATGGATCACAAATGAGATCAATAAAATGGACCCACCTAACTTTTTGACTTGATGTTTCACTCAATTATGTGGGAAAAAATATGCAAATAACAATCAAAAGCTAATCCTAATTGTTATATCAACAAAAAGGTAGGCTTTAAGAGGGTAAAATGATGTGTACCTTGCTAGAAAAGTGTGGTTTCAAGGTCCACTAAGGACTCACTCACCTTTAGTGGTGAATGGGTCCTTGTTAAGGATTTCAAAAAGTGCCTTCTGGGTTTTTTTCCTCATAGTTTGCAACTCCAGATTCCATATTTTCACTGCTTTAGCCCTACTGAGGAATCACTTGCATTTAGTGGAAAATGGGTCCTTTTAGGGTTTCAAAAAATTGATTTCAGGATCCTCTTCCTTGATGTCTACACTCTTGAAATCCTTGTTGTCAAGTTCTAAAAACTTTTATGCAATTCTATAGAGCTCTTTCTGTGATCTTGCACTTTGAATGACAATCTTGCAACTTGACAACTTTTACAGTTTTTCTCCAAATCTTTCTCTTCAACCTAAAACCTGCAATCACACATGCAAGAGGAGAAATTTTTTGATTGTTAGGGGATAGAAGTTTTCCTTGGTCAAACCCCTTGTAGGTAATTAAATCAAACGATGAAATAAATGAATTGAAGCATGGAACATGAAATGATGCAATATTGATACCTTGGATGATGTCTTGTGAAACAAATCTACAATCCATTATGTAGTGGCCATGAAGAATGTAGATCTTATATCCTTGAATATTGTTTGAAAAATAGTTGTAAGTATATCTTTAATGCTACATGAACAATCTTGGCTCAACAACATGGATCTTGAATTGTTGCAATAAACTCTAGAAATCTACCTCAAAATTCTTTATGAATTCTCTTGTAATGCTCTTGTAGGTTCAAACTTGAATACTCCAATGCTTATAATGAATTTCTAGGAGAAACAATTTGAATTAACCCCTTATTTATAGTAAATTAGGAGATTAACCCCAAAATTCAAAGAATTAAGGCTGACCTTATATCTGGGTCTTAAAATTATTAAATTCCTACTAGAATTAAATTCAAATTGAGGGGTCCTATTAAGGGAGGACCCATTCGCCACCAAAGGCAAATGGGTTCTGGCTAAGTTTCTAGGACTGAGCTTCGGGGAGTTAAAAGAAGGCTAAAAACCCATTCTAGATAATTGAAAAAGGGGTTTCCTATTAAGGGAGGACCCATTTTCCATCAAGGGAGAATGGGTGTTGGCTCAACTTACTAGGACCAAAATTTTCCCAATGAAATAATTTGATATTTAATTTATAATTGTTGAGAGAGATCCTCAGGAGGTGTCAAAATTAAGGCCTAAAAAGGGGGTTAATAACTCCACTTAACCACAATGAATCAAGACTACCTAGATAAATGTGAAAGTGATTAAAAAAAAATTACAACACTTAAACAAGGCACACAATATGCTTATTTTATTTAGAAAGGGGCCCATAAGGCTTAATTAAGAAAATAAGTCCTAGAAAAGTGTGAAAGTGTTTTACAACACTTCACAACACCCTTGCAAAGGATCAATTAAAGCATGTTTTATTTATATAAAGGTCCTAGAACAATGTGAATGTTTACAAGACATTACAACACTAGCCCAAGACACCATTTGTTTAGTTTTAACGTCAATTATCAAATCAAGCTACAAGAAAAAGGCTACTTTTTCCATTACTACACTTCCATAAGTGTCTTTTGGTGTCTAGTATGTACATCACTCAAGCCTTCTCAGATTTGTAGAAAGTTCTTTGTTTTTGTCAATATTGAGCTTTATGTTGTTTCAAGTTTGAATTGGCATATTTGAGTAGATTTTCTATTTTTAGTATTTCTCCCAATAGTGTTGTTTAGGATGAAACCCACATCCTCAAGCATAAGGAAATTAGTAGATTTCCTCATTGAGTTGACTTAGCTAAGGGTTGTGATAGGTCTAGATAATGGTCTAGTTTTTGTTGTTTTTATTCCTATTTTAAAATACTTTTAAACATATTCTCTAGATAATGTTCCTACATTATGCTATCCTTTTATATCCACTATGCAAACTTGAACCTTAATTATGATTATGAATTAATATATTAGTATTATATGATTTATTTGAATGAATGTATGGAATGTTTAAGGAATGCTATGAATTAATTGTGATAGTTATCCTCGTGTACATGTTTTTCCAAATTAACTTGTTTGTAGCTCAAAAAGAAATCATAGTGTAGCAGTTGTGGGGTGAACCCATAGCAAAAGGGATTACTAGACATCGAAGCAAGGGGAAGCTCTAGGTTAAGTTGAATGTGGTGGTCATTGATCAAAGGCTCTTAATGAAGATTGGGTGCGCATTATTATGACTACTTTAATAAATGTTGAAGAGGAGGTTTCCTTCACTGATGCAATTTTGACAAGTGGTTGTCTATTTTTGTGCAATTTTGTTTTGATAGAGTTCTAGTTCTGATAGGATTTCTCTTTCCTTTTTAGTTATAGGTTAAATAATTTAAATCTTAATTCCATGCTATATTATTTGGGAGTGGAGTTAATTATTTTAGTTAGTTGTTTCTTTCAATAATGATTCCCTTAACTTGTATATAGTTGTTGGTTGAATCCACATGATAGTTAGTAAGTTTTTATCAAATTTTTATTAATTTTTGGTTAACATAGTATCATTTTATTAATACAAGTTTTGTTATAGTCTTTACTGTAGGTACCTGTAGCAATTGGTTCTGATTTATGCTTTAACTATTTTACAATTATGTGAGTTTCCAGTTGTAGACACATAAAAATGTCCTAAGCCTTTGAGTGTCATTTTTCTTCATCCTCGTCCTTCGATAATAATTTTAGTCATTAAATTATGTTTGATTATATTCCTCTAATAATTAAATAATTTTTAATAATTATTTAATTAATTCACTTTCTAATATTTATTCTATCCTGACCGATTAAATAAACTAATCGTGTCACTAATTTCTTCCTCTTCTTCAATAGTTAAATAAATTATTATTTATTTAATTATTTTGCCATCTTTCATCCATAGTTAAATAATTACCATTAATTATTTATCTATTCATGGTCCTTTAATTCTTCCATAGTTAAATAATTATTAAAATCATTTAACTATACCATGCCACCTCTCCTAATTAAATAGTTAATCTAAATTAATTATTTAAGGTCTAATTTCTATCTCTTCATTTAATTAAATTAATAAATTTAATTAAATGCTCCTCTTTTCAATTTTTTCAAATAAATAATTTGAATAAATTATTTATTTTCCACTTGTCCATTTCCAACATTTTTGAATAAATAATTTAAAATAAATTATTTATGCACCACTTGGTCAAAGATGCCCTGTCATAATCCCCTGTCATAACATTCATTTCTATGATAGCCTACATGTCTTTGCATATGGCCTGCATGTCTTTGCATGTCTTCCTGTCATGATTCCTCCAAAAATAGCATATTGTTGGTGCATCAATTTTGGACCATTGATCTTGGAATCTTTCTAGAAGATTAATCTCAACTGTCCATTCGAATGGTTGTCTATAAAAGAAAGCTTCCTTCTCCATTTTCAGCTTAACATATATTCTTCTCCAACTTTCTACTTATCATTTGCAGGTATTTGCACAAGTTACACTACAAATCTGAGGGAATATTTGCAAAAAGGAGAAATAGGAGAGCAAGAGAAGTGATTCAAGTTCAAGCATGGGGAGTATTTTAATTTAATGTTTTATTTTTCTTATGCTTACTTTGTTTTCTCTTGTTTGAATGTGGTTTAATATTTTAGAAGTGTTGGCTATCACTTTATCTATTCTATTTGATTCTCTAACCCCATCTTACATTTGGTGAACCCGACATTTGTTTTCTTGCAGAGAAATTGATTTGTTTGTTTTTGTTGTTTTGCAAATTACAGCCAAGAATTTATGTGAAATCCCATCATCTTCTTTGGAGAATATAAAAATGGGCGCATGGAACCTTTAAAAATGATTATCTGGGTTTTGTAGGCCTCATTCTCAGCTTTCTGAAACTTTAAACGGTTTGAAATTTCATTAAGTTTTGAGAAAGTTATCGCTATTTTAATTTTCTATTGTCATTAAACTTTTCTTTTGAATTACTAATCTCTTGTTTTTAGCATGTGGCATAGCTTGGAGGGAGTCTAAAAATTGTTTCTATAGAAACAAAAATTGAGCTTTTTCATTTCTTTAGGCATAATAAATTTTGTTTTCTTTCAACAACAACAAATTGCATTTACACTCATGAGGATAAAATGAACCACAATTTGCATGTCACTCATTTGGTCTTAAAATGAACAACAAATTGCATATTTCATTCATGGGGCTTAAAACGAACAACAAATTTGCATGAATCACTCATTGGGCCTAAAATTTACAATTACAACTTGCATTTTCATGTCATTGGGCTAAAATGAACACAAACATGCATTGAAAATCATATGGTTAAAATGAACTTGCATTCTTACAACATGAGTTTAAAATGAACTTTGTTTTTCATATTTTAAGTTAAACTTTTAAAAAGAACAAAGTGTCTTGTGTGTCCTCCTCACATTATCATTTGGTAATTAAAATTTACAAGTGTCTTTAAATTTTGTCACCTTGATGCAATAATCGAAGTATGCTCTCCCCTTGCACATTCATGTGATCCTAGGTGTAAGAGAAATGGTTACTGCCTCTAGAACTTAGGCCTACCTTGGTGGGAAAAATTACTCACCCCAAGGCAACTCAGACCAGCAATGGAGCTTTTTGGCCAAGCTACCCCCGACTGATATATAAATGTGAATCCTAAGGGAAAACCTAGGGTTACGAGTGTGGATGTGTCATACGGACCAAGTAGTACTCCCCAAAACCCTGATGAGCTTAACCTCTTCATGCTGGAGTGCCTCCTAAATGAAGCTTAATCTTGCACCCCATGTATGGCCACTCGAACAGGGGTTCAAAATTAAACACCTTTGTGTAGTAGCCAAAAACCTTCTATTTGCTAGCGTAGCACCGGTCGGTGTGAAGGCATCCACATCTTCGCAGTCTATAGTAGAGGTGATCAATCTGCCATGGGAGTTTCATGGGGGTTAGAAGCTTGGTTGGCATGAGAAGAGAGTGCACTATAAGGGGGAGCCCGTGCAGCCAAGCTTTTGGATTCACACTCTACTAATATGCGGTTGGGGAAACCCACGTGGAATCTAGTAAATATTGTCCTAGCCTAACTATAGGATTGTGCTTGTCTCATGTGTGTTTGCATACACCAAAACATTGTGCTTGTCAAGTGCTTGCTGGATTTTCAAACAATATACACAACATTCACAATCTAGACAAAAACAATCAACTTCAGACAAGTCAAACTTTTCAACAAAACATCCAAAATAATAGTCTCAGCCTAGAAGTCTTATGTCAAAACCAAATCATGAAATTGCTCAAATCTCTCATTCCTTGTACACTTTAGCTTGCATCTTACCATAGGGTCATCTTTGCAAATATTTAGCTTCATCCTTAGGCTTCACCATTTGCATTTTCGGTCATAAACTAAAAACTTAGGTCCTCATCTCATTTTGCATATTTTGGATTAGGACAACCTTATCTCACTTTGCAAAATCTTGACTTTTGAAATTAGGTTATCATTGGACTTAGACATCATTATCTCCTTTAGTCATTATCTTTTTGTGAGATTCCTTCTAACTCAAAAGTCTAGTTAGGAAGACTCACTTGTCATTTTGTCCTTCAAACAAGTCCTTTGATATTCCAAAATTGAGACATAGATCAAGCATAACGTGGTTAGAAACCTTCTTTCAAATCATTTTAGACCTTTGCATTTTCATACCTTAGACATTCAAATCATTGTAGACCTCACCTTGCATATCTTTAAAATCCAAAATATTGTCATCATAGTCCTCATTTGGCATCTAGACTTTGCATTGATCATTTCCTTAACCAACATTTTCACATTAGTCCTCACTATCACCTTGGAATTTGACATCCTTTCTTAACAATTTATTACTTTGCATTGGTCATTTTCCTTAGGAAAACATCATTATAACCTTGCATTGGCATCCTCCAAAAATACAAAAAAAAAAATTAGTGTCATAACTTGTCATCTTAGTCTTCATCGTCCTTTGGCATTAGTCATTTTCTGTAGACAACATTGTCATATTGTATTCCTTATTGTCAAAAAATCCAAAAACATAGTTTTCCATTGTCATCCTTTATCGAAAAAATCCAAAAACATAGGCTAGTGTCATCCTTGCATTTATTTGTCATTCTTATCATCCTCATTTGAGAAATTTTCTTAATGGTTGAGACTAGGCTTTAAAGATAGAGAGAACAAATGGAAAAATTTGGACAAGATTTCAATCCCAACATTGATAATTACACTTATGACATGAACCAACATTGGAATTTTTCTGACCAATTTCGCAACATGAACATGCAATCTTCCATGAACATGCCATCTTCATCACGAAATCCTTCTGAACCATTCATACAAAGAGACCAAAATAGACAAGCATATGTAGAAGACTTAAAAGCTACAATGAAAAATCCTGATATAGCCTCCTTTGTAGAAAAATTAGTCTTACATGACCCTCAAAGGTATCTATCCATGCTTTTGGACCAAGCGGCTAAGTTACCACAAGGATTTGACATAAATACTTTGGGACCTCCATCCATCTACCCTCACCATCAACAGTCACTTAACACAAATCCTACCATTAATTCACAAAAAAATCCAGTTATCAACCTTATCCTAACCTTGACAAGGGAAACCAACTGTCCACTAGTCCATTATGAGTCTCCACATCGTATTCTATTCCTTCACCTACCAATCTTGTCCAAGTCTACATGCCTTATCAACCATCTACCAACTCATGTCAAGTCTCCACATCATACCTTATTAATCCAGTCCAAGTCCCCATGTCATATCCTAGTCCTTCACATACTAGTCCACTCCAAGTCCCGATGTCCTATCCTAGTCCTTCATCAATTAATCCTTTTCAAGTCACCCCCTCACAAGCCACTTTTAGTCACGAAAATTCTATCATTGTCCAAAATCAAATCTCATTGTCTAAACTTGAGGATACATGTCAAAATGAAAGCCCAAAGCATGACCCTATAATGTCACCCTCATTTCAAGAACAAGGTAGTCCATCTCATGACCCTATCTCAAAGTCCATTCAAGATGTCCTTCAAAATAATCATGGCATCCAAAAAACACCTACCCTTGACAAAGATTTCAATCCCAATTATATCATCCATGGCAACCCCATCTTTGACCAAGACCCTACCATTGACCAAGAAGTCCAAATCTGTGACAACCCCATTTTTTACCAAGACCCTACTGTTGACCAAGAAATCCAAAATGATCCACTCGTTGAACTTTATGCCATTTATGATCAAACACTTGATGACCCTATTCAGGCCTCGACTATCAACACTTTCCAAGATGAGACACTTGCCTCCATGACACACATAGGCGATATTCCTCAAGAAAAAGAGTCTTCCATTATGGAAATATTTGCAAATGATCAAGCTATAGTTGACTTCATTGGACTCCATGGCACTGACCATAATTATGGCTTCAACATTGACTTGGAAGCACTGATAGAACCATCTAAACCTGACATGTCACAAGATCAGACCAAAGATATTAGTCAGAAATATGCAGAACATGATAATGAAGCTAAGACACTTTATCAACTAGGATCATCTATCTTTGTCAGAGCATGCTTTCTTGTAGATGAAAATATTCCAGGTGACGATGTCCACATACATCATGATATGTTAGCATCTTGTTTTCAAAACAATAAATACCCCATGCATTATCAAGGAAAAGGACTAGGCATACATGAGCAGGGCATTCAAGAACCAATACAACTTCAAGAAAATTACATACATCAAGGTCTTGTCTATTCTTTAGTTAGTAAATCAAATGATGTGAGTGGAACCTCCTCGATATTGGGGGCAACCTTGTCAAATACAAATGTCAAAATGGAGTCCATGAATAATCCTTGTCATAAGATTGCTGCTAACACCTTTTCCACCCACACCATATACCATCATTCTCAACATCTTAAACCTTCCCTTTGGAACCAACAAAAACAAAAGTCTTACAAAGTCAAAAATAAAATGTCAAAGGTCATCAAATCAGACAAAAAGACAAGTGGACAAATGAAATTAAAATGGATCCCAAAGAAAAGCGGATCAAGCAAAGAAAACATGTCAAAAGAAAAAGTTAATCAAAATATGGAGCCACAAGACAAGAGGACTCCCACATATCATAAATGTCCACCTCCTTCAAAATGGCCATCAATTAAGGCATATAAAAGTGTTGGTTCCAAACACCATCCCTCCAAAATCTGTCATCCACCATCCCAAGTTTGGAAAATAAAAAGTCATGCATCCAAATGTCCAAACAAACTTTCCATGTCTACCATCATCCATCATAATCCTACATCTCACCTAAAGTCCAAAAATCCCATGTCACAAATCCATCGCATCATGGCAGCAACTCTTTATCATAAGGACTCTCATGGCACTCTATCACGATGTGTGTATTTTGATAAGGCCAACTCTAGTATTGAAAAGGATCATGATGAAATCAATAAATTGTATGCAAGCGCTATCATTCTAACAAGGCATCTACTTCAAAAAGGATATTATTGGCATATCATGGCACAAGTCTCTACATCGGCATCGTCAGTGAATTCAGAGTTGGCAATGGTCATCTAAAGCATCTAGGCTATCCACAAAATCAAAAATATAAAAAATACAAAAATATTGAAAAATAAAAAAATTGTCGCCCTGATGAAAACTTGGCAAATAGGCGTGGTGACACCAAAAAAAAAAGAAAAAAAAAAGTCAAGAAAATAGTAAAGAGAAAAATTTCATCCAATGGTGAAAACCTGGCAAATAGGTGCCTTGGATAAGTACCATGATGAAAACCTGGCAAATAGACGTCATGTGTAAAATAAATCATCTATGTGGACTTTTACACTTGGAGGCAAGTCGTCTCATCTCCTATGCATTCCTCTTAACATTGGCATCCATCCATTTCATCCATATCATTTTCGTCCATTTTCTCACCTACCTTGTTCTTGACATAAAATTGGCACACATAAATCATGCTTTGGGGGTAAACTCTTGACATGTCAATCCTTTGGTCACAAACTATGCATGCAACATCATGTCATTGTCATCATTTCCATCATTATCCCTATATGACATAGTCCTATACAATCATATGACAATTCCTTTAGTCTCATGTCTCTTGTCCTTTACCAAGGCCACCTCTCATTCTTTCATGTTTGTCACCTATCTTGGCTTTCCCTTGTCAAATGGTTTAAGGATACTCCATCATCACATCTAGTCTTAACCAAGTCATTCCAAATGCAATGAGCACATTATCCAAAACTTTACTAGCCTTTGTTCCTGGCCTAGTTGCAGACCTCGATACTTTCGTCACATGATCATCATCCTCACATTGTTTTATGATGCATCCTTCCCACGTCAAACAACGTTGTCATCACCTGTCAATTGGTATTTAGCTTGACTGGGGGCACAATCATGTTTTTCCTTGGATTCTCACATGTAGGCATCAGTCACATGCATTTGTAGTGATCCTCTTAAATCATTCAAAAATCCCTAAAAATCAGAAAATGTCCTAAAAAAGACCTAAAAAAATTAGAAAATGTCCTAAAAAAGACCTAAATAATTAGAAAATATCCTGAAAAAATACCTAAAAATTAGAAAATGTCCTGAAAAAAGACCTAAAAATTAGAAAATGTCCTAAAAAAGACCTAAAAATAAAAAAATGTCATGAAAAAAAGACCTAAAAACTAGAAAATGTCCTAAAAAAGACCTAAAAACTAGAAGATGTCCTAAAAAAGACCTAAAAACTAGAAAATGTCTTGAAAAAAGACCTAAAAGTTAAAAAAAGTCCCAAAAAAAGACCTAAAAATAAAAAAATGTCATGAAAAAAAAGACCTAAAAATTGAAAAATGTCTTGAAGAAAGCACAAAACTTCCAAAACATAGTCATGTTAGTCAACACAATCACGTCAATTCAAATCTTGATTAGTCTTTGTCATTATCGAACTACATTGTCTCTGTGCATTTGCTACGTAGGCAAGGCTCATCTTCAAGCTCCTGAGACATTAGGCCAGTCCTATTAGGTTGTCAAAATAAATCATGACTCAATCTTTCGTCAACGAGACAGTCTTTGGTCATGTTGAACTACGAGGTCTTTGAGTGCATGACGTAGGTAAGGCCATTTGTCGATGAGCCCCTGAGGCCGCACTAGGTCAATCCATTAGGGTTCATTGCACAATTTTTGCACACACATGAAACAGTTTTTAAACTTGAATGAACAATCTACCCAAGTGAACTTCGACAATCTATCAATGGAACATGACAATTATCTTGGCATATCAAAATCAATCAGTCTCAGTCAATCTTAGTCAAGCTAGTCAAATATTGCTTACTCTTCAGATGTGTCCTTCTGAAGGGTAGCCCATCATTTAATCATTCCCTAGGATGTGTCCTTCCTAGGCATCATCATCGTCATCTGACATTTTGAGCAATCCTCTTGACATTTAAGAACCACTCCTCTTGACATCAATGTTCTTTCAGATGTGTCCTTCTGAAGAACAACCCCCATCATTTATGCCTTAGGATGTGTCCTTCCTAGGCATCATCACTGTCACCTGGAATTTTGAGGGATCCTCTCAACTTTTGGGGGTTTCTCCTCTTGACATCAACATTATTCAGGATGTGTCCTTCCTGAATTTGGCAATCTTTGACACTCATCATCTTGGCATCGTCAAAACCTTGACACCCTAGCATCTCAACATCAAACCAGACATCTTGACATTAAAACACTTGGAAAACACTTGGCACTTGTCTGTTGATTTTTCATCATGTTACTAGTTTTTCATCGAGATCTCGACAACAGGATTTAGAGAAGCAGTGACATATCATGAGGTTTGTTTTGTCTTTTGACACTGATGTTACTAGTTTCTCAGTGATGTCCTGACTCTAAGATTTAGAAAAGTAGTGATGTATCATGATGATGGTTTTGGCTTTATTTTTTCCTTTTTGGTAATCATGTTGCTAGTTTCTTGAGGATGTCCTGGAAATAGGATTTAGAGAAGCAATGATGTTTCATGATTTGTCTTTCTTGTCTTTTTTCTGTTTGCGGTTGGTTATGGCAAAAAGACTAGGGAAAATGTGCCTTTTTATATGAGTCATGATCATCCTTGTCCACGACTACTTATCTCACGTGATGGTACAACCTTGCACACCTCGGTCTACATCATATCATGGTGTTTATTGGCCATTACAATAATTTTCCCAATGATGATAAATATAAAAATGTAAGTATGAAAGTTGGTTCCCCTATCTTTTTTTTTTCATCTAGCTTTCCATCTTCATCCTCCCTTCTCTTCCATGCTAATATCCATCCCCTTCCAAGCTAACATTTCTTCTGTCTTTCATCCTCTAGTCTTCTCATCAATTTTGAGAGCACACCCATGTTCTTGGAACTCATCTGTCCTCTCGAGGGGGCATACCGTAACCCTCTTCATCATTCTTCCTCATCTTATTTTGCATTGGGGCATGACTTTGACTTATTTTTCTTTGTCACAATGCGACAAGATGCATTATGACAAAGAGGGGCAAAATGTAGACACATAAAAATGTCCTAAGCCTTCGAGTGTCATTTTTCTTTATCCTTGTCCTTCGATAATAATTTTAGTCATTAAATTATGTTTGATTATATTCCTCTATTAATTAAATAATTTTTAATAATTATTTAATTAATTCACTTTCTAATATTTATTCTATCTTGACCGATTAAATAAACTAATCGTGTCACTAATTTCTTCATCTTCTTCAATAGTTAAATAAATTATTATTTATTTACTTATTTTGTCATCTTTCATCCATAGTTAAATAATTACCATTAATTATTTATCTATTCATGGTCCTTTAATTCTTCCATAGTTAAATAATTATTAAAATCATTTAACTATCCCATGCACCTCTCCTAATTAAATAGTTAATCTAAATTAATTATTTAAGGTCTAATTACTATCTCTCCATTTAATTAAATTAATAAATTTAATTAAATGCTCCTCTTCATTTTTTTCAAATAAATAATTTGAATAAATTATTTATTTTCCACTTGTCCATTTCCAACATTTTCGAATAAATAATTTAAAATAAATTATTTATGCACCACTTGGTCAAAGATGCCCTGTCATAACATTCATTTCTATCATAGCCTGCATGTCTTTGCATGTCTTCCTATCATGATTCCTCCAAGAATAGCATATTCTTGGTGCATCAATTTTGGACCATTGATCTTGGAAGCTTTCTAGAAGATTAATCTCAACCATCCATTTGAATGGTTGTCTATAAAAGCAAGCTTCCTTCTCCATTTTTAGCTTAACAACTATTCTTCTCCAACTTTCTACTTATCATTTGCAGGTATTTGCACAAGTTACACTACAAATTTGAGGACATATTTGCAAAAAGGAGAAATAGGAGAGCAAGAGAAGTGATTCAAGTTCAAGCATGGGGAGTATTTTAATTTAATGTTTTATTTTTCTTATGCTTACTTTGTTTTCTCTTGTTTGAATGTGGTTTAATAGTTTAGAAGTGTTGGTGTCACTTTATCTATTCTATTTGATTCTCTAACGCCATCTTACACCAACAAGTAGAATAAGTTAGGTAGGGTATTTTAAGTAGTTTGAATTCCATAAAGGCATATATAATGTTGCACCATCATATGCTTTCAAGCCCTGAGTTGATAATTTAATGTAGTCTTAAGCAATGTGAAGTGGACTTTTCAGCCGCTTAAACCTTTGAATTGAGTAGATTCTACCAATTTTACAATGCATTAGCTTAGAATCTACATTTTTGGCACTGTTGTCAGGGATGGTGTTATCTTCATAGACTAGTTTTTATAGTTTCATAGTTAATTTATCTTTTCAAGCATTAGGAATGTTCAATGTCATCTTTTTCAACACCAAGATCCTAACATTATGTAGGACCATTGAATTTAAAGTCATATTTCATGTATGTAGAGGAAGAGAGATTCCTTGGGTAGGTTCCTTCCCTCCACACATGAGGAAGTTATTGGAGAAATTGGTAACCATAGTACTCAAAGTGAAGGAACCACTGAAGAAGAAATTTCCTTCTCACAAAACTCTAGCACACATATAGAAGGAACATACCACACCATGGGTGATGTAGCAGATGATGATGATGTCCAACCAACATTTGAGTTTCCTATTACTAACTAGTAAAGAGCTACTATGTTCAAGAACATTCCTCCTTCGACATTACTAGTTTTCTATGGGTTAATGGTTGAGGACCTAGATACATTACTCTTTGAATTTGATGTCTTATGCATAAGTTATGACTATACTTCTGATGCACATAGGTTAAATATTTTTCCTACCACTCTCAAAGATGCAACTTTGAGATGGTTCATGAGATAAGGTAATGTTACTCTTGATTGGGACACCATGAAGACACTATTTTTGGAGAAGTATCAGGACTACTATAGAGGACCTAATAGGAGGAAAGATGATATATTCCAAATGACACAAAAATATGATGAGCCTTTAGAGGATTATGTGGAAATATTTTAGTTTTCTCTAAAGAAAAACCCTCAGAAAAAGTTATCAGAAGAGTCTCTCAAGTTAGTCTTTTTGAGGGGAGCTAATGAAGATTGTATGAATGCCTTGAACCTCATTGGCGAGGGAGATATTTCTTAGCTACCATTTTTAGACATTTGTAAGGCCTATAGGAATTATTCTAGGGACCTTTACAAAAAGGCCAAGAGGAGATAGAACATTAGTTATTGGTAAATCATCTATAGGGGTTTCAAAAATAAAGCTAAGCAATCTGTTATCCAACATGGAGGATATCATCAGTCATTTGGAAACTTAGTTGGATACTCTTCATATTAAGAAAAAATAGGTGGAAGTTGAGGCCATGCATATTGAATATTTTCCAAGTTGTAGGAAAATAAAAGCGAATTGTAAATACAAAAGAGTGGCTAGTATCCAACAAGATAAAGTTTAGAAGCCTAATTTTTAACCAATTAAAGGAGATGATGGAAAACTCTTTTATATAGCACAAAGGAGGCCATGGTAGTAGAGAAAAGGTATGCCACAAGATCTGGGTATGTGCAGGATCATCATGGAGAAAATAGGCCCTTAAGTGGCAAAAAATTCAGAAAAATCAGAGTTAGGCAACTTGACTTAAAAATTTGAATAAGTTATCTATATTATTTGAAAAATATGTAAGAATAGAATATGTAGAAAATTGAATGTATATTCTAAATGACTAGGTTTATTTTTATTTTTTTTAAATCTATTTGGTGAAAATTTGAAATTTCAATGTAGTAGTACTTAAATTTTAGGGAAAAAATAAGAAGTAGGTGTATGTCTGACCACCCTAACCACAATAAAATGATAAAAAAAATTTATAAGATTTTAGATATAAGTAGATGACTCATGTCTAGATGTGATGCATAGTTTTTTGTAATTTTTTTGCAAGTAAATAATTAATTATAAATTTTTTATTACAACTTTTAAAAAATATAAAAGCTCATATGTCTAACCACCTTAACTTGGTCAAAACTTCATGAAATTCAATTTTTTTTAATCCTATAGTATGCAAAGCATAGAATGTGACACATGTTTTGAATTCAAAAAATGTGATACCATTTGAAAGCTATAGATGTTTTTCAATGGGCCTATTAATCAAGACTTTAGTAATAATTCAAATAGAAAATGAATAATAATTATTTATTAAATTCAAAGTAAAGTATAATTTATATTGGTGGAAAGCTGAGAATCTCCTTTAAAAACCCTTTTTGTTTCATCAATTTTGGGTTAAAAAACGTCGTCAACCACATACCCTACATATACCCATCATATCACCACTTTTTGGCCCATTATGATCTTGCACATACCCATTCCCTTAGCTTTAATTCATCCTTTCCTATTGGGAATAAAAAAATTTCTACTTGGAACTCTTAGCCTTAGCAAGTAAACCAAAACCAGTGACAAAACCCTCAACAGTGGCCACAAGCTCAACCAAATTGGAACCAATAGCCAAATCCTTGGCCGCAACAATATTTTTAGGGTTTCAATTATAATCCACAATGGCCAACCCAATAGAATTAGTGGAAGCCTCAGTGACATAAAGGTCATCAATGGTAGTAGCAAAATATGAACTATTAGCAGCCTATGCTCCCTCCTCCACAACAATAACAAGCTCTAATGCCTCCATAAAATTCTGCATCCCATCCACCCAAGCAACAATAAATGTCCACCCAACCTACACCTAACCCTAACACTAAGCATGTTCAACATGCTTATACTAACGAAGCTATGCAATACACCACTTCTGTGGTAGAGGTGAGTGATGTCCACCTCAAATCAGGACAACATCTTGTTGGACCTTCATCTCCCCAAATTATAGAAATGGAGGATGATGAACCTATAGTTGAGGCTTTCGATAAACCATCTTTGGAACCTAACCTAAATTAGGTATACCAAACTACCTCAAATCCCAATCCACCTATTCCTAAATGCCTAGCTATGCAAAAGCAACACACAGAGGCTGAAACAGACCTTTTAGGACAATTAAAAGATGTGAACATCAAGATCCCACTTATCCAAGCTATCAAATACATCCCTATATATACCAAAACTATAAGGGATCCATATCTTAAGAAACCAAGTATGAAAAGAAAAGATCCACAAATAGTTCATCTCTTGAGAAATCTTGCAGATATCATGTTAGGGAACATTATAGTCCCGAAGTATACAGATCCTGGTAGTCTAGTTGTGGATGTTAAGATTAATGAAACCCTCATTAAGAATACTTTGATAAACTTGGGGTCAACTATCACTATCATGAAAAATGAAGCAATGCAATTTCTTTTGATGGTTAACCTTAGGCCCACACAAACTATTTTCCAATTAGTTGATAGGTCCACAATCAAGCTTGAAGGAATTATTGAAGACCTAGTCTTTGCATTAGATTCTTGGGAATGCCCTATAGAATTCATAGTATTACAACCCAAAGTCAATCTTGCGGGTTACCCACTCATCCTAGGAATCCCTTGGTTGGAAACAACCATTGCATTTATACATTGTATGTCTGGTAAAATGATAACATCCAATGGGACAATTACAAAGAACTTGGTTCTTTGTCCACCGACCCAACCATATGCACACCTTGAGCACACCATCTAGCCCAATTTGGGTGACAAGGAGGAAGATAACTACTCTATTAAAGCTGATGACTATAGAGTGTAGCCCCTTATTGGATGACCAAGATGAAGATGAGCTTATTTCTCACATAATCCAAAATGATTGTGGTAAGATCCTGTAGTAACAAGACTACCTCATATACATACAAGATCCCTTGCAAAGTATTATACCTACTGATTCTATAGAGTATATATCACAACTATTTCATTCATTACTACCTCAAAAATGTTTACCCATCATACCAAGCCTTGGTCTCTCATCAGTTCAAGAGTCATCAAAGGAATTGGAACCATGCAAAGAAGGAAGTTGAATATTAATAATTCCTTGATAGAGGAACAAAATATTTTTTTACAATCAGTGAGTTGTAGGAACACTTAGTTGCATATGCATGGGATTACCATGATATGAAGGGCATAGATCCTAATCTATGCATGCATAGGATTTACATTAATGATGGTTATAGACCCATTTAGCAATGATAGTGGCATATGAATCCTATTCTCAAGGAGAGGGAAAGATGAGCTACAAAAGATCATTGATGCAGGTTTTATCTATCCAATCTTAGATAGTGAATGGGTCGCACCTTTGGTAATTGTTCCAAGAAAGATGGGAAATGAAGAGAATTTGTAGACTATAGGGAATTAATACAACCACCAGGAAAGATCATTTTCCTCTGCCTTTCATCGATCAGGTACTTTACTCACTAGCTGGGAAGAAGTACTTCTCATTTCTTGATTGTGTCAATGGTTATAACCATATTAAAATTCCTCTAGGGGACCAGGACAAGACTACAATATTTAAATTTCCGTGGGGGACTTATGTTTACTCTATTCTTCCATTTGGTTTATAAAATGCTCCAACCACCTTTCAAAAAGTAGGACTTAACATATTTTTTGATTATGCACATGGTTGCATGGAGATATACATGGATGACTTTACCACTTATGGTGAAAGTTATGAGGAAGCTCTCAATAACCTAGAAAATTTGTTAAAAAGGTGTAAAGAACATAACCTGTCACTCAAAAATGAGAAGTGTTTCATGATTATGACAAAAGGAATAGTATTGGGACACTTTATATCCAATGTAGGAATTCAGGTCGATGCACACAAAATAGAGATAATATCTACCTTACTTGTTCTTCAGAAACAAAGAGATATCAAAACCTTCCTTAGTCATGCAGGCTACTACAGGCAGTTTATCAAAGATTTTAGTAAGATTACTTCTCTTTAATATATTTTTCTAAGTAATGACATTGAGTTTGAATGGGCCTTTTAGTCTCAACACTCCTTTGAATAACTAGAGAAAAATTTGACTGAAGCACTAGTGTTGAGAGGTCTTAATTGGACTCTTCCATTTCACATACATGCAAATGCTTCATATTTTTCCATTGAGTAGTCTTGGGTTAGAAGGATGACAACAAGGAGTATGCAATTTATTATATTAGCAAGAATCTTCAAGGGGAAGAATTAAACTATACTGTAACAAAAAAAGAGATGCTTGTTGTAATTTATGCTATTAATAAATTCATACATTATATTACTAGCTATCTAGTCTTTTTCCATACAAATCACACAAAATAAACTAAAGGAGTGGTGGATGATTCATTTCTTGATGAACACTTGTTTTATTTGCAAGTAAAAATACCTTGGTATGTAGATATTGCTAATTATTTGGTCAAAGGGAAAATTCCACCACATTTCTCACCAAGAGAGAAAAGATAGATGGTTGACAAATGTTTTTCATACTCTTGGATATCTAGTTATTTTTTTTAAATAGGGCCTGATAAAATCATGAGAAGATGCATAAGGGAGGATGGTATTTTTGATATCATGAAATCATGCCATGATGAACCATGTAGAGGTCATTTTGCAGCAAAGAGAACAACTTTTAAGATCCTCACAGCTGGATATTATTGTCCTACATTACATAAATATGTTGTTGAATATACACCAAGAGTTAAGATAGGTGTCAAAGGATGGGAAGGCCAACAAAAAGTGATGAGATTCCTTTACAACCTTAGTTAACATTGGCAGCTTTTGACAAATAGGTTTTAGACTTCATTGGTCCAATCTCTCCTACATATAATAACAAGGAATATATCCTTGTTTGCACTAATTACTTGACAAAATGGGTGGAAGTTAAGGCCCTACAATTTTTTGGAGATGGTAATGTGGCTAAGTTCTTTTATGAAGATATTTTTACTAGGTATGGAGTACCTAGAGAAATAGTCACTAACCAAGGGCCCCAATTTACTTCTAATATAATTACCAAGTTGGTTGAGGAATATCCAACTAGACATAAGAAATCAACACCCTATCATCCATAGGCTGATTGTCAAGTGGAGGTTACTAATAGGGATATTGAAAGCATTCTCACCAAGATAGTGCAACTGCATAGGAAAGATTGGGTTTCAAGGTTACCTGAAGTAGTCTAGGAATATAGAACTACATGGAAAATAACTACTGATTTTACACCCTATGAGTTAGTCTATGAAAAGACAACTATCCTACCTATTGAGTTTGAATATAAAACATTGAGGACAATATTAGAGTTGGGAATAGATTTAACAAAAGTACATAAGGAAAGGTTGCATTCTTTGAATGGGTTGGATGAGGTAATAATGGAAGTAGTACATCATACAGAGGTAGTACAACAATAATGAATGAAGTGGCATGATCAATACATTAAAACAAAAGAGTTCACTATGGGAGATTGGGTCCTGTTATATGATTCACAGTATAAATATTTCAAAGGAAAATTATAGTCCAGATGGTTGGGTCCCCATGAGATTATCAAGGTTTACCCTAATGGGGTAGTACAATTATACACCATTGATGCAATTCAATTTTCAATTCTTGTTAATGGCCACAGGCTAAAGTTGTATAAAAATCCATTACAAAAGAATGACTTTATATTTTCATTGATCCAACAATATGGTGCTTCCAATGAAAATGATACAACATCTGATAAACAAAGTCCTACTTCAGTATTAAGTTCAACATACCCAACACTTCTAGTGGCCCAGAGATTGAGCTACACATCTCAGACCCTAAGCTTCTTTGGCACTAACTTTTCATTTTTTGCTCACAAGCACACACTACACATTATAATAATGTTCAAAATATCTTCAGAGGGACATATTATCAATATTAACAAGGGTCCTGATGCCAAACATACCTGTAGCTTCACACTATCAACATTTAGATTGAGACCTGACACTACAGGTGCTCATAGGAATGTTTGGTAGCATAAAGAATATTCAACTCACTTGGTGCCATATTTACTGTGAGTCCATTCACATTCATTTCAAATATATTCACATTTAATATCCATCATTTCATGCAAAATATGGCAGCATAATTCTTCTATTACCTGCTCTCATTTCAATTACTAGAGTTGTCACATCTCCAACTCATACTCATCATTTTAATCCCATCAAATCCACTCGCCACCCACTATTCATTATCTTGCAGTTAATGTGTCATATTGAATCAAGGAATAAATATATTCTTTCAATTTCCATGCCCAAAATATGGTTATTTCTATGAGGTAGTACTTAAGGTATAGTGTTATGATTAATCTAGTTTTCTTTAAACTTACATACACTTTTTCATTTAATTCCATGCTTTAAAAATTTTACATCTTTAATTTTCATTATTATGAATTTACACCACCTCCAAATCATCAATGTGAAGTGAGGTCACTTCACCAATTAAGTTGGGGGGAGGGAATTCCTTACTCAGTCTTTTTTCCAGTCCTTTCGAGTTTTCCACCCAAAACCAAATTTAATTAGTATTATGACATGAAAAACCCTTAGTCATGTTTTATTTTTGCTACTCTTTCCTCTGCCATTTTCAAAATTGCTAAAACTTAAAACCTTGAGAATTGAATGAGAACTTCAACTTAGTTAGACTAGAGCTGAATTCAAAAGGGAATTTGTAGTTGTAGTATGGTATAGTAGTAAGGATATATGAGGAAATGGAGGTTTTGAAGTGGTAGAGCAGTTCAAAGGTGGTGGGAAGATTGAATTGAATTTCTAGAGCTGAATTTAGTATATTGAGTAGAGAAGGAAACAAGGATGGGAGGAGATGTTATAAGAAGAGAGCCAACAACTCACCAACAAATTTTGGAGGATGAAACAATCCTTCCTATCTTCACAAGGGTTGGATGGCTCGATTACTTAATGAAGACAAAATTTAGTGATGATTTAATAAGAAGATTTGTAGAAACCATTCACTATGATGAATCCATGGTAAAGGGAATTTATGTAGATACATCTGAAATTACCTTTGAATAGGTTACAAGACTACCAAGGACAATAATAGAATTCCCAGTTTGGTTTGATGTAGTTACATCTTTGAAGAATTATGCATATGCCACACCTTTTGAACATCTAGTTAACTTTGGAAATAATATTTATCAAATAATTGATAGGATTATATTATTTCTTTCAAAAATCAAAATAGTTAAAATTTCTTGGAAAATAATTGACTGTTCAAGTATTTTATATAATTGAAGGAAGAAATTGTAATTATAGACAAATAAAATAATAATAATAATAATAATAATAAAATAGATATGATCATTTCTTTTATTAATTTGGAATAATTGTCCAAGAAACGTTAAATACTAATATATGTTGTTTTTGAATTCTTGAACCGGATGATAACTACTTTCCCACCTTGTAGTTTGAACTATCTGATTTCTTCTAGTTGATAGTAACGAGGCACTATGATGCATAAGATATTCTACTCTACTTCATCCCCTATAAATTAGCAGCAATATAAATGTTGGAGGTATCTTTCCATTTGGCTAGAAAATGGCTGCAATAATATTGTCTTCATTTATCTTCATTCAACTTGTCATTCTTACAATTCCTTTTGCTATAGAGTCATTCCATTGTTTACATCCCAACAAAACAATGTGTTAGATGAGCAGGATCTATTGGCTTTTAGGGCTGCAATCAAATACGATCAAGAAAATTCATTTGTGACATGGGCTCCCAACATTTCATTCTGCAAGTGGAGAGGCATTATAAGTTTTTTTCTATTGACAGAGAGTGTCCTCCTTTAGCCTTGCTAGCATGGGTTTGGAAATGACTTTTGCATATTAAGAAAGGGAAGTGGAAATTATTAGATGGTCCACCTTCTTTTTTCAAAGGTAGTTACAACCATGTAATGGTTTTCCAACTAGAATTTGAAGAGATTCCTCAAATTTATTTTCATTTACCTCTACATATATATCACCCATAGAGGTGAAGAAGAAAAGTAAGGCAAGTTCCATAAAATAAGGTATTATCACTTCACTCAAGGTATGGTAAGAATAATGGCAGCCATGTTGGTTTGAAATTATGATTTGTTATAATCTCATATCGCGCTCTATTAATTGAAAATCCTTTAAAGATTAGATAACACAGATAGAAGAAACTTCATTCCATTTATGAAGATGTATTTCTATGAATAATGGAGTTGTAAGTATACTAGCTTGTTACCATTCTAGGAGTGATTCAAACCTGTCTCCTCTCAGGGAAAGGTTTTGATCACTGGTTGCACAGGTGGTTTGAACAACATAAACCCTAGTTTTAAACACACTCCACCTAACTTTTACATTAAATGAATCCACTATAGTTTATTCATGATATGGAGTTTATCTAATTCCTAAAGAGCATTTAAAGAGGCCAACCAAAGTCAGTGAAATGATGGTAGTAATGATTAACATGAGGCTACACACCCTAAGGGAAGGCTATTGGCCACTCCCCCTCCTCAATTCTTGCTTTCCAAGGAATTGTTTGTCATTCTCCTTTCTTGTAATGTAAAAAGGATAAATCTCTTTAGTGTTGAAGATGGAAGTAGCTCAACATTAAGAGAATGCATTTTTCATACAAAGGACTGTTAAGTAGCTCAACATTAACTTTCGAGGTATTGTTTCAATTGTTGGAATTTTGTATGTCCATGTTCCATATGATACAAGCTTTCCATTCTTGTCAACAACATGTTCCTCCATCATGAAGAACCCAACTTCTTGTAGAAAATAACCTTCAATCTATAGCATAGGCTTTCTTTCAAATTTAGTTGATCATAAATGCAACCAACTCACCATCTAAAGCATTTATACAATGAGAATAGAAAGTTGATTTCTGCATGCCAGTACTAACCATTGCATAATGCAAATCCCTCAATTGATTAAATTAATTGGTTTATAAGGTATAAAAGGAAAGAGAATAGATAATCAGTAATTACAGCCAGTATATGTAAGTAAATAAGTGGGGAATATTGAAACAGACAACCCAAACATGAACTTCCATTTAATGGTATTGATTGGAAAATGTTGTATTTATGTATTTGGGATCAAGTGCATACAAATTGTGATTTTATTAGCAGATCCTTGATATAAGTTATGATATCAATTTCTATTTAGTTGGAAACCTCAATCAGAATGTTATTCCTTGGAATAATCTTGTTTACTGGTCCCTTGACTGTGTTTCCACACCCTACACTTTGAGTTCCAATCTATCACACACTTATGAATTATTTATATTCCTCTAGAGATTTGATTTGATTTATTCATGGTCTTGGCTAGGAGTTTGAGTAGGGCACAATAGATTGATTTTCAAGTAAGAAAAATTGAGGGAACTTGTTATTCTATATCTTGTCTCTTGGAAGGAAATTAGGAATCTTGTTCATCTTTAATGAAGGTTGAAATGGGTGATAATATACCTTAATGATTGACTTGATGGTTTCCATCTTAGATATTTAAGTTTTGTACTTCTGAAACAATATCCTTTTGTTCTTTGGATGCATTGTTCACTATTATCCCTGTCGCTAACAATCATATTGTGAGCACAATGTTGTATAATACAGTATACAGGTCTCCACCATGAAGATCAGAGGTGACCCATATAGTTATGTAGTAGTAAGATGGTGTAAAAGAGGTAAGATATTTTAATCACATATGGAGTCTTATGCGAATATATTCATATTCATATGAGTTTTTTAATGGAGTTCTTGTCACTACTAGATATCTTCCAGAGGTACTTGGTAATTCTATAAGATTCTTGTTGTTGAGTTATTTAAAGTAATCACTTAAGGTTAAGATCTTCATTCTATAGGATATATTACTCTTTCAAGTCCTATGTAAGTTTGGGAATAAAATCCAGTTGGGATTCTTATATATATATATATATATATATATAAGGAATTAAACTAATAGAATGAATTAGTTTAATTCCTTATATATATATATATAAGGAATTAAACTAATACTTTTGTATAATTTATTTTTAATATATAGAGTTGTGCTTCATTTGATATTCATTGAATAGTATATAAATATTGTTTGGTAGTTCCTTCCTTATTCATATTAGAATAAATATGTATGTACATAAGCTTCATAAGAATTGCTTGAGGAAGAATGGTTAGTAAAAAAGTTGTTTTCTAGCTAAAGTTCATCATTCAAAATCATATAGTAACATGTTTACTAATATTTGATCATTTAATAGTGTTATCTTTTATAAAGTATTTATTTTTCAAGTGATAGATTTCTTACTATCATTGTTGTATTAGTAAGCCTCAACAGGGTATGTGCAGGATCATGATGGGCCAAAAAGTGCAATATTATGGGTATTTGTAGGATATGTGGCTGATGACTTTTTTTTACCCAAAATTGATGAAACAAAAAGGGTTTTTAGAGGATATTCTCAGATTTCCACCAATATAAATTATTATTTAATTTGAATTTAATAAATAATTATGACTAAAGTCCTAATTGATAGGTTGATTGAAAAACATCTATAACTTTCAAACAATATCACATTTTTTGAATCCAAAACATGTGTCACATTTTATGCTTCACCTACTATAGGATTAAAAAAAGAAAAATAAATTTCATGAAGTTTTGACCAAGTTAAGGTGGTCAGACATACGAGTTTTTATATTTTTTAAAAGTTGTAATAAAAAATTCATAATTAATTATTTACTTGGAAAAAAATTACAAAAAAATATGCATCACATCCAGACATGAGTCCTCTAATAATATGTAAAATATTATAAAAAATATTATCTTTTATTATGGTTAGGTGGTCATACAAACCTACTTCTTATTTTTTCCCTGAAATTTAAGTACTACTGCATTGAAATTTCAAATTTTCACCAAATAGATTTTATTTATTTTTAAATAAACCTAGTAGTTTAGAAACTACATTCAATTTTCTACAGATTCTATTCTTACATATTTTTGAAATAATATAGATAACTTATTCAAATTTTTATGTCAAGTTTCCTAACATCGATTTTTCTAAATTTTTTGCCACTTAAGGGTCTATTTTTTCCATGATGATCGTACACATACCCAACGCTTAATTGTCATGATAAAGTCATTCATGTATCATGTTTTGTATTGGAGCTAACATCTGTAATGAAGATTTCATAATTCAAGAATCATTCTAGTCAAGATGTATCACGATCAAGAAAGAGGTTAATCCTAGAGTTTTGGTGAGTTGCAACATCTCAATGAGTTCATTTAACATCCCATCATTGTTTTTCATTTCCTTTCAAGGTTTGATTACCAAAATGGGGTTTGACCAAGGAAAACCCATATTCACTAACATTTTCTTGCAAGTATAGGTGGTGGACACATGGATGAGCAAGACTTACTTATTTTTGCACCATTAGGTTGGTCAATTATGTTGTCAACATACCTGTGAGTTATTTACTTTCATAAAGATGATTCTCACTTATATTGATAAATTGCTTATCTAAAATTCTTTTGATATACTTTGATTTCTATATTATGCATAAGTGGTTGAAACTTATTTAATTATTCCTCTATATTTCCACCATTATATAAATATTTGGTTCTATTAAATTATTTTGGGAAAAATTGAGGATAATAATTAGAAAGTGAAATTTTAGAACCCTTACGACATAAGAGGAGAGGAATTGTTTTCCTCATCACAAGGTATAAAAAGGCTTTCTCTCTATTATTTGTGGACAAGATGTTCCTCTTATATTATTAGATATATTACCTATGATAGTAGACAAAATATTTTGTATACAACCCATTTTAAATTGTTAAGTCATCTCAAGCATAATAGGGTAGTAAATGTACCAAATTTTCTCTATAACTTGTTGAAACGAATGGCCTCAGAATATCAAAAAATGCAATGCGATACTTCCCTCTCCCATCACTACTTAGTTACCTTATTGATAAAAAAGAGTTTAAGAATCCAATAAACCACAAGTGAGGTGGGAGGATTTCAAGGCAAAAGAATGCAAAGACATTAATAGTTTTCTAGAAGAACCCATAGTGCCTGAGGATGCAGAAAACTAAAATGAGCCTCAAGATGAACCTGAAGAGGAAAACCCTCATGTTTCACCTATGGTCTCACCTACCCATAGCCAAGGTGAGCATGAAGAACCTACAAAGCCAAATTCTAGGCCACCCATAAATGAGGAATTACCTTCTTATTCTAATTCACGAAAATCTAAAAGTTGGAGGGGCAGTGTATCTACCTCCCCTACGCCCTTGAAACCATAAGAATATATTTCAAAGAAATCGAGGGATACTCTAAAGTAGAAAAAGAAGGAAGTTCCTAAGAAGAAAAGAGTGTTAAAAAGGAGAAGAGGAAAATAGAATAAGTATTAAAAAACCTAGATGTTCTAGTAGGCTCAAAAACCAAGGTGCTAAAAGAGGAAATGTAGAAGAAAAACCTCAGGAAGAACAACACCAAAAAGAACAACCTCAAGAAAATGTCATGTTTGTAGAAAATGACTCTAAATTGGAGAGAAATTCTCCTAGTAATGAGAATGTACCAGTGAAAAAGAGAAGGTATGTAGAGACCACTTTTGATTCTAAATCAAAAGAAATATTTGATGCCAATAAATTCTGAACAAAAACTTTTCCCACTCTTAGAGATTATGAATAAAGTAATGAGCAATTTGAGAACACAAAGGAAGATTACATTGAAGAAAAGGATGTAAGAAAATAACTCTAGGAGGCACTATACAAAATTAAGCAACTAGAAGAATTGGTATAGAATTATGAGAAAAAATGATCAAGAAAGAGAGGCAAAAATGAAGGAGAAATTGCAGCTATATGATCATGGCACTAAACTTGATGTGTTGGCATAGTTGGATGTTACTAAGATAGGGGGTAAAGAATTGGAAATTCCAAAAGAGAGACCACCTCCTCTTAAAACTCTTGATTAGCATACAACCTACTCACTTGGATACCAATTGTGGAAAGTAATTGATAATTTTTCAAAGGAAAAAGAGAATTGGAGAAAGGAAAAGGAAAAATATGAACATGAATTAGAAAAGAAGGATATGAAACTAAATAAAACATTAGTTTAATTGGAGGAGATAAAAAATAAGGTTGAACAAATAGTTAGGTGTAGGAATCCAATGAGAAATTATGCATTGTTCCTACAAGAATTTTTTTTTATGTTTCTAGTTTAGTAGATTAGTTAGCATGCATTCAATTGGCATGAGTCAAACCTCTAACTTTCTTGAATTTTTTGTTGCTTCCACACTCGAAGACTAGGATCAGTTGTGCAAATTTTATTTACACAACTATGTGATACTTGATGAAATAGAATGGAACCCTATAATCTTTGTGGGGGATCTTCATATTAAGGAACTTGCCTCTTAATACAGAAATGAAAAACTTAGGGGTTAGATTATGGAGGAATATGAAGAGAAAGAAAAATCTATTGCACTTTCAATTAGAAGAGAGGCTAAGGATCCAGATACAATAATTGATGAATGGATGAGATTCCTTACACACAAGGGAGTAGGTAAGAAAATCATGAAGCTCAAGGAGGTGTACTATGACAAAATGTAAATGTTAGTTGTGGGAGTAGGAAAATAGTGTTTTAAATATGTGCAAGATAGATGGAACAGTTTGACACTTGAACTACAAAAGAAAGAGCCACATTCCATGCATAGTTTCATTGCTATACTTTAGAGGGCATGTACTTACATGACAACCGATATCAGCTAGGGAGTTATTTGGATGCCACTCACTTTTCATCCATTTATTCTCCTTTATCCAATTCCACATTGGACAAGGGAGAAAGGTGATGAGTTTGAGAGAGTAGGAGCTATTTGTATTAAACAACTTAGGTTTTTATCTAAGGCAAATTTAGGGTGTTAGTACAGTTATGGACCTAAGACAAATTTCTTAGTAGTACAATCAAGATCCCTAATGTTTTGCTTGGGGACAAGCAAAAATCTAGTTGGTGGGAGTGATAGGTCTAGATAATGGTCTAGTTTTTGTTATTTTTATACCCTTTTTAAGATTCTCTTAAACATATTCTTCAGACAATGTTCCTACATTATGTTATCCTTTTATATCCACTATGCAAACTTGAACCTTAATTATGATGATGAAATTATGGTTAAATTATATTAGTATTATATTTTTTATATCAATGAATGTATGGAATGTTGATGGAATGCTATGAATTAATTATGATCGTTATCCTCGTGTACATGTTTTTCAGAATTAACTTGTTTGTAGCTCAAAACAAACCATAGCATAGTAGTTGTGAGGTGAACCCATAGTAAAAGGGATGACTAGACACCAAAGCAAGGGGAAGCTCTAGGTTAAGTTGAATGTGGTGGTCGTTGATCAAAGGCTCTTAATGAAGATTGGATGTGTGCTATTATGACTAGTTTAATAAATGTTGAAGAGGAGGTTTGCTTCATCGATGGAATTTTGACAAGTGGTTGTCTATTTATGTAGAATTTTTTTGATAGAGTTCTAGTTCTAATAGGATTTCTCTTTAATTTTCAGTTATAGGTTGAATAATTTAAATCTTAATTCCATGCTCTATTATCTAGGAGTGGATTTAATGATTTTAGTTAGTTGTTGCTTTCAATAATGATTTCCTAAACCTATATATAGTTGTTGGTTAAATCTATAGGATAGTTAGTCATTTTTTATTAGTTTTATGTTGCCAATTACTTTTAGTTTCAAGACATGAGAAATATTCCAAATGATTGAGTCTGATCTATGGAAAGATCTTTTTTAATCTTTTACAATATGCAATGAATGGATTTAATCTTATAGGATGTAAAATATATTAGTTAGATTGTGTTCAATTAAGTGGGAACAGTTACTTTAGTAGGCCACTCAAAGTATTGTTCTTCAGTTCATCTTTTAGTTATTTATTTATGTTAATAGTTTTTATTAGCTTATGATTATTCATGAATCCGTGTTGTTTAAAAATGGTCCCTTGTCATTTTCATGGCCTTTTAGGTTTTGTTTCATAGTGTTGGAGCTATGTTTCTTTGATTTTATGATGTATCTTGGCTTGAACATGCTTATTTTGGTGCTAAAATTTAAAGAGTGATGTCTTTTGAAGGTGTTGTGAAGTGTTGTAGGACATTTCTACATTCTTCTAGACTCTATTTAATGCAATTCACTTAAAACCCATTGTTAGATTCTTTAACAAGTAATATTTTGAAGTGTTGTAAAGTCTTGTAACAAGATTTCATGCTTTTCTAGGCATATTTTCACTATTTACACCTTTCTCATGCTTTATTTTATCTATTTATACCCTCATATGCTTATAGTAAGTGTATTTTTGGGTCTTATCCTAACAAACAACATTAAACATGACTTTATTTCTGACACTTGGCTGTGGGTCCTAGTTGGAACTCATTTGCCAAGGGTGGCGAATTAGTCCCCCTTGGCCCCAATTTAAAAAAAAAAGAAAATTTATTTTAGGATTTTACTCAAATTCACTTCATGATGACTTGTGATGAGGTATGAATGGATAGTAAGGCACAAGATTTGTATAAATAAGTGATTTTCACCTCATTTCAACCCCCATTCATCCATTCATTCAAGCATTCATAATTCAAGCAATTTTCAAGCACTCAATCATCTTGCATCATCAAATCAAGCACTTTCAAGTACTTTGGAGCAATCATTAACATCACTTCAAATTTACAAGATCAAGGATTTGATAAGTTTGTAATATTTCATGTTATTCATTTATCATCTCCTTCACATGTCATTCATTTACCATCTCCTTCACATGTTATTCATTTCTATTGGGTTTGATTACCAAAGTGGTGTTTGACCAGGGCAAACCCCTGTTCGCTAAAACCCCAAACATTTTCCCCCTTTGCATGTGTCTTTGTAGCCTTTGTTTTGCATATTTGGAAAGTTTAAAGGTGTTGAAAAGTGGATTTCAAGTCAACTAGGCTCTTCAAATCAATTCATCATCTATTCAAGCAATTTGAGCACTTTCAACCTATTTTCTACATAATTGACCTCGACAACCATACACTCAGTCATTACCAAATTTGGAGTAGTAGTGTTGACCCTTGACTTTTCAAAAATCTTGGGGAGGACTGATTCACCACCCTTGGTGAATGAGTCCCACTTGAAATCTAGAAATCTACATTTTGTCATAAATCAACTTGCGGCTATCAAAAATCAACTCCTGACACTTTTTCAATAGTCGAAGGACTGATTTGCCACCCTTGGCAAATGAATCCCACTATGAAAAATCAAAAAATTTGATCAACATTCCAAACATTCTAGAAAGCTCACACATCATCCAGGTGCACTCAAATTTTACCTTGTACTTTTTTTTTTTGCATATTTCCTTCAATTTCTTCATATTCCATAGTTGTTTACATATCACATTATGTTTTCAAACATAGTAGGGTGCTGCCACAATAGTGGTTTACACCTTTTGGAAGATCCTAATTTTTGCTGAAATCACATATTTTTAGAAAATATAATGATTAAATCCTTAAAATGTTCCATTTAAAGGATTCCAATTGAAGAGGGTTTGATCAAACCACCTTAGACCAAGCCCCCTTGGATAGAGCCCTGCTAGTTTTAAACTATACCTATAACAAAGTCTCCTTACACCTATCAAAATGCTGATAAACAACCACTTTTGATTTACCTTTTGGGAGATCAAATGAATTCCTTTAAAATTTATTTTTTTGTAAGTATGTAGTCCTTATTATAAGCTTCCAAAAAAGTATAATTTTAATTAAATTTAATTTGATTATTATATTTATTTTTTATTTCTTGTGAATGTAGGTTTTTCACCAAAAATCAAGTCTTTGTTCTGCACATGTGGAAAAATAGTAGATTATCAAAAATAAAATAAAAAATAGTGCACCAAATATTGAATTCCTTGATCCAAAAAAAAAAGAAAAATTGAATTTCAATACATACATGTTATACGGTCCGCTTATGTCTGAATTGTAATTGGTTTGACTTTGAAACTTGATTAAAGAAAAAATGTTCAATAAAATACTATGAAACCAATTGGAAGCACTAGATATCATAGTTGCAAATATAAATTTAAAAAAAAAAGAATTTTATCCTTCATAGAGAAAAAGTTATGTGTTATACAGTGAGCATCACTCCTTAAAATTGTTGTTTAATAAAAAAAATAGTTTTTGAAGGAGATGGAAAAAGAAGTGCAATCTAATTCCAAAAATTTTGAAAAAAAATATATTTAGAAACTACAATTTTTTTTCACAAATCACTAGTTTGCATCATCTTCAAATCCTTTATGGTTTAGTTGCTATAGGTTCCCAAAAGTGAAGATTCACTTAGAAAAAAATATTTCAGTGTCTAATTTGGCCAAAAATTGTAAACCAGTATTGTGGGATCACCCAACATAAAGTACATCTTTGCATTCATTTTAGATCATTTTAATCAATCAATTTCATTTAGTTTAGTTCATTTACATAACATCATATTGCATACATCCTTATTTGAATGTGCATAAGCATTTTAGGAGCCCAAATCTCTTTCTTTCTAGGTGGAAAATCCTAGGAAGAGAGCCAAGCATTTCAGGCACCAAAATCTATATCGCATTTTGGTGAACCCGAATTTTGAACATTTTTAAAACTTCTAATTGCATTCATATCTTGCATCCTAGTTTACATTTGTATTTACATTCAATTAGGACATTGGATTGGTTATTGCATTCTAGGATCTTTTATTTTGTATTAGTGAAAAACTCATTTAGTTTTCATTCTTGCATTTAATTTCATTGGAAAAACCAAAATTCTACATTTTGTGCCTGTCTTTGCATTTTGAAAAGAATTTAATTCATTCTTAAAATTTTGAAAAATCCAAAATATTTGTATCCTGGGACTCATTTGTCACCTAGGGTGAATCAACCCCTCTGCATTTTTGAAACAACATTTTTCTCAACTCTTTTGCATTTTTTTGTTGCATTCTACCTTTCTATTCCTACATTCTGTTTTCACATACAACTTCTCTATCTTCTTTCATTTATTGTATTTTTGTTTATTTGCATCATGGCATTCTCCTTCAATAAGTTTTGGAATTCCCTCAAATCATTGGTAGACATGTCTAGTTGCACCTTTTGTTGTGATCTTAATGACATTGAACAATCTCGTGCTCCTTTAACTCCTCATGATGTCAACATCATTTGAGAAGATGATGCTAGCATGAACAAGTTCTATAATGATTTCCTTGACAACTTAGAAGCAAATTCAACCTTTTACCCTTCTATGAGATCACAAGAACTCCCTAATATTTCACCACCTGATCATTTTTCTTACTTACATCCTGAAGTCAACATAGGACCTATGGTTCCTCACTCAAGTGAACCTGGTCCCTCTCAACCACCATAAACCCAACCATTCTATGACCATACTATGACAAACATTCCTATCAACCTTGAGGACACCTATGGTAAAGGATTTACTATTTTAAGTAAACATGGTTGTGACACAAAACATGAACATAACATCCATCAACTTTTTGAAAAAAAACCAATTGAATCCAACACAATAGGATTTGGATATCACGATCCCTTCTCTTCCCATAAGACATCCTCTTCAACCTAGGAGACTCCTGGATGTTGGAACAATCATCTTGAATTCTCATCCTAATCTGAACATTCTCCTTCCACGTGACCAACCGTTCTCTCCTTATAATGAAAAGGATGTTAGGGTTCCTTTGGATTCTAATCTTTCTTCTACTCATGAAAAAGGAGAACCTAGTAAATGCAAACGACCATACAAAATGAAAAAGATAAAGTTTCCTACACATCCTCCAATTGAATGTGAATAGAGACTTCAATTGTTTTTAAAAAAATTCCTTATACTTTTACCACCTTCCAATAGACTAGTCATTCATCCTCCCAACTCCAACATACCATATTGCAAATATCATCGTATTCTCAAACATTGAACTGATGAATGTCAAACTTAAAACGAAATACTGAATAAGTATCACTTCACAGACACTGACTATTTTACCCTCATCCCTTAATACACCATGGTCCTTCCATGCCATAGTTGTAGAAATTTCCATTCTCACTATCACATGATCCTTTACCATCACTCATCTTGGATCATTCTTTCTTTTACACTTTATAGGAAGCAAGACATTGCTAGCCTTCTCCTAGTAATGCCTTCATTTTTCTCTTAACCTTGTTATTCCTTTCTTTGCTTGTTCATCCAAGACTGAGAAAACAATAACTTAGTTAATGGTTGACTTACATTTGCATTGCTTTCCTTTTACCTTTTTCTTCTTTCTTTTTATGTGTGTATCATGTTCCCTTGTATCATGTGTTTGACATTTCCTTCTCTTTGTACACTTCTTCTATATGTAACACTATTCTTCTATTTGTCGTGCCTTTTAATTTTCATTTGTGTTTTGTGTTTTCCTTTTCAGGATGATGCAAATCATAGAGATGCTCTACGTCTCTTCCATGTTGACCCACAAGGTCTTTTTCTTTTTCATTTCTCTTTTGTTTTGTGTTTTCCTTTTAGGGATGATGCAAGACATTAAGACCACAATGTCTCCTTCATGTTGACCCAAAAGCTTTTTCACTTTTCTTTTTTGTCTTTTTGCTTGTGTTTTCCTTTTGGGGACGATGTAAGGTGTCGAGATTGCAATGTCTCTTCCATGTTGACTCAAAATGGACTTTGTTTTTCCTTTTCTTTCACTCTCTTTGTGTCACTCTTCCAATTCTATGTGCTTTGGGGAATGATGATAGTTCCACACTCTTTCATAAAAAAATTGCAGTAATGAGCATACTGACCCAAAATCCATAGATCCCTTATGTGTTTGGTGTATTTTATTTTCTAGGGGTCAACTTCCTCCTTTTCTTTTTTTTCTATTTTTCCTTGGCATGATGCAACCTACCCTCAAAACATATGACTTGGCATAGAGCTTTCTGAGTTAGCTCTCATGTCTTGCTTTCTTCCTCTTCTCTACTTTCAAGTAATTGCTCACAGAATGATGTCTAGCAATTCCTTTAAAGTGGGAGGCATAAATTACTATTATTTCATTTGCATTCTTATTGAAGCCTTGTCGTTTACGTGATGCACTTGTCACTTTATAGATGACATTGGGTGTGATGTCTTTCATAAGTGTGATCTTTCTTAGCATATCACATTCCTCTTGGTGGTTTGATGCAACACATTGCATCCCCTAAGTTGTGAATACACTATTCTTTTATTTGTCCTCTTTTGGATACATTAGACATAATGTTCCCTAAGTGACTGACCTTGCATAAGCTAAACAAGACTCCTTTTAACATATTACACATAACATTTTTACACAACATTCTTATTTGACCACCTTGCATAGCACAACTTGCATACCTGTTGAGATGTGTTATTTATTTGTCCACCTTGCATAACACAACTTGCATGCCTGTGGTACCATCCTATTTTTCTCATTTTATGAAACTTAAACAAGCATTTGCATTTTCTTTGGCCTTGTGGCACCTTGTTAAAGTTATTTAACAGGAAGCCCAAGTAGTGACATGACTGTTCCCCACAGCCACTTTTGTGTTTTGTGAGTGTATACCAACTAGCATATGTATCTTACCTTCTATTTTTGGGCTTTCTCACCTCACGAAAAAATAGTTCTGTGGCCCCAAAGTGAGTACACATTCTTTCCTTTTTCAAACAATTAGCCTAGATCTCTTTTCACAACTAGTTGGATTGATGATAGAAGCTTCACTCAATTCCTCTTAACACTTGTGTGTTCCTTTTTCCTTATGTTCAGTCTGTCATGGGATCTTCATCTAAGGGGCTTGATCATCCTCCTTGTTTGGTGTATTCCATATTGCTAATATAAGTGCGTTCGAACCCTCTTCTCAATGTTCATGGCTACTTTAGTGTGAGGACGCAAGTTTCTCTCACTAAAGTGGGGGCTAAATGTTTATCAAAAAATGGTCCCTTGTCATTTTCATGGCCTTTTAGGTCTTTTTTCATAGTGTTGGAGCTATGATTCTTTGATTTTATGATGTATCTTGGCTTGAACATGCTTATTTTGGTGCTCAAATTCAAAAAATGATGTCTCGTGAAAGTGTTGTGAAGTGTTGTAAGACATTTCTACATTCTTCTAGACTCTATTTAATGCAATTCACCTAAAAAACACTTTTTCATTTATTAACAAGTCCTATTTTGAAGTGTTGTAAAGTCTTGTAACAAGATTTCATGCTTTTCTAGGCATATTTTCACTATTTACACCTTTCTCATGCTTTATTTTATCTCTTTATGCCCTCATATGCTTATATTAAGTGTATTTTTGGGTTCTATCTTGAAAAACAAAATTAAACATGACTTTATTTCTGACATTTTGCTATGGGTCCCAGGTGGGACTCATTCACCAAGGGTGGCGAATGAGTCCCCCTTGGCCCCAAATTCAAAAAATTTCAAAATTTCTTTTAGGATTTTACTCAAATTCACTTCATGTCAGCCTATGATGAGGTATGAATAGATAGTAAGGCATAATATTTGTATAAATAAGTGGTTTTCACCTCATTTCAACCCCCATTCATCCATTTATTCAAGCACTTAAGCATCTTGCATCATCAACTCAAGCACTTTCAAGCACTTTGGAGCAGCCATTGGCATTACTTCAGATTTACAAGATCAAGGATTTGGTAAGTTTGTAATACTTCATGTTATTCATTTATCATCTCCTTTGCATGTCATTCATTTCTATTGGATTTGATTACCAAAGTGGGGTTTGACCAAGGAAAATCCCTATTCACCAACCCCCCAACATTTTCCCCTTTGCATGTGTCTTTACAACCTTTGTTTTGCAGATTTGACAGGTTTAAATGTGTTGAAAAGTGGATTTCAAGTCAACTAGGCTCTGCAAATCAATTCATCATCTATTTAAGCACTTTGAGGACTTTCAACTCATTTTATGTAGAATTGACGTCAACAACTATATAGTTAGTCATTACCAGATGTGGAGTAGCAGTGTTGACCCTTGACTTTTTTAGAAATATTGGGGAGGACTGATTCATTTTAGATCATTTTAATCAGTCAATTGCATTTAGTTTGTCTCATTTACATAACATCATACTACATACATCCTTATTTGAATGTGCATAAGCATTTTAGGAGCCCAAATCTCTCTCTTTCTAGGTGGAAAATCCTAGGAAGAGGGCCAAGCATTTTGGGCACCAAAATCTATGTTACAGAATCATATGCAAGATAATTGAAGTTTAATTTCTTGCTTATTATCAATGAATGCATGTTATGATTATTAGTAGCACTCTGGAGGATAGATTAGTTGAGTCATTAGTTTTTTATTAATTTTTGGTTAAGATAGTATCATTTTATTAATAGTAGTTCAGTTACAATCTTTATTGTAGGTACCCTTAGTTACTGGTTTTGATTTATGCTTTTACATTTTATAGTTCTATGATTTTCCAGCAAGAAGAATAATTTAGGTAGGGTAGTTTAAGTAGTTTACAGTCCATTAAGGCATATATAATGCTACACCGTCATAAGCTTACAAGCCCTAGGTTGATAGTTTAATGTAGTTTTAAGAAATGTGAAGTGGATTATTCAGCCAGTTAAACCTTTGAATTGAGTAGATTCTACCAAGTTTACAATACATTAGCCTAGACTCTATAGCTTATAAGTCAATTATTTGTGTGCATCTCTCATTTCCTAATGAAATAAAGGAAAATAGGTCTATATTTGGTGAACCCTCATCAACACCATCCCATACACCCCATTTTTGGATGTTTCATTCTAGTGAACTCGAGTTTGTACATCAAAATTCTGAAATTTGGAGTCCATTTAAACCCTAGATCTAGGATTTGCATTAATTTGCATCTTATTTAGGGTTGTTAATTTGCATTAATTTGCATCTCATTTAGGGTTTTAGGTTTGCATTTTTTCATTCTTTAAAATTTGAAAAATTAAAAAAATTTAATTCATTTTGTAGAGGGTTTACATAATATTACATGATCAACAAATTAAATCAAAAAATTGAATCATAATTGCATTTAAAATTAGGTCCTTTTTCTTATCATTTAGCATCATTTTACACTTGCATTTAGATATGATTTTGCAGAAATATGAAACTATAACTACCTGTTTGCAACCAAAATATGAAAACATAAGTATTAACTTAGAAATCTATAATTTGATTTTTTAAAACCTTGAAGCAAGACCCATTCACCCATAAGTGAATGGGTCCCTGATTAGGGATTTTTTTGAATTTTTGGGCATTAAAAACCCTCAATCTACATTTTGTGTTTCTACATTTAGATCTCTATTTTAATTTCTAGAATTTTTGTTTTCTGCAATTATTTACATTAAGGTTAATTGGTCAAATTCAAGTTCATTTTAAAACCAAAATTGGAATTACAAGACATCATTTTAAGGTTTTTCTAAGATTCCATCTCTAAGTGCTTCAAATTTTAAGGTCAAATGTGACAAATTCTAAAAAATCAGGGAAAAAAATTCCACTTTTTGGCTAAAAAGTGGACTCAACTTCTTGCACAAACCCAGGTATAATGGGTAATTGAGAAATAATTCTTAGGTCTACAAAATATTCAATGGATCCAAAATCAATTAAAATAGAAATAGATTCACCATAGAGCCTACCCAACAGCTGGATTGGTGAAGCTTGAAACACAACTTGTCTAGTGTCCACAGTTGCATGGATTTGATGTTGGTTCCCTTCCTTTTGTGTCTTTTGTTGCTATGGAAAACTTGAGGCATATTGATCACCTCTATAGAGGTAGAACCCATCACAAGGCCCTCTCTAACCTCCCAACTTATCTTCCTTAGAGCTCTTCTATTTATTATCAAATTTGCCTTTGTTGCTATTAGCTTTATTGTTCTCTTCGCCATTGCTTCCCTCTACTTTCTCCTATGAGTCATTTTGTTAGAACACAATGATCTACTAAGAGGGGGGTGAATTAGTAGATATTAAAACTTTTAGTCCTTAAATACTTTTGCAAATTCAACCTTAAACTGAAATGTGCAGATTGAAATACGAATAGATATAATAACCAGAAGCACAAGAGAGATCAACACAACACCAAATATATGTGGAAAAACCAATATGGGAACAACCACAGTGTGAAATGTTGCTAGGATTTGATGTCCTAATCTAGACTCACAAGCATCAAAGTAAGTTACAAGTTTTAAGGGCTGCAATCCCAAGGAGGATTAAATCCTCTATTTTAGAAGCAACAACTTTAGGGATGCTACACACCCTGATTTGAGCTAAAATTCACTGCAAATGGAGGCTACAACTTCTTACAAATCTCTATAATCAATTAAGCATAAAATGGTTCTACTCAATGTACAATGCATCAATTCCATATATAAGATCTCTCTCTATTCTTTCTTACTCCATTGTAACCAACTTCAAGTATTTTCATATTATTTAAATTTCTATTAAAATTATCTACTTCAACTTGTAGACATCTTGCCTTAACAGATTTTTCTTCTCACTCACTACTATTCCTCCATTTTACTTTCATTTTAGCTCTTACATAATAAAATCTCTATTAGGGTTTTTCACATGCTACCTTCTTGAACAAGTTTTCTCTACATTGAGCCACACACCACTATTTAGCTCATCATTAAGACATCTAATAGGATTTACCAGATATTGCCATCCCCTACATCAAGCCATACATCATTAAATTCTATTTCAAAGAATTTTCCCAAATTGCCTCTGTCAAACTCTAGAATCTGGTATGCATTTAATAAATTCCCTTGACATTTGATCTAATTTGATCTTTAACAACATGACTCTTTATGCTGCTGACTTGTAGATTAGATCTCCTCTCTTAATTTTTCATTGGAGTAGCTAAATGATTTAATTATGTTCCTATGTTAGTTACCAAATTGAAATCCTTGTTCACACTATTGAGCTATTGTAGATCTCTACTTTTGAATTCTAGCCATCGATCTTCTCTCTCACGCCATGATCCTATTCATTGTCAAGCCTTTTAACCTTGACCATTGGATAAGTGGTCATGCAGATCTCCTCCATTGATCTATCATATTGATCTATTGGAGAGAAATTTGAATAACTCCCATCGAAGCCATCATGTCACTCTGATGAGTGAATGGCCCTCCTTATTTTTGTGTCAAAGAGACATGCTTCAAAGTTTTTCCAAACTATCGATATCTCACCGATGGAACAGTAATTAGGTTATCGAGGAGACATCCTTCAATGTCTTGCCAAAACCATAATGCCTCACTGATGGACCTTAGCATTCTTTCATTATCACCACTGTTAGGTCCCACTTGCATATTTCGACCAATGTGGAAGCTTTCCACCAATCAAACTAACCACGCGGATTTGAACAGGCCCCACCAACATTTTAGCAAGGCATGTGGGCACCATTAGATCCTACTACATTGATCATCATCATCGACCTTCTGCCATTGGAATTTCAAAGAGACAATCATGAGAATCCCTTTGATTTGCATCTCTCTCTTCAATCAAGCACATATCAAAATATTGAAGAGACATCCGAACAAGTCTCACCAAAGACCATTAGTCATGTCGATGAAGGCCATTGATGATGTCACCTTTCCACCTCATCACCATGTCACTACATCATAATCCACAACAAGGATGTGGATTACCATTCACTTAATCATGTCAGGCAACATGTCATCTTCATCATCATTGTCACGTGCATTGTCATGACTGTGTCCCACTTGAGTATTGTCGTCACATTGCCATGTTGGAGAGACATTGACAAAGGTCTCACTAATTCCATATAGTCTCATCAATAATGCTTCCACACTCCTTATCGCTCCATCGAAGAAAAATTCATAGAACTCCATTCGATTACCTAGTGTCTAGCTGATGAGATACTCATTAGGTCATTAGAGAGACACCGGCTTGGCTCCTTCCAATATACTCTTGTCACCCTAACTTGTAGGATATGTGCAACCTTGAGTGCTAGGTGGAGGGGTTGGTCACCCTCACGACTTCAATGACATAAGTCACAACTAATAAAAATAATAACCATCAATACCAAGTCAACATCAAAATAGAAATCTATTCTAAACTCCATGAGTACAAATATCCTTAGGGTTTAAATGATAAACCCTAACACTTAAGAGTACAAAAAAAAAACATTTTTGGGTGCATCCTTCACTTTCTTGACCTGCACAATACCTTTCTGGAAAGCTCTCGAGAAACTTAATTCAAATCTACCATAAGATCCACTATTCTTACACACATCCTTTGTCATCATGCCAATGATCTCCTTTGCCATATTTTCTCTTTTGACATCAATGGAAACTATATTCCAACAATATCCCCCTTTGGCATTGATAGCAAAACTCTAACTTCTCATCTAAGTACCACTAAAGGTCTAGACCAATTTGATTATTCACACTGTAATCATCTAGGTGCCACTAAAGCTCTACACCAATTTGATTATTTGCACTATAACATAGCAGCTCCCCCTATTACATACATCTCTTCTCTTCTCAACAAACTTCTTCTCAGTGGGCTTCTATTTTGCACACTTTCTCCCCCTTTGACATCAATGGAAAAGGGTACACTCCCCCTAAGGAAATGTTGAAATCTGACAACTTGTTGCAACCATCAAGCCGTTAGAAATTTGTAAAACATGATTTTACATGACTTGATCATGCTATTCTTAGCTAGGGTTAAATAAGTTATCAATGAAGCTCCCCTTGGATATATGCCCTATCACTAATATTGAGTGATATGTGGTGGGAGAAAATACTCCCCCTGCCTCAAGTATTCAAACTATTCTATAGGAAGAGGCTTTCTAAATATATTAGCCATGTGTTCCTTAGTTGGGAACATACTCCATGTTGACTTCCTTATCTGTAATTTTTTCTCTGATAAAGTGATACTTGATTGATATATGCTTTGTTCTCGAGTGCATCACCAATTCTTTGACATATTAATGGCACTTGAATTTTCACAAAGAATTGAGATAGGTTCATTGTACTCTACCTTGATGTCTTTAATGTCTACTTCATCCATAAGACTTGAGTCCAACATGAAATTGTTGCAAAATATTTTTCTTCTGCTATAGAAAGAGTTACAGGCTATTGCTTTTTACTCATCTAGGAAACTAATCAGTTGCCCAAAAGAAGGCTCCTCCACTAGTACTCTTTCTGTCATTCATACTTCCTGCCCAATCTGCATCTGTGTATGCTATTAAAGTGAAATATTTTCTTTTGTGATACCATAAAGTATATTCAATAGTACTTTTGATGTATTTAAAGATTCTCCTTACTACATTGACATGTGATTCTTTTGGTGCCACCTAAAATCTAGCTACCATACAAACTGCTTACATTATATCAGGCCTAGATACAATTAGATATAGAAAGCTTCCAATCATTGATCTATACAAGGTTTGATTTGCATTAGGTGACTTATCTGATTTACTCAACTTGTAGCCAGTAATCATGGAAGTACTAACTAGTCTACCATATTTCATGCTAAACTTTTTAAGCATTTCTCTTGCATACTTGGTTTGTGATATAAATATACCTTTATTAGTTTATGCAATTTTCAAACCAAGAAAAAAATCTGAGTTCTCCTATCATGGACATTTTAAACTCATCTTGCATGTTTGTAGCAAATATTTTACACATTACATCATTGCTACAACCAAATATAATATCATCTGCACGTACTACAACAATGATCATATACTCACCTTCATATTTGAGATACTAATTGCTATCAACACAACCTTTCTTGAATCCTTGTTGTTGTAGATATTGATCCCGTCTTGAATACCAAGCCCTTGGTGCTTGCTTCAGACCATACAATTCTTTTCTCAATTTCTAGACATAATCACTATTCTTTGATAGTTTAAAACCTTTTGGCTACTCAATATATACTTCCTCTTCAAGGTTTCCATGTAGAAATGCAGATTTGACATCCATTTGATATACTTTGAAACCTTTATACACAAAAATTTCAAGAAACATCCTAATAGCTTCTAAATATGCAACTTGAGCAAATTTTTCTTCAAAATCAATACCTTCTACTTGAGCATATCCTTTGCACACTAACCTTGATTTTTTTTTTTTTACCACAACTCCATTTTCATTCAACTTATTTTTGAATACCCATTTGGTGCCAATTACATTCTTGCTTGGTGGTCTAGGAACCAATTCCCATGTTTTTTTCTTTTCAATCTGCTTGAGTTCCTCTTCCATTGCTCCCATCCAACTTTCATCCTTACTGGGTTCATCAAAACTTTTTGGTTCAATCTAGGATAAGAGGGAAAAGTTCACTTGTTCCTTGTTCTTTTGAAGTCTTCTTCTATTCTGCACACCTTCATTTTTGTCACCGATTATCTAATTTTCAAGATGATCTTATTGCACATATTTTGAAAGAGCACGATCAACCTCTTACTCATTATCTTCTTCATGTTCTTCTTCTTCTATTGATGCACCTATCTCCTCATCATCTAATTCTCTTTCAAGATTATTTCTGATGGACTTGCCTTGATTTTCATCAACCCTAACATGTACACTCTCTACAATTTTATGCAATTTCTTGTTGTAATATTTATAATCTTTGCTTTGATTAGAATACCCCAAAAATATCCCTTCATCACATCTTGACTCAAAACTTCCCAACTCTTCAACTTTCCTTTTGATATAGCATTTACTTCCGAATACTTTGAAATGTTTGAATGATGTAGGCTTGTTGAACCACAATTCTTATGGCATTCTACTACTATTAAATCTAATAAGAGCTCTGTTTTGAATGTATATAGAAATTTTTACTACTTTCCAAAATGTATTTGTCAAATTTTCCTCATTCCAAATGGCTCTAGCCATTTCCTTCACAATCTTATTTCTTCTTTCTACCACACCATTTTGCTATGGTGTTTTTGGGGCTAAATACTAGCATTTGATTCCATGATCTTCACAATATTCCATGAATTTACTTGACATAAATTCTCCACCTCTGTCTAACCTGAGACATTTGATTCTTCTCCTAGTCTCATTTTCTACCAGCTTCTTATAGATTTTAAAATTTTCAAATGCTTTAGTCTTCTCCTTCAAAAACATGACCCATGCCATTCTAGTATAATCATCAATCAACAACATGAAATATCTTTCTCCTTGAAACACCCTTGTCCTCATTGGACCAAATAGATAAGTATGAATTTTCTCCAAGGGTTTTGTAGTTGAATTGTCCTTTATGGGAAATTTAAACTTCATTTGCTTTCCTTGTTGACATCCTTGGCAGATGACATTATCAGGCTTTGATATCTTAAGCATATTTCTAACTAATCCTTTTGAGCTTATCTTCACTAGATTATAGTCAAAATTCATATGTCCTAGTATTCTATGCCATAGCCAACTCTAATCTATTTGGTTGACCAGACATGTTTTTCCTTCCACTTCACATACATTATATAGATTACTATAAGTCCTTATCCCTTGAGCAATTTTTTCACCATTCATTCTTATATTGTAGGCTTTAGAATTAAATACAACTTTGTATCCATTATCACACATCTAGCTCACACCAAGATGACTATGTTTTAGACCTTCAACATAGAGCACATCTTTAGTTTTGTTCTTCCCATCTATGCTCAAAATTCCTTTACCATGAATCTTAATAGTTGTGTTATCACTTAAGCTCACTAATCCTCCTTTTCTCATTTTAAGTTCAATGAATTTTCTTTTATCTCCAGTCATATGCTTGAAACAACCACTATCAATTACCCACAAATCTTGTTCCTTTGCATGTAATTCTGCTTGGGAAATCATAAACATAGTAGAGCTCTGCTCTTTCTCCTTCCAAACCTTCTTTGGTTTCTTTTCAAAATTTTCTTCCTTGTTCTCTAGGACCTTTGTTTCCTTTTCAACTATGGGAGATATATTTGTATTCTTCTTAGAATGAGCATTTGGTCTTACAATTTTTTCTCTACAATTTTTAGCTATATGACAAAAATTGTTGAAATTGTAACAAACTATATTCATATCAACTAGAGGAGAAAAATATTTTTTACTCACAAAATTCATATTCCTCCTTTGAATGAATTTACACTCTCTAGCTTTGTGAAAAAAATTGTTACAAGTATAGCAATACCCATTAAAATACGATGAGTACCTAGTCATGGTGTTTCCTTCAACTAGATGAGGATATCTTTGTCTAAGTTTCCTTGGATAGTGTACTTTTGTGAAACCATCATTGTCGATTCTCTAATATTCTAATTATTATTTTGTTGATCAAGAAGCATTCTATTAACTTTCTTGTCTTCAATCGGTTCCTTCTCATTAATAGATTTCTCAACTACATCTGATTTCTTCTCATCTTTAAAGGCTTCTCCATAGATTTTTCTCCATTGAGGTCTAATTTCTCTTCTACTTTGAATCTTTCACAGAGCATTGCAAAGGCATCAACAAAGGAGTTATTTCCTTTCTCAAGTCCTAGTCTTAATTTCTCCTTGTTGGTTGGCTTTTGCATACTCAATAATTCATTAAGAATATTAGTACCACTTTTAAATTTCAAGCCCTTATTAATCTGCTCATTGGCCTTTTCCAATTCTTTTCTTAAAGCAACTATTTCTGCTTCAAGTTCCATGCACCTAGCCATATCAGATTGTAGTTTGGATTTCATAACATCCTCAACTATTTTAAGCTCTTCTACATTAACTTTCTGACCAACTATCACCTTATTGGATTTTTCAAGTTTTTGAGTTAATCTGTCAATCTCTTTTTGAGCATTCTTTTTCCAATTTTTTGTTTTCTCTCTTAATATCATCATATTTATCTCTTAGTTCATCAAGATGTTAAAGAGAATTAATTAATTCTCCTTCAAGATCAGCAACTACCTCCTCTTCTTCTTCATGTGAGTCCTCAATTTGTGCATCTTTCTGACCCTTAGTTTATTTATCCATAAATAGAAATTCTCTTTTATCTTCTCTCATTACAAGGGAACAATCTTGATCCTCTTTTAAACTATCACTAGAATTAGATGCTTCACTTTCTTCATTGATGTACACACTCTTCTTCTACTTTCCAAAATTCATCCTTTAAGGGAAAAACTCTTTCTTCTTTTTACAATCTCCTTCTTATTTAGAGTTATCCACTTTATCATATGGAGGTTTAGAGGTAAACTGGCCCACTCTACCATAGTTGAAGCATTTGAAGGGCAACTTACCTTTATATTTATTGGATCCTCTCCTTAGTCACCTTATGAACTTTGCTTCTTCTTCATCAGTTTCTTCAATGTCTGAAAGAGTGACTATAGCTTTGTCTTCCTTCTCCACTCCATACTTTCCTTTCTTAGCAATATTAAATGCAACTTCTCTTCTAGAAGAGTCAACACCTAGCATTCTCATCTGATAAGTAGTAAACATACCATGCAACTAATCTAAAGTGAGTTTATCAATTTCTCTTCCTTGTTCAATGGGAATTTTTTTAGAATCATATTTAGTTGCCATGGACCTTAGAAGCTTCAACACAACAACATCCTCTTTCATTTCCACACCATATCCTCATATCATTCACTATATCATCAACTCTCAAAAGATAATCTATAATTTTTTCTTCTTTAGTCATCTACAAGCTTTCAAATTTAGCTCTCAATATTTGTAGCTTAAATTCTAGCTTCTCCTTGGAGTTTCCTTCATAGATCTTATTCATTTTTTCCTAGACATCATAAGTAGATTCACCATACATAACCTTGCTATGCACAAAATTAGACAAGTTGTTCATGATGGTGAACCAAGATTTCTCATTATTCTCATAATCCTTTCCTATAGCATCAGTAGGCGTAGTAAGAGAAACATATTTGTTCTTAACTAACATCCAAACATCAAGCCCAAGAGAACCTAAGTATCCTTTCATTAGAGAGCTCCACTTAGCATATTTTGTTCCATCAAATCAAGGTGGTTTTCTTGAACCTTCCTGATATGCCATTGTGTTCACTTATCCAAGAACTACTTGAGTTGATTAAACTTTTCCTAGGGAACCTAGCACTTTGATACCAATTGTTAGAAAAAAATGATCTACTAAGAGGGGGGTGAATCAATAGATATTAAAAATTTTAGTCATTAAATACTTTTGCAGATTCAACATTAAATTGAAATGTGTAGATAATAGATATAATAACCACAAGCACAAGAGAGATCAACACATAACAATAGACATAGATGGAAAACCAAAGATGGGAAAAACCATGGTGAGAAATGCTACTAGGATCTACTATCCTAATCCAACCTCACAAGAATCAAAGTTTTGTTACAAGTTTTAAGAGATACAACCCCAAGGAGGATTCAACTCCCTATTTTAGAAGCAACAACTTTAGGGATGCCACAATACCCTGGTCTAAGCTACAACACAGTACAAATGGAGGCTACAACCTCTTACAAAGCTCTACAATCAATTATGCATAAAATGGTTCTACTCAACCTACAATGCATCAATTCAGTATATAAGCTCTCTTTCTCTTCTTTCTTATTCCACTGTAACCAACTTCATGTATTTTTAGATTTTTTAACTTTTTGTTACAATTATTTGCTTCAACTTGCAGATACCTTGTCTTAACACATTTTTCTTCTCACTCACTACTATTCTCGATTTTTCTTTCATTATAGATTTTACATAACAAAATATTTGTTAGGGTTTTTCACATGCTACCTTCTTTAGAAAGTTTCCTGTACATCAAGCCACACACCACTGTTCAACTCATCATTAAGACATATAATAGGATTTACTAGATATCACCATCCCATGCATGGATCCATACAATATTAAATTCTATTTAAGGGAATTTTCCAAAATTAGATCTCTGTCAAACCTTAGAATCTGGTATGTATTCAATACATCATCTTGACATTCAATTTGATTTGATCTTGAAAAAAATGACTTTATGTGTTCTCAACCAGTAGATCAAATCTCCTCTCTTAATTTTTTGTTGGAGTAGCTAAATGATTTAATTTTGTTCCTATGTTGGTTACTAGATTGAAATCCTTGTTCACACTATTGAGTTGTTACAGATCTCTACTTTTGAATTTTGGTCATCGATCTTCTCTCCCACACCATGATCATATTCATCATCAAGCCTCATTGGATAAGTGGTCATGTAGATCTCCTTCGTTGATCTATCATATCGCTCTGTCATAGAGACATTTGAATAACTCCCACTGAAACCATCATGTCACTCTGATGAGTGAATGTTCCTCCTTATCATTGTGTTGAAGAGACATGCTTCAAATTCCTTCCAAACTATTGATATCTCACCATTATATCCTATTGCATTGATCATCACCATCAAACTTTTGTCATCAGTATGTTGAAGAGACAATCATGAGACTCCCTCCAATCTGCATCTCTCTCTTCGATCAAGCACATATCAGAATATCGAAGAGACATCTAAACAAGTCTTGTCGAAGACCACCAGTCATACTGATGAAGACCATTGATGAAATCCCTTGTCCACCTCATCACCATGTCACTTCATTGTAGTCCAAAAAAATGATGTAGATTACCGTTCACTCAATCCTGTCATGCAACATGTGATCTTCATCATTGCTGCCACCCATATAATCATCACTAGGTCCCATTTGAGTACTATCATCACATTTCCATGTTGAAGAGACATTGAAAAATGTCTCACTGATGCCATATAGTCTCATCAATAATGATTCCACACTCCTTATCACTCCATCAAAGAGACATTAATAGAACTCCCTTAGATAACCAATTGTCTTGTTAATGAGATACTCATTAGGCTATTAGAGAGACACCAGCTTGAATCCTATCAATATACTCTTGTCACCCTAACCAACATGATATGTGAAACCTTGAGTGCTAAGCAAAGGGGCTGGTCACCCTCACAACTTCATTGACATAAGTTGCAACTAATGCAACCAATAATAGTCAATACCATATCAACATCAAAATAGAAATCTATTCTGAACTCCATGACTACAAGTATCCTTAGGGTTTAACTAATAAACCCTAACACCTAAGAGCATAAAAAAAAAATTATGGGCACATCCTTCACTTTCTCGACCTACACAATACCTTTTTGGAAAGCTCTCAAGAAACCCAATTCAAATCTGCCAACAAATCCACTATTCTTATACACATCCTTTCTCATCATGCCAACAATATCCTTTGCCATATTTTACCTTTTGACATCAATGAAAACTATATTCCAACATGCTTCCCCTCTTTAGATTCCTGATCTGGCGAGGCTTGTCTCCTTTCTAAAATTTCTTATGTCTAAATCAAGACATGGAATTCAGATAGCTATTGCAACTTCTGCTCTTGTTTGGTGGCCTTCTCAGAGACCTCCTCCATGGTAAGGGGATTATGTATATCCACCTCCTTTCCAATCTAGGGCCTCAACCCTAGTATGAAATTTTGAATTCAAAAGAATTCATTGGTCTTGTATTGAAGCATGTACTTAAGAAAATGGGTGAAATTTTCCTAATACTAGGTCATTGACATACTCCCTTGAGTCAGGTTTTGGAACTCTATCATATTCCAATTCAAAAAGTGTCAAGGAAGCCACCTTTTTTTAGAATGTTGTAGAAATTGTTCCCATGTGGTCTCTCCAAGTAGTAGTTTTCATTTTTCCATTTCATTGTCCCACCATGTAGCTTCCTCACCAAAGATCTGGTATGCTACTCATACATCCTTAGTTTCATCAGATAGGTTTCAGAGCAAAAAGTACTTCTGCATTTCAATTATCCATGCTTCCACTCTATCTTCTATGGTTTAACTATCAAATTTTACCAGAGCTACCCTTTTAAGGTCTTCTTCAAGATCTCCTTTGATTCTTACTCAGTTATTGCCACCTTGATCTATATTTCCTTATGGCTTCTCCTCATTCCTCTTATTTTGACCATCTTGCATACGTCAAAATTCTCCTTCCAAATGGTCCATGTTGTTTTCCTATCAGTTTAAGAGGTCAAGGATTTATTCCAACCTCTCATTTTGACCTCCATTCCTAGTGTTCACCATGATGGTTCATGATTGACCTATGTCACAACCTATGTTTAGTGTAATTGACACAAGTTTTCTATATTTAATCATTTCAAACACATAATATGAAGTATTATGACATACAATCTTTAAAAGATATTCATGTTCATTCATAAAAAGGGTAAGTCATTCAAGATCATAACTTTGAACACATAAATTCTTCCTTTATTTATTATAATAATGGATTACATAGACCCTTTTTACAAAATTCCCCCCTTATTAGGTGGGATATTCATTTTCAAATAGATGACACTCCTCCAAGTCCTCATCAAATTATATTACAACCTTCTTGGAAGAGGAAGGATGTGCACACAAACACTCCTTTTCTTATTTAGTCAAAATGGGTGCATTGGGTCTATACACCAATGACCAATCTCAAATTGTAGAAAGTTTCTTAGTTTTAAAAGTGTGCTTAGAATCTTTGATCTTTTTTCCTATTTCTAACTTAAGTCGAGTGAGGGAATATGCTAAGGTCTCATAATCAAGAATATCAAGTTGGAATTCAATGTTGGGTTTTCTTTGACAACTAATTTATTTTTAGTAGTCCTAACTATCTTTCAATTCTTTTTCTTGGAATTTTACCTTCTCAGACCTACATTCAATTCAGGTCCGTTAAGCTCAAAAATGAGTAAGGGTTGACTAAGCCGAATTCCAACCATTATGGATTCATAGGCCTAGAGCTAAAATGTAAGATCTGATACCAACTGTAATGTGTCATACATAAATAACACCAAAATAAATCAATTATGATTTTATGAATATTAAAATTAAAGACATAAATCAATTTATCTAAATTTTCTATCATAGCACAATATGTCCAAAATAAATTTATATTCATTTCCAAATGTCAAATTGTCAAGTACAAAGTTTGACTTGGCCATCATAGCCACTTAGTCAATTCAAAATTTACATCAATTAGTACATAGTACAATATCCAAAGATGGAATTCCATGTGATTCCACTTCAACGCTTATCACATCTAGTGAACGAGAAAATGGTTCAAGTTCTTTTCCACACAACCATGAAGCTATCCTTGCCCAAATTCATCCTACTCTAAGAATACCTAACCCTGCATGAAATATTTAGCAAGAGAATACAATATGCACGGTGAAATTTGGTGTGTGTCTAACATAACTACAAGCATTTCTATCCACAATTAGAACATACAAGATCAATGTTAGGAAATGGAAAAGTTACATAATAAAAGTTAGACCATTCAACATAATGGACTACAAACACAAGTGGCAAAGCATAAGTTGTATACAGCTACAAAAGATAGATTTTGGAAAAAGAAAAACCTATACTCTTTGCTCAACCACTTTCAACACTCGTGATGGAAGGTAACCTTCTACATACATGAGGAAACTATACTAATACTCTAGTTCATAATTGATCATTTTACTTATTCTTCTCATAATAAGACATCATAAATTTGAGTATAATTTTCTCCTAAGATTCACTAGGAATTCCTAGATATCATTAGAATCTTTTATAGAAACAAAACTAGTTATATTATTCCAACAACAATCATTCAATCATGATCTATAAGCAATCAACCAATGAAACTTCTAAGCACAAACATGCTTCAACATACTAATATCAATGTTTCCTTTCCATGTCCATGAAATAAATCATACAATATTCAAGAAAATAAAATAAGCTGTTAAAAAAGAAGGTATATCACATTTATGTGTATATGCATAATTGATTTATGTATATACACATTGATTGGTGGAAAATGGATATATGTAAATATCACTCTTTCTCCAACCAAATCACTCAAGGATGTCCTAGAAGTCCAAATTGGATTGGCTAACAACCTCACAAGGTGAGTCAATTCACAATGAGTACCTAGGAGGGGGTTCTCTCAGGTTAGAAGGGGTTCACCATCAAGTATAAACTTGGAAAATAAAATCTTGGAAAACACAATGTGATACGAAAATGAATGCTAAATGATCTAGAAAGATATACAAAATACAATAGAAAACTATGAAACTAAGATGCCAAGGATGGTGTATTAGTCCCACTACTATTTTTTGGGGAAGATAAGGATTCTTCAAATGTCGGACCTAGATCTGAATGAATTACTAAAAAATTGCTTGGGAGGACTAAGACTCCCAAGGTCTAGCATATTAGCCTTGCTCTGAATTTCTAAATTTTTTGAATGTGATCCTAAGCTCCAAGGTCTGCACTTGCCTCTTTTTCGATCTCAGGTTCTAAGACTTCTGAATTCAACCTATAGGTGAGCTTCCATGAAGATGACAACTTTGTAATGTAACTTTCCAACTTTTACAACTTTGCACTCCAAACAATCTTCAAGACTTCAACCTAGATCTGCAATCATAAATATGCAAGAGGAGAAAAAAATGTTGTTTGTTAGTGAATGGGGGTTTTCCTTTGTCAAAACCCTTGTTGGTAATTAAAACTTGAAATTAAATAGAAATAATGAAGGAAATGGTAAATGAACAACATGCAATGCTACAACTCACCAAACCCTTATAAAGTCAACAAACTTGTGTGCAATGGCTGCAATGGATATGGAACTTGAACCAAAGGAATGATCTTGAATTGCTTGCTTGAATCAGAACCCTACAACACACATGATGCAAGAAAATATTTGATATGATGCTTGAATCTTCATAATGGCTCGAAATGCTTGGTAAATTTTCTCTCGAATGCTCTTGTGAACTCAATTTGATATTATGAATGCTCTCACAAAAGAATTTGACTGAAATGAAGGAATGAACCTTGTATTTATACTTATTTATGCTTAATATCCCAAAATTACATCATATCAAGCTGACATATGAATTCATTAAATAAAGGAGGCTAAATCCCACTAGAATTTTAAATTAAATCTTGAAAATGACTCAAGGGGGACTAAGATGACCTAGGTGGTGTCTTAGTCCCAAGCCATGAAACTTGGGGCATAGACACCAAAAAGGGGCCCAATTAAGATACCTCAAAATTAGAGTCCCAAGACCTTTTGGGGACAAAGACACCCTAGGTGGTGTTTTAGTCCTAGCCCAAAAATTAGGGACACATAGATGGAGTCATTAAATTATCATTTATGCATTTGAGAATGTTAGGAATAACCAAAAAATATATAATTCATAGGGCTTATGGACACAAAATAGGACCAATTAAGTCATAAAGAAGTATAAATAAAGCAAGGCGGGCCCAAAAAAGTGTGAAAATGCAAAGGATATGCATTTTACTACACTACATTTAGCCCCCACTTTAGTGAGAGGATGAACTTTCTTCAAAATCACACTAAAGTGGCCAACCATGCAATCAAGAGGGGTTCAAATGTACAAATTCTAATAAGATAGGATGATAATAATCAAGAGGGTGGCCAAGCCCCTAGGATCAAGATCCTGTGGAAAACCAACATATCCACAAAGGAACATACACCATCAAAGACAAGAAAAGGGAAAAGAAAGAGGAAAATTGCAATGGATCAAGCTTCAACTAGTCATCCAACATAGTGGATTGGGTTTAGGATATTTGTCCAAAAATATTTAAAAGTGGAATGCGTCATCCACTATGCAAACAAAAATGCATGCTCACAAGGGCTAGTGAAGCTAGGTGTCCACTACATGAGCCCCAAGGGACCATATAAAAGTCATACCTCCATGAATTTAATAAGGTACAAAAATAAATGCTCACAAGGGCTAGTGAAGCTAGGTGTTCACTAGGTGAGCCCCAGGGGACCATATTAAAGCCATACCTCCATGACTTTAATAAGGTACAAAAATGCATGCTGACAAGGGCTAGTGAAGCTAGGCATTCACTAGATGAGCCCCAAGAATTTCATATCAAAGCCATACCTCCATGACTTTAATAAGGAAAAAAAGGAAAATACAACAAGAAAGAGGGATGTTCAAAGGGATTTTTCTTAGTTCATACAAGGTCTTACTCTTAGGGGACACCATTCCTAATGTCTTTGAGAGAGGACCAGTCAAAGGATAAAAGATTCACCACTTAAGGGATGCAGTGCATTGCATCACCACTAAGGGGAATATAATATGCTAAGATAGATCACACTCTTGAAGGACATTACTCCCAATGTCACCACAAAGAGGAAAAAAATTGTGTGAGATAAGAAACTCACATCAAAGAACATGAAAAGGAAAAAAAATGCAAGTGAAATCATGCCAAAATAATCCCAATGTATGCCCCCACTTTAAAAAAATTGCTAACACCATGATGTGCACAATTACTTTAAAGTAGAAAAAAGATAAAGAAAGGAAAAAGAGGGTTTCCCCCAAGAACATATAAGGGATCTATGGATTCACAACCAATATCTATCTTTGCTGCAATAATATTAGAGAGCTTGAAACTATGATCATTCCCTAAATGCACATAGAACTAGAAAAATTACACAAAGAGAGAAAAAAAGAAAAGAAAAAGAAAGCCTTTTGGGTCAACATGGAAGAGACATAAGGTGTCTTGATGCCTTGCATCATCCCTAAAAGGAAAACACAAGACAAAAAAGAAAAATGAAAAGAAAAGATAATGAAAAAAAAAATTGGGTCAACATGAAGGAGACATGAATGTCTTGATGCCTCATGTCATCTCCAAAAGGAAAAAACAAGACAAAAAAGAAAAGAAAAGATAAAATATCAAGGAAAAGGAAAAAGTATATGACATATAGAAGAATGAAGGTACAAATAGAGGAATGCACATAGAGAAAAACATCACGAGGGATCACATTATGCACATGGAAGAAAAAGTGAAAATAAATTTAAAAGGAAAGAAAAAGAAAAAGAAAAGATAAAACACTAGTAAAGCACATGTTAGTAAACCATCTAGCAGGTCATCTACATCCCAATCTTGTTTAGTATATGTAAAATGCAGATCACTAGTGAGAGGAACAAAATCAAGTGTTGTACTAGGAGAATCACCAGGTTGAACACATGGTGAATCACTTAGTTTAGGAGGATCACCATGGTTGTTGTCATTTAAGTTGATGGATGAGGAAAATAACAAATTCAACTCATTATGCACTTCCTCATCAATTTTAGTTGTTTCCTCATCATCATCCAAGATAAACACAACATGAGGATGAATGATAATATCCATAGAAGATGTTGGTCCTTGTTGTGCTGGAGACATGAATTTTGTTTGTTTTGGTAAAGGAGGAGGGTCATCATTTATTGCTCTTGTCAAGTTTGGGTTGTTTTTTTCAATGTTGTTCTCGTCATTCATCTTTCGAGCAATAGCATGACACCTATGTGTACGCTCTCTAGCATTGTGGTTTTGTTTATTACAGTTTTCAAGTTATGTTTTTGTAGGAGTGTGTTTGTCAACCATAGTTTCCTTTTCTTCTTGTGAGGGAAGAATGGAAGAAACCATGGAAGGTTGTTCAACCACTTTCTCTTTGGCTTTATAAATTTTCTTAGGAGGTAGATTAGGACTTGTTTGGTTTTCTCTAGGTCTCTTGTAGGAAATAGGTAAGGGATTTTTCATGGATGGGTCTTGGTTTGTTGGAGGGACTTTAGTTTCAACCTTGTTTTCTTTAGGTGGTGGAGGTTCAAGCATGGGTGGAGGAAATTTTTCAAGGGATAATCTAGCTATGCAATTTTCTTTGAAATTTCTTTAGGATAGGAAAAGGAAGTCTTCATAGGGTCTTATAGATTCCATAGGTTTAGTCCAAAAATAATCTAAGGATAAATTTCCATGGGAAGAGAGGGGTCTAAAGCCACTATGTTTCAATGTGAATATTTCATTGTTAACTAGAAACTTTAAGCACTTATGGACGATAGATGGGACTTTATTCATGGAGCGGAGCCACTTGTAGCCTAACTTCACACAAAATTGGTCTGAATTAGATATGATAGAGAATGATACATTTGATTTCTTCGGTCCTACTTTTAAAGGGATTGTGATTGAGCCCATCGTAGCATAAGAGAAACCATCATGTGTTTTAATCCATGCTTTTGGTTTATCATATCTATCTTGAGTAAGTCCATGCACATATAAAAGTTCTTTTGTGATCACTTTCTCTCCATAGATAGGATCAAATAAAATCCTAGGAGTGGGCTTGTTATTGATTCTACTAGCTATGTAAAGAGGATCATTAGGTGCATGTTTAATTGTTTCTTCTGAAGAGAAAGTAATGTCGATGGTTTGTTGTTTATGAGGCTTGATGTCAATCACTCCTATCATTGTATCAATAGTACTTTGTTCATTAGTATCCATAAGACTCTGTTCATCATCATCCATAGGATATTTTTCATGATTGCTCAAATTCTCATCATCGGCATCAACATTCATCACATTGGGCTTACTTTCACTAGCCTTAACAAATGAAATATTATGGTTAGGCATGGGATTGGTAAATATTTTCAATTTTTGGTTGGAAGGAGCCATAGACTTACTACCTTTTTTCATTTACACCTCCAATTTGAATATGATTAGAATCAACGAGGTCTTGCACAAGATGTTTAAGATGTTTGCAATGTTATGTATCATGTCCCTTTCGTTGGTGATAAACACAATAGGAATCGTGTCTAAATCTCGGAGGTAATGGCTTGCTAGGGTCAAGGGGTCAGACGAGAGGTAAGGTGAGCATGTTTTTATTTAACATATGGGTCATAATGTTGTGAAGTGTGTCAAGTAAGGGAGTGAATTTCCTTTGTGGATCCCAAAAGATATAAGGATTACTATTCATTATAGTAGCTACTTGGGTATCAATTGGTTGGGTAGGTTGAGAGGTGGAATTTAGTTGAAGGAAAATTTTATTTTGTTTTCTGAAAGGTTGATAAGTGTTTTGGTTTGAAGATTCAAAGTTTTTAGGATAGGTGGGGGTGGGTTTCAGTTCACTATTGGTTACAAAATTCTATTAGTCTCAAATGGTAGTGCATAAATTCATGGTGGGGAATTTCATCATGGTGATCTTATCACTTATTTTTCTTTGTAAGTTTTCAATGAAGATATTTTGAAGGTGGGAATCAAGAATCTTAACACTGATTTGGGAATAAAGTGATTGGTAGCATGAAATAAATTTAGTGAATTTTTCACTCTCATTTTTCTTGCATCTCATCAAATCAACCAATGTCATTTCAAGAACCATGTGCACTTGGAAATGGTTAATAAATTCCTCAAAAAGTTAATTGAATGAACAAATTTAGTTGTTGGGTAACGTAGAAAACCAATCCGAGGAAATTTCTTTCAAGGATTGGAGAAAAAGTTTAGCCAAAATTTTGTCTTCAAGGATAAATTCACTACACAAAGAAGTAAGGGAATTAACATGATTAGCGGGATCTCCCTTTCCTCCATATTTCAAATCTAGGGATCTCTATACCTTGTGGCACCAAAGTTCTTAATATATCCAAGGATAGTGGGTTGCTCTTGACATAGAATGAAGGTGGACCATTTTGATTTTGACTTATGGTGAAAACTTCACATTGAATGGATAAAAGACTTTGTAAGAGATGGTTAATGATAGGATCATTTCTTTTAGTGTTTGATGGAGATGAATATGGTGGTGGTATGTATATGTTGGAAGGACCAGTGAATGATTTTCTTACGAGAGGAGATATAAGATTAGATGTCACATAGCTATAAGGAGCACTAATGGAAATGCATGAGGTAGGAAGGATCCTACTAGTTGGTTGCATTGTTGTGGTCATTTGAGGATTGGTATAGGTGGGAATTTAGGTTATGGTCAAGAAGGAGAAGTTTTTCTTCATCCTTTTTTTTCCATATTGTTTGAGGCTTGAGCGCCAATAGTGGTGGAAGAAAGATGTTTCCAAATATTTGAGCTATGTTATGCACAACTTCTAGTCCCTCATAACTTTCCATCATGTAGTGAAGGTTATCTATGGTAGGTATAACAATGTTTGAAATGTTTTTAGTACTCATTCTATCTTGTAAATGAGCTAAATATTCATGCATTTTCATTATGTTTTCTTTAGGGATATGATCAACCATTGTTTGGACACTCAACAAAACACTTGTAGGTAAGGTAGGAATATCAAAATTGGTGTCAAAGGTATGGTCCATACCTAGTGAACTAATGTGAACACCAGAAGTAAGAGAGCTTGATAACCCAAGATCCACAACGAGTTTCTTATTATAGGATGCCATGAGTCTCACACTTTGTCTAACCACAGTATTAGCAATAGGAAACCAAGTACTAAAACTCATACAAGGAATAAACTACATAAAGTTCAATGAACACAATATCCTATGCTTGAAATTACACTTGAAATGAAGGAAATTGGAATAACAACAATTCAAGAAACTAAAACTAAAAATTGAAGGCAGCCCACAAAAACACATAAAAGAAATTTCAGATCCTAAAAACTAGAGTGTCAAAGTCAACAAGGACTAAGACAGCAGGAAGGGCATCTTGCTCCCCCTAGTGAGATTATGAAGTTCCAAGGACTGAAACATACAACAAACAACAAAGAAAGACTTCTAAGGTAAATATCGTGAGAGGGACTAAGACACAAGGAAGGGCGTTTTAGTCCTAGCAAAGGTTTTTTGCAAAAAAATACTGAATTATGGAATGTCAACACTATTTACATATTTTCTATGCAAGATGTTGATGTTCAAAAATAGAAAAATGTGCAAATAAGTACAAGAAAAAGTAACTAGGAGCACATAATTGAATGCAATATGGAATGCAATTTTTTGCACTTTTGAATGCAATAAGAATGTTTGTAAATGTAGGATGATGATAAACAATGCATTTTTTAGTTTTTCAATGAAATGAAATGATGCAATATAGTAAATATGCAACCTATATGAACTTTCACTAATGCAAGATGCAATGCAAGAATGAATGCAATCTAGATCTAAGGAATTTAATGGACTCCAAATTAGAAATAAATGCTTAAAAGTTAGGTTCACCAAAATGGTTGGTGGAAAAATGGATATATGTAAATATCAAACTTCTCCACACAAATCACTCAGGGATGTCCTAGGAGTCCCAATTGGATTGACTAACAACCTCACAAGGTGATTCAATTCACAATGAGGACCTAGGAGGGGGTTCTCTTAGCTTTAAAGGGGTTCACCACCAAGTATAAACTTGGAAAAGAAAATGTTGGAAAACACAATGTGATATGCAAATAAATGCTAAATGATCTAGAAAGATAAACAAAATACAATAGAAAAATATGAAATTGGAAATGTGCACCTAGGAAATATGGAGATGTTGTGAGGATTCTGGAAATGTAAAGAAGCTGCCAAAAAGTGTTATGAATGACTACGATGCCCAGGATAGCGTATTAGTCCCACTTCTATTTTTTGGGGCAGATGCAAAGTCTTTGGTTATTGGAACCAGATCTGAAGGAATTTCTAAAAAATATGCTTAGGAGGACTAAGACACCCAAGGTGGTGTATTAGTCCCACTCTGAATTTCTGAAAACTATGAATGTGATCCTAAGCTCCATGGTTTGCACTTGCTTCCTTTTTTATCTCAGGTTTTGAAACTTTTGAATTCAAACTGTAGATGAGTTTTCATGAAGATAACAACTTTGTAATGCAACTTTGCACTCCAAATGACCTTCAAGACTTTAACCTAGATTTTTAATCACAAATATGCAAGAGGAGAAAAACTTCTTGTTTGTTAGTGAATGGGGATTTTCCTTTGTCAAACCCCTTGTTGGTAATTAAAGCTTGAAATGAAATAGAAATAATGAAGGAAATGGTAAATGAACAACATGTAATGCTACAACTCACCAAACCCTTATAAATTCTACAAAATTGTGTCCAATGGCTACAATAGATATGGATCTTGAACCAAAGGAATGATCTTGAATTTCTTTCTTGAATCAAAACCCTAAACCATAAATGTTAGCACAACACACATGAAGCAATAAAATCTTTGATATGATGCTTGAATTTTCATAATGGCTCCAAATTCTTGGTAAATCTACTCTTGAATGCTCTTGTGAACTCAATTTGATATTATGAATTCTCTCATTAAAAGAATTGGATTGAAATGATTGAATGAACCTTGTATTTATACTTATTTATGCTTAATATCTCAAAATTACATCACATCAAGCCAACATATGAATTCATTAAATAAATGAGGCTAAATCTCACCATAATTTGAAATTAAATCCTGAAAATAACTCGAGGACTAAGACACCCTAGGTGGTGTCTTAGTACCATGCCATGAAACTTGGGGCACAGACACCAAAAAGGGGCCTAATCAAGATACCTCAAAATTAGGGTCTTGAGACCTTTGGGGGAAAAAGATGCCCTAGGTGGCATTTTAGCCCTAACCCAAAAATCAGGGACACACAAATGAAGTCATTAAATTATCATTTATGCATTGGAGAATCTCAGGATTTACTAAAAAAAAATATAATTCATAGGGCTTGTGGACACAAAATAGGACCAATTAAGCCATAAAGAAGCATAAATAAAGCAAGGAGGGCCCAAACAAGTGTGAAAATTCAAAGGGTATGCATTTTACTACACTACACACATATATGTGACCTTTAATTATAGTTTTACTATGCATATACATTCTTTATTTGAAAAAAATGTTCCATTTTTCCACACAAAATCTTATGTTTTTATATTCATTTAATTTGTAGAAAGAAATAAAACTTTAACAGTGATTCCAACTCAAAATTTTATTAAAAGAACTATTAAATACATTAGATAGTTCATGAGATTTTCTCAATTTCAGAAAAACTTCAACAAAAATATCATAAGGGTTCATACAAGAAAATAAGAATGTTCATTAACTTATTCAACACGTTCTTTCCCTTTAAATTTTTAAGTCTATTTCTTTTCTATAGTTTCAACCCTTTGTTTGGAAATACTTCATTAAGAACCCTTTCAAAGTTAGACATCAATTCTGATTTTACAATGATGGCTTGGTTCCCTATTTCATCATAGTTGGTGGTTCTTAGGACATATTCAATTTGGATTTTCACTGTTTTCATAAGAAAATGTGGGTGTTGTTTCTGAGAATGACCCACTATTTTTTATCTAACACCATTGGTTTACTAAAACTTACATACCTCCACCTAATGGTGGATTGATGAAAGGTCATAGGAATATGGGTCAATCCATTATCAATGAGGGTCAGCCTATTTTAGCATGTCTTTTGACATGAAAAGGTGTCTATATAGACTATAGAACATGTACAAGAATGGGAAAATCAACTCCCTCTAAAGATACAGTCATATTCAAAAACATATACATATTGACATAATACAGTTCAAAAACATGGTTATCACATAATGGTAAGGCCTGATGGCCACCACCTTTATCAGGTTGGGAAAACATACATCATACACCTCCATCATAGTGGATTTCTAACATAACATCATCAACATAAAGGTTGAGTCCATGGTAAGAGCCCGTAGCTTCATATATTCTTGAGGATAATGAAATATTCATGGCTCAATGAATTCCTTCACTGTGTGAAAGTAGATCCGATACAAAGAGTCTTCTGCAACTCGAGCATGGGGATTCTCATTCCCCTTGTAGTCTATATTACCCCCTTGACCACAATGGTTGATGCATGCACAAAAATACACATTACTAGAAATCTTACCATGACCAAGTGAAAGTTATTTCATAGAACATGAAATGAAACCTCATTTCGGTAACTAAACCTTGAAATGAAATAAAATAGCATGAAAGGGATGATGAATGAATAGAGCAATGTCACAAATCACCAAACCCTTAGATGAACCTTGATAAGGTAGGTCTACAACTTGCATGAAATGGATTCAATGGATGTGTATCTTGATCTTCAAACTTGACTTAAAACATGGCATTCAATGCTTGAATGGATCTTCAACACTACATCAACATATTAGCTCAAATAAAATGCATGATGCAAAAAGACTTTGACATGATAATAGGATCTTGATTGCTGCAATTATTTTTCAATAAATATTCCCTTGAATTCCTTGAAGATGCTCTTGAGATGCTCCAATAATTCTCTCTTGAAAATTCTAGGTGCTTATGAAAAAATTCTAGTTGAAACATAGTGGAATGACCTCTTATTTACAGGTATGTTAAAATTAATTCTTGAAATTCAAATAGCATAATTTGGCATGTGAATATACATTTGAAATCATTGAAATAATCCCAAAAAATAATTTAAATTAGGTTCCTAGGTCTAAGTGAGGACCCATTCGCCCTTGGGTGAATGGGTTCTAGGTCACTTACCTAGAACACACATTGGTTAATGATAAACATTATGTTATGCCATTAATGAATGCCAGGTTTTCCTCTTCAGAAATTGTAATTAATTGGGCTTTGATTTGAACTAAAGGGGCCAATTAAGGAAAATTAATCTCAATTAATTAATAAATCCCTAGATAAGCATGAAAGTGTAAAGGTACACCTTACAACACCATAAATAAGGCACAATTAAGTCCATTTTATTTAATAGGGCCCTAAACTTAATGTGAATATGTAAAATATATATTACAACACTAAATCAAGGCATATTTTAGTTTATTTTATTATTAATTGTTCCCAAATTAAGTGTGAAAAAGGGATACTTTTTCCACACTAAACTCTCTATATATACTCTCTCTATCTATCTCCCACTCTCCCTCCATCCTCTATCTCTCCCCTCTCTATCTCTCCATATTTATATCTACCTCTCTCTCTATTTATCTATCTCTATCACTTTATCTTACCATAAATATCTCTCTATCTCCATATTCCTCTATATCTCTCTATATCTTCGTCTCTATTAATAACTCCCTAGCTCTCTATATTTGTTTCTTCCTCTTTACCTCTTTATATATATATATATATATATATATATATATATATATGTTCTCTCCCTCTCCATCTATCTTCATCTCTACCTTTCTATAGAGAGAGAGAGGGTGAGTGAAGATAGAGACAAGTAGAGAGAGAAGGTTAAAGAGGTAGAGAGGAGAGAGAGGAGAGAGGTATAGAGAGACATCTAAAGGGAGAGATATGGGAAAGAGGGAGTGATGGAGTGAGAAGTACATAGAGAGAGAGAGCTAGAGAGGGGAGATAGAGAGAATTAGGGAGGGAGGGAGGAAGCAAGAGGTAGATATAGAGAGCTAGGGTGGGAGTGATATAGGAAAAGGTAGGTATAAAGAGAGGAGGATGGAGATGGGGGATAAAGAGAAGTGAAGATAGAGAGAGGGAGAGGTAGTTAGAGAGAGGGGGTGAGGGGATATATAGGGAAGTATAGAGGGAAGGATAGATAGAGAGGTAAGGTGGGAGGGGTAGAGTGAGGATGTAGGGAGCGAGGGTTAGGGGAGGTAGGGAGAAGCAGAGAGGGATAGAGATAGAGAGGTATATAGAGAGGGAGAGGGAAAGATAGACAAGGAGAGATAGAGAGGGGGGGAGGAGAGGTAGGTAATGAGATAGGTAGGGTGGTAGGGATAGAGGGAGAAGTAGGTAGAGAGAGAGGGTGAGTGGGAAGGTGAGAGAGAGGTAGATAGGAGAGAGGGTGAAAAGAGATATAGAGAAACATAAAAAGGGAGAGAGAGTGGGTGAATGAGGAAGGGATGGAGTGAGTTAGGTATAAAGAAATAGAGAGGGGAGATAAAGAGAATTAAATATTGAGGGAGGAAGGGAGAGGTAGAGATAGAGAGGTAGGGTGGGATGGATATAGGGAGAGGTAGGTAGACAAAGATAAAGATGTATATGGGAGATAAAGAGAATTAGAGACAAAGATAGAGAGGTAAAACGGTCACCTTCCATCTCTCTACATATCTCTCCCTATATCTCTCCAACCTTACCTCTCTCTCTATCTCTTGGTTTCTACTTCTCTTTATCTCCCATATGCATCTCCATCTTTGTCTAACTACATCTCCCTATATCCCTCCCACCCTACCTCTCTATCTTGACCTCTCCCTACCTCCCTTCCTCTCTACTTCTCTCTATCTCCCCTCTTCACTTCTCTCTACCTACTTATCACTCCATCCCTCCCTCATTCCTCCTCTCTCCCTTTATATATCTCTATATATCCCTTCACCCTCTCTCCTCTCTACCTCTCTCACCTTCCCTCTCTACTTCTTTCTATCTCCACTCACCATCTATCTCTACCTACTTATCATCCCTCCAACACTAATATCTCATTACCTATATCTCCCTAAATATGTAGAGTGAGTGGATATAGAGAGTAGAGAGGGAAGATTAGATAGGTAGAGAGGAGAGAGATAAGAAATATAGAGAGTTATATAAAGGGAGATACATGGGGAAGATGGAGGGATGGATTGAGAAGTACATTGAGAGAGATCCAGAGAGGGGAGATAGAGAGAAGTAGAGAGGGAGGGAGGGAGGGAGGGAGAGGTAGAGATAGAGAGCTAGGGTGGAAGCGATATAGGAAAATGTAGATAGAAAGAAAGTAGGATGGAGATGGGGGATAAAGAGTAGTAAAGACAAAGAGAGAGGGAGATTTAAGGTGGGAGGGATAGAGGGAGAGGTAGGTAGAGAGAGGGAGGGTGAGTGGATATATAGAGACGTATAGAGGGAAGGGGAGAGAGAGGTAAGGTGGGAGGGGTAGAGTGATATGTAGGGAGAGAGGGTGAGGGGAGATAGGGAGAAGTAGAGAGGGAATGAGAGAGAGGGGAGGAGGGAGAGAGGGAAGCAGAGTTAGGTAATGAGAGAGGAAGGGTGGAAGAGATAGAGGGAAAAATAGGTAGAGAGAGAGGGTGAGTGGGAAGGTGAGAGAGAGGTAGATAAGAAAGAGAGGGTGAAGAGAGATATAGAGAGACATCTAAAGGAAGAGAGGGGGAATGAGGAAGGGATGGAGTAAGAGGTAGGTAGAAAGAAATAGAGAGGGGAGATAAAGAGAAGTAGAGAGGGAAGGAGGAAGGGATAGGTATAGATAGAGAGGTAGGGTGGGAGGGATATAGGGAGAGGTAGGTATAAAATGATGAAGATGCATATGGGAGATAAAAAGAATTCAAGACATAGATAGAGAGATGTACTTTGGTAACCCTCCATATCTCTACCTATCTCTCCTTCTATCCATCCAACCTGACCTCTCTCTCTTTGTTTATACTTCTCTTTGTCTCCCGTTTACATAGTCCTCTATGTCTACCTACCTCTCCCTATATCCCTCCCACTCTAACTCTCTATCTCTACCTATCCCTTTTTCCCTCTCTACTTATCTCTATCACCCCTCTTTCCTTCTCTCTACCTACCTATCACTCTATACCTCCCTCATTCCCCCCTCTATCTCTCTATATCTCTCTTCACCTTCTCTTTCCTCTCTACCTATCTCACCTTCCCTCTCTAGTTCTTTCTATCTCCACTCACCCTCTCTCTACCTACTTATCCCTTTTTAGCAATGGAAAAAGTAAGCCTTTTCCCTTGCTTGTTTGATAATTGACATTAAAGCTAAACTAATGTTGTCTTGGAGTGGTGTTGTAATGTGTTGTACACATTCACACTATTATAGGACCTTTATTTAACTAAAACATGCCTTAATTGATCCTTTGCAAAGGTGTTGTAACACACTTTCACACTTTTCTATGATTTATTTGCTCAATTAAGCCTTATGGTCCCCTTTCTAAATAAAATAATGTGTACCTTGTTTAAGTTGTGTAAAGTGTTTTAAGTCACTTTCACACTTATCTAGTTGGTCTTAATTAATTGTGGTTAATTAGAGTTATTAACACCCTTTTGATTCAAATTTAGGCCTTAATTTTGACACCTCTCAAAGATCTATCCTGAAAATCATAATTTAATGAGAAAATTAAATTGCATTGGGAAAAAATTGGTCCTAGTAAGTTGAGTCAAGACCCATTCACCTTTAATGGTGAATGTGCCCTCCCTTAACAAGACCCCCCTTTCTTAGCTAATCTAAAATGGATTTTTGACCCTCCTTCCATCCCCCAAGTTAGGTCTTGGAAAATTGAGCCAAGAACCATTCGCCCAAGGTGGTGAATGGGCCCTCCCTTAATGAGATACCCCTTTTTTTTTGATGAATAGATAGCTATCTATATTAAAGTATATATAAAGTTACATATTCACAAAGAAAAGTGGGTGGTAAGAAGGAACACCTTGGGAGTCATATGGGAGACACCCCTTTTTTAATTTTATTTTGGTGGGAATTTAATTATCTTTCTTTCTAAATTAGGTGTTAGCCTTACTTCTTTGAATTTTAGGGTTAATCTCCTAATTTAATCTAAGGGGTTGATTCACCTAGTTTCCTCCAAGTAATCCTTGACTTTCAAGTACTCAAGCAACATAGCAAATTGGAGTTCACAAGAGAATTTCAAGAACATTCATAAGGAATTTCAAGGCATATTTCAAGTGTTTATTGCAACAATTCAAGATCATATCATCATTTCAAGGGTTTGATGCATGCATTCATGTTGTTGAGATGAGGTGGATGTAGAATTGAAGATATATTTGTAATAATTGTTCACATCATTTTCAAGGATCCTAGATCTACATTCTTTATGGCCACTACATGAGAGTTTGCAAATTTACTTCACAAGGCATCATCCAAGGTGATATGATCATTTACATATTTCATGTTCATGCTTCATTTCATCATTTGGTTTAATTACCTACAAGGGGTTTGATCAAGGAAAACCCCTATTGACTAACAAATCAACAAGTTTTTCTACCCTTGAGTGTGTGATTGCAGATTTACAGGTTGAGGATCAATTTGAGCAAGATTTGGAGCAAGATTGTCAAAGTTGCATAGTTGTTAAGGTTGTCATTCAAAGTGCAAGATCATGGAAAGAGCTCTACAGAATTCCATACAAACTTCCAAAACTTGATAACAAGGATTTTAAGAGTACATAAATCAAGAAACAAGATCCTGAAATCAATTTTCTGAAACCCTAAAAGGACCCATTCACCACTGAAGGCGAATGAGTCCTCCATAGCTCAAAAACAACAAATTTTTGGCCACGTACACAACTTTTTATTCTCTCAAAACATCCCGCATAGTTTCTATAACAATTAGGTTTCATTTCTAATTATTATTGGCATCTTATTTTGCATAACTTGAGATGTTTAGGTCATAGAAAAATCAGTGTTCCATCACGTTGTTGATTCATTAGGTGGACCCTATTTTTCCCCTACACATTTATTGGTGAACCCGACATATTAAGCATTGCAATTTTCTAATTTTTGGAGTCTTTCATTGCATCTTAAGTTAAAATATTGCATTCATAATCAAGTGGTTGCTATAAAATCAACTCCTTTCGAGGATAGGGAGAGAGAATTCGCTCCTTTACCTGATACACTTCACAATATCATGTTGTAGCTTATTGAAAGAAACATGCTCACCGTAGCTCCTATTATAAAATGTGATCCTATTATACCATTTCCAAAATGCTCTCAAAACAATGCTTATTGTCTTACCATCAAACAAATGGACATAGCACAAAATACTATAAGTGTCTTAAACATCTTGTGCAAGACCTTATTGTTCTAATCATTTACTAATCGAAGGTGTGAGTGATCAAGGTAATAAGTCTGTAGCATTTCCTAATAAAATTTTTCTATTTAAAAATCCCATGCCTAAGCACAATATTTCATTTGTCAAAGCTAGTGAAATGAAGACTGGTGTGATGAATGTTGACACGAATGATGACAATACAAATACCATTGAACAAAATCCCACAAATGAAGTGATAGCATTTATCGAAGCTAAACCTTAAACCTCGTAAGGGCTTGAATAGACAACCTATTAACATTTCTTTCTCACAAAATGACATACCTAAACATGCACTTGATAGTCCTCTTTACATAGCTGGCCAAATAAATAATAATCCCACTAATGGGATATTGATTGATCCCATCTATGGAAAGAATGTGATCATAGAAGAATTCTTATATGTACATGACCTATAGCATGAAACATATGATAACCCAAAAGCATGGATCAAAACACAATGCATTTTATTGCCCTATGATAGAATCGATAGATCTCCCTTTAAAAGTGGGACCAAAAACATTAACAGTATCATTCTCCATCATCCCACAATTAGACCAATTTCGTGTGAAGCTAGGCTATCCATGGCTTGAATCTATGAATTATTTCCCTTCAGTTGTGCATAAATGTCTAAAGTTTCCATTTGGTAATGACATCTTGATTGTGCATCATAGCAGATTCCATCTTGCCTTGACAAAAGGGAATTTTTCACTAGATTACTTTTGGCCTGACCTTATGGAACCTAGCAAGCCTCATGAAGATTTCTTTTTCAAATCATATAAAAAATTCAAGGCAAACAAAATAGTGGAACCATCCCTTCACAACATTCCTCAACCTATGACCAAACCAACCATCCTTGATGAGACAATGATTGAACCAACAACACTTCTGACTATACAAAAACAATCTATAGAACATCTTTCAATTTCCCACAAGAGACCATGAGATAGTACAAGAAATCCCATTGTCCCTCCTAGAGTCAAACAAGTTTATAAAGTCAAAGAGAAAATTGTTGAGAAACCTCCTATTATTTATTCTAGTCCTCCCAAGGAAGAGAAGGAACCTATGATTGGAAAAATCACTCTTACACAAAAACAAATTGACAATAAATTGAAAAGAAATCGAAGTGCTAGAGAGTGTAGATGTAGATGTCACACTATTGCTCATAGATTGCAAACTCAAGAAAACAACAATAACATAGAATATCAAAATTTGAACCTACTCGAAGCAATGCATGATGACTCTCAACCCTCACCACAACATAAACAAGAGCATTGTATAGACATTGTTATTCGACCTCCTATAGTGATTAACTTAGATGATGGCATTGATATTGCAAAGATTGATGAACAAGTGGAAGATGAGTTGAATGGATATTTTTATTCTTCCATGAGCTTATATGGAAAATCTCCTAACAAGAGTGTTGAACTTGGTGCGTGTCCTAGTTTGGAACTTTCTCTTATCCCTTTGGCTAGTTTCCCACCTTTTGTTTATTCTAATCAAGATTGGGAGGTGGATGACTTGCTTTAGGTTAAATCATATGCACCTTACTAGTCTTTTTCCTTTTCTTTTTTCTTTGTGATTGCATGTGTGTAATGTCATCCCTCGTGACATTTAGTTTGATGTTCCTCTCTCTTTTGAGCATCCTTCTATATGTACCTTCATTCTTCTCTATGTTGTAATATTTTTTCATTTGTCTTATGTTTTCCTTTTGGGGATGATGCAAGGTGTCAAGACATTCATGTCTCTTCCATGTTGACCCAAAAGCTTTGTCTTTATATTTTTCATTTGTCTTTTATTTTCCTTTTTGGGATGACACAAGGTGTCAAGACATTTATGTCTCTTTCACGTTGACCCAAAATCTTTGTCTTTCTCTTTTTTTCATTTGTATTGTGTTTTCCTTTTGGGGATGACACAAGGTGTCAAGACATTCATGTCTCTTCCATGTTGACCCAAAAAAAATTTCTTTCCCTTTTTCATTCATCTTGTGTTTTCCTTTTGGGTATGATGCAAGGCGTCAAGACATTCATGTTTCTTCCATGTTGAACCAAAAGGATTTTATTTGTTTTCACTCTCTTTGTGTCATTCTTCTAGTTTTGTGAGTATTTGGGGAATGATGACAATTCCATGCTCTATGAAAACATTGTAGCACATATATACTAACCCCAAATCCATATATCCCATATGTGTTTATGGGGGAAACCCTTCCTATTTCATGACACAACTTGCTTCTAAAACATATGACTTGGCATAGGGTTTTTCGAGGAAAGCTCTCATGTCTCAAGACAAAAACATTGGCTACTTTCAAGCAGTTTCTCATAGTAATGGTGTAGCAACCACTTTAAAGAGGGGGAATACATCGATGACATATTTTGGAAAATTTCATGGTGTGATTTTCCTTTATTCTTGTGATGTGTCCACTTCTTGGTGGTATCATTGGGTTTGATGTCATCCAAGAGTGTATGATCTACTGCCATGTCATGATGTGAATTAGGAATCTCATAGGTGACAATTTGACACTTTTGACTTGTCCTCTCTTAGAGAAATTAGGCACAATGCTCCCTAAGAGGAAGACCAATAAATGAACAAATAAAAATCCAATTTAATAAAATTTCTACATGACATTCAAAAGAATTTTCATTGTGGTTCCTTATTAGAGTTGTTAGGAGGATAGCTTCAATATGCTATGAGAGGCTAATATGATTCTCTCATTTGCCACCTCATTGGGATAACTCACTTAGTGGATAGACTGAGGTTCCACTACTTGAGAGTGAGCACACATATTTTATGACAACTCACCTAGCGAATAGACTAAGCTTCCACTACCCTAGAGTGAGCCAACATGATTCCTCAAGAAATCCATTTGAATTGCAAATGAAAAGGAATGGAATGAAGAACACAACAAACATAAACCAAAGATATCAAATCCTATTCTAATGCAAAGCAAACTCTTAATCTCTTGAGGGAATTGGTGCCAATTTGATGTGAAAATTGGCCCTTTCCCAATTCCAATGATGTAATGTAGATGCTTGATGAAGAATGATCCACTTGATGAATGATTCCAATGTGCTCCAAGATAAAATCTACATAACCTAGCTATAAAACTCAATAAGATGAATAGAGATTGCTATGAATTTGAGTATAGTAAGTTTACTCAAGTTTTGGATGATAAAATGAGGAAAGAGACCTCTTATTTATAGAATGATAAGATGGAGAGATTCCCAAAATGAAGCAATGTGGGATTAAGATTCAACTAATGGCAAGATGCCACTTGACAAAAGGAGAATGCATGAAGGATGTGCACATTTGGATGAATGTTCCCATAAATGAAATTAGGTGATATTTGAAAATGGTGAAATGACATGTAACAGGGAAATGAAATGCCTTAAATGCCACTTGGCTCAAGGAAAAAGGACTTATTAGGTGAAGTAAATGCCTTGTTGGAAGGACAAAGTCCACTTGGATTTTGAATTCAAATTGAGAGAATATTCCTCCATTATGCCATGTTGAGAGAAAATAGAGATTTAATAAATCAATTAAATCTATTTCCATGTGCAAGTGATAAAATCTAGAGGATGGGACTTGCACTAGGATTAAATTAATCAAGGTTAATTAATTTAATGAAACATTAGATGATGTGACAAATTTGACTTAGATTTATGGGTTGATTTAAATCAAATATGAGAAGAATATGATAAAAGGATTAATTAAATAAGGATGTTTTATTTATTTAATTCAATGAAATAGACTCTAGAGAGTTAATTGAATAAAATTGATTATTTAATTAAATAGGGATAATTGGATCAGGTTATTAATGAGAGAGAAAGACTTAATTAAATAAGATGATTTATTTAATTAAGAGAGGATAATTGATAAATTAATCAAATAAGGGTATTTGATTAAATGGTTAGACTGAGGGATGATTTATGATGAAAATGGTGTTAGTAATTGGGATCACATGTGCAACATCAATTAGTACATTTTCCATGTCTACATTTTGCCCCTCTTTGAAGCAATGCACTTGCTATGTTGGTTCAAAGAATAAACGGTCTTGATCAAAAAGCCAAAAAAAAAAAAAAAATCACAATTTGCCTCATTGTTGCCTCGGTGAAGGAAATATATCGATATACTGCCCCCTTGAGAGATCAAATGAAAATTCTTATTTTTGGGTGATCTCATGAAAAAAGAGGACAAAATTCCTGACAGGGTGAGAAAGGCTCCAGGAGGTCAAAAGATGAGGCAAAATGCCAAAAAATGGTGTAAAATTACCTTCGGATGGGTGAAAATGGGTTCGGGGGACATAGACCCTTCCTGGATGGCTGAACAAGGTCAAAAATCCCAAGCTTTTAGGCTTAAATAGGCCCTAGGGGGCCACCTCCAATTCATTTCTTCATTCAGCCTTTAGAGATTTTTGCGATTTTGAGCTCTGACACCCTAACGAGATGGCACAATGACAGATTCCGATGCACATCTCCGACTAGGTACAGACGTACCAGCGACATCTAGGCACTGGGGCACTAATATGTGACCCCAACCCAAACTTTTTTTTCAATTTTATGCCCTCATTTATTGCACTTAGAACTAGGTCCCTCACAACAGTGCTATATAGTGCCACTCAAATTTCAAACTAGATTGCTTGATCTTCAAAATGGCTCGCCATCACATGATGGCCTCTAGTGGTGGAGTTTGGAATTTGAAAATATTCCTCAAACTATGACACCTTCACAAATCACACAACTGGATTTTAAACTTTAGCCTTGCGGTGGAGTTTGAACTTTAGGGTTTAGGGTAAACTACACCGCTTTAACAAAGTGCACTGTCACGGTGCAATTTGGGACTTTAAAGATGCCAACGTTGTAGTTTTCAAACTTCAAACTATGATTCCTTCATATGTTGCGACATTGGGGATGATTTTATAAATGCTGAGACTAGCTTGGGACAATTTTCCTTGATGATTTTAACACGGTAACTTTTCTTCATGCGGGAGGAGGCGAGGGAGATCTATTCCCATGAGCATAGGTCCTGGGAGATTTTCAGTTATTTGTAGGATCTTTTTGAGAGGGAATAGGAACTTCTAGGAGAGATGGGGCTTTGGTATATTGCCTATGCACCACCCATATGAACCCATCTAGGCATGATGACAAAACTTTTCGAGAGATGGCACAGTGAGACCTCTTCGTTCCACCTTCTGACTAGTGAGGCCACTATTACCCTGGAGGATGTGTGGCAGATTATGTGGTTGTTAATACATGGTTCTAGGGTGATCTATGACATGGATGCAAGGCAAGAGGAATGCTATTCTATTATGAACACTGATGAGATCTTCTTTTGTGAGGGTCAGATCAAGTTGGAGTGGCATAGGCTCCTTACATCACCATTCTAATTGGTGATTGCAGCGATCATTTTAGGCCTTGTTGCCTCAAATCAGCAAGGCTAATATTTTCATCCTAGTTGGGGGCTCTATTGGGAGTGGATGGTTTGACCCAGGTTGACCCTCTTTGGCTGGGGTCTAGTTTTACTAGCTTCCCTCTATAGGGACCTTCATGAGTTTGCTTATGTTGACGACAGAGCACTTGGAGCAGGGGTCACACTTCTGCATATATGGGCATGGGAGCATATCCTCGTTCTTCGCCCTTGAGTTGTTCTAGTACCGATGGAGCCAAATGGCCCCATGTTCTGGTGATATAGAGGTGGCCTTTCCTTTACACACATTGTGTAGCTTGAGATTCCTCACTTGAGGAGGGTCCTAGATGATATGCGAGTTTTTACATGGTGACCCTACCTTGGACAACCAAATTCATTTGACAATGTACAACAGCTCTTTTTTGCTCGCCAAGACCACATGATATAGGGGCGAGAGCATACTATGATAGAACTATACTTGCTATGGAGAGTCTAATGCTAGTTCGGGGAGCCACAGAACAAGCCTGTTGATGGTTATGTGGCCATTTTTGCACACATAGTGACACAAGGCTCATGGGGTCGATATACTCCTTCCGTCAAGGTAGTTGACAATTTTAGATAGTTGGTGCCTCAATCGTGGCCCTATGATCAGGGGGATGCAAATCATGGTACTACATAGGCATACCATGATTGGTTCAGGAAACCCCTATGATTGAAAGTTCCAGGAACACCATCCACTCGATAAAGAGTGAGAGTTAGGGGGCAAGATGAGGACAAGGATGAGGAGGCAACGGTCCACACCAGCCAATGCAGAACTAGCCCACGAGGGGTCAGGAGGATCGGCCTCACCAGGATGTCCTGATACAGGACTAGGACCAGGGGTAAGATGACAAACATGATGGGCATTAGGATTGGGTTGCCACACAACCCAGAGATAGAGGTGAGGATCATCCTCATGTGTAGCGTCTGCCAGTAAATCTAACAAGACAACTAGATCTAAGGGATGGGTAGATTTTATAGTTAGAGGCCTAGATTCAGGCACTAACAGCAAAGTGGGACCAAGCCCGAGCTGAGAGAAACCAGGCCATTTTGAAGAGACATGCCACAAAGCTCTAGGTGGCAGTGAAGATGGACCACAAACAACAGTTAGAGAGCATGGTTTCCTTGTCCTCCCACAACATAGTATCACTTCGATCACACAGGGATGTCATTCAAGAGGTAGATTATTATAGGATGCATTATCATAAAGCTGTGCCAAGAGCATCCCAAGCTCCTGATTATTCTCATAGGACTAGTCACAGACCTACAGAGGGCCATGGAGACAGAGCAGGTGGTGATGGAAGTAGCCAGGAGGGCTAGGCCTTCATTTTTTTGATTAGAGATAGGACTCTTTTTTTTGCACCCTATGGGCTCATTTTTGATAGCCCAATGGGCCTTTTGTACTTATTAACATACATATGTATAGTGATCCAATTTTTGTACCATCACAATATATTGATGAAATATGAGATGATTTTGATGTGATATGCTATGTCCTATGTTTAATTTATGTGTTATGGGTGGTTCCTATTTCTATATGTGATGCAAAATGATGATGCTTATATGGTGCCTCTAATGCTTATGATGTGTTAATGCTTATGATATGTGTATATGTGATGTTCAATATAATGATGTAGGATGTTTATCTTTTCATGCACTTTTTTATGATGTATGCAGAATGTTTATGATATGCAAATCTATATCATGCCCCTAATGTATGATGATGATGATGTTTATGGTTATGCACTGTGATAATGATATATGATAAATGTTCTAATGGATGCAGTTTTGATATGTTTTATATGATCAATGGATGTTATGTATGATGTGGAATTTAATATGATGGATGATATGTTTATAATGGATGGTCATGATGGTTATGCTTATGTATGATGCATAAAATGGATGGACCCTATGATGATGGATAATGCGTATGTATTAATGATTATGATGGTATGCAAATGAGATGTTTTTAAGATGCTTAGAATAACCAATCTATATTATCCTAAACAATTTTTTTAAAAAAGATAATGTAATGCATGATGTAATAATGCCTATATGATTATGTAATGGATGAAATGCAAATGCATGGTCTATGAGATTTTAGATTAGTAGATCTATATTATGAGGATGCATGTGAGATGCTATATGATATGATATGCATTATGCTGATGATTGGTGTATGCAGAATGGATTAATAAGTTTGTGATTAATCATCATCGTACCATGTTAGCATGAAAGATGATAGATTAAATTAAGAGATTCCAACAAGACATGAAACGATGAAGATGATGATGACTACATTGCACACTGAGGAGTTGGATTTTCAAAGGACCAATTACCTTATTTTTTGATAATACACATAGGTATGATGCATCAAGGTATAAAAAACCAGGATGGTGTTGTGGCTAGTGGGATGGACTTTGACTAGATAATCATATAGGATTATTTTTGTTCACACCTAGCATACAAAACCTTATCCAATATGCAGTTTAGATATTCAAAACATCTCAGGCCAAAACATAGAAAATAAAGTTTTCCTATGTGGTCAACAAGACATTTAAAACATCCTCCCTACACCTAAATAAAGCACGCATGACCAAGGTTATATTACAAAGATATCCAATAGGCACAACAGATAAAAGATAGTGCTCGTTGTCCCAATCCTATCTCTCTAAATCCCTTTGTTTGGGACATCATCAAGAGGTCATCAATATGAGTGCAAAGAGATAAGTCAAAAAAAAGAGATAAAGTAAACAAACAAGCTAATATTCTTCAATACTGCTAACCAAAAGGAAATGTATTTTTAAAGGATAAGAACCGAAACTATTGCCAAAAGATAATGCCCATTATAGGAAGGATACATCCTAGGACATGTTAGTGGATGGTGGCACACCATTTTGTTTATCCAAAGTGTTTTTTCTGATAAATAATGCCCATTGTAGGAAGGATACATCCTAGGACATGATGTTATCAGATGATTGATTTGGGACTAATTGTATGATAGGTTATTGACATAGAGTTGACCAACTTGCTTACGTACTGACCTAGACTTTAGACTTTGACATTTGATTTTTCACTTTGAACCAGCTAGACTTGTTTCTAATTGTTTTACAAAGGGTTGAGGATGATGATCATTTATTATGAGCAAAATTTATTGCAGGTGAAAGTGAGATGAGACAGATGGATTTTTTCAAATATTTAGATGTTTTTGGAGTTTTAAGAACTACTTTGAGACTATTTTTGGTATTTTTGGGATTTTATAAATGTTTTGATTTTCAAAATTTTCAAATGTTTTGGGGTTTTATGATATTTTGACCAAGAGACTAACCTAAGGACCTATTCTTTTGGCCTCAGGGGCTGATCAATAGATTAGCCTTGCCTACGTTATACACGTAGAGACCACGTAGTTTGACTGATGACTTAACTGATTTACAGATGATGAAATGTTAGTTTATTATCACAGACTCCTAAAGGATTGACCTAAGTGTCTCGAGGGATGATCAAAGATCAACCTTACCTATGTTCAAGGCTCAGAGACCTGTAGTTTGACTAACGACTCTTTTTTTTACTTTTCAATTGACTTTTTGACTTGTTTTTGGGATTTTGATATATTTTGAATGTTTTTGGATTTTTTGATTTAAGTAATTCAAAAATATACACAAATCTAATTTGATGAGAACATACCCCCAATGTGATGCACTAGAATAATCCAATAAAGATAGGACAAACTAACCTTGAGGATGGGCCGAGTAGTACTAGGAGGGATCATGACATGAACACAAGACCAAGCTATGATGCAGATGCCAAACGGATGGGTGATGGATGGAGATATGGGATGTGATGGATGATGGAAGCATAATTGATTAATGATGTAGAACAAGCCATGAAGATCCTAGTGGATGGAAAGTGCTTATTTACGTAAGGCACCTATTTGCTAGGTTTTAATCTTTGTTTTGTTTTTTTTTGGATTTTTGTATTTTTAATTTTTTGTTGTCACCAAGACACTTGTTTGCCAAGTTTTCATCAGGGTGACCATTTTTTTAGGACATTTTTTATGATTTTTTATATTTTTTGGTTCTATACCATGAAAGATTAGGAATAAAACTTTTTGAGGTGGGAGTTGTTCATGGGCTCCTACAGAGGTTCCCCTTTGGGTGTTGATAACTAATATTCCCATCACTTGTAGCTTTTGTGATAAAAAATGGGCCCAACCAATTAGGTTCAAACTTTCCTTTGTTTTTTGGATTTGAGATGTTCTTCTGATTCTCCTTTAGTACCAGTTCTCCAACTTGAAATTTCTTGCTTATGATTTTCTTGTTATAGATCCTCTTGAGTCTATTCTAATAGAATTGCAAATGATTTAAAGCATCTATACGCCACTCATCCAGTAGCTCCAACTCATTCAGTCTTGATACTCAATATTCTTCATCTATGATGAGGTTTTGGAGAGATATTCTTAGTGATGAGAGCTTGATCTCAATGGGTAATACTACCTTTGATCCATAGACCAGGGAGAAGGGAGTGGCATTGGTGGGTATGTGGATGCTGGTTTGATAGGCCTAGAGGGTGAGATTTAGTTATAGATGCTAGTCATGACCTGCATCATTGACTATTTTCTTGAGTATTTTCAAAATGATTTTATTGGTAGCTTCTGCTTGGCCATTGCCTTGGGGATAATATGGGGTGGAAAAGTGATGTTGAATCTTGAGTTTTTCACATAGATCATAGACCTCCTGATTCTTGAAAGGTTTCCCATTATCTAATATAATAGCTTGGAGAACACTGTATCGACATATTAAGTAGTTCAAGATGAACTTAGATATCTACTTTCCAATGATGTATGTCATAGGGATGGCTTACACCCACTTGGTAAAGTACTCAGTGGTGGTTATGATAAACTTGTGGCCATTATATGAGGTGGGAGTTATCTTTCCAATGAGATCAAGTCCCCATTACCAGAAGGGCCATGGTGTGGTGATGGGATGAAGTTCTTGAGCTAGAGCATGGATGAGGTCCCCATGCTGCTAACATTATATGCATCTTTTGACATAGTCATTTGCTTCTCTTTCCATTGTAGGCCAATAATACCCCATCCTCAACAATTTCTTGGCCAAGGTCATTCCACTTGATTTTGAACCACAAATACCGTTATGCACCTCAGTTAAAGTGGTCAATGCCTCCTCAACATTTAGGTAGTGTAATAAGTCTCCTTCTATGCTCTTATGGTAAAGGGTGTTTTCTAGGATGAAAAACTAGGATACTTTCTTGAAAAAGTTTATTTTTAGGCTTGAGGGTAAGTCAGTAGGTAGGATCCCCATTCGCAAGTAGGTATAAATGTCATGGCACCAATGATCACCAGGACCAACGATTTCACACACAAATTTTGATTCTGGTACCATGAATGCGGGTACAAGAAGATGCTCTACCAAGAATTCATGTTTTAGGACATTACGAGGGATGTTTAGTAAGGATCCAATCATTGTCATGGCATCTGCTGCTCTATTGTTTGCTTTGGGAATTTTCTAAAATGTGATATCAATGAATGATTCCTTGAGGCTCTCTACCAACTTTTTGTATGGATTTATTTTATCATCCTTTGTCTAGTATTCACCATTGACTTGATTTAGTATTAGCTAGGAGTCTCCATATACTTTGAGGGCCATGATGTGCCACTGCACTACTATTCTGAGACCTATTGTTAAAGCCTCATATTTTGCAATGTTATTTGTGTAGGGGAATGACAGTTTATAGCACCTTGGTATGCATTCCCCCTATGGGGTGATGAAAAAGACACCAGATCCTAATCCATGTTGTGTGTATGAGCCATCATAGTAAAGTTTATAGTGGTCAACTATGTTGAGATTAAAGATGGATTCGTCTGGAAATTCTGAGATGAGTGGATTCTCTGAATACATAGGTGCTTTTGCAAGTTGATATGTTATTATCTAACCTTTGATTTCTTTTCATTCCACATACTCTATGTCATATTCAGACAGAATCATGACCCATTTAGCCATCCTTCCTATGAACATTTCCTTTGATAGTAAGTACTTGAGGGGGTTGATTTTGGTGATGAGTTTGACTTTGTGTGCTAACATGTAATGTCTGAATTTTTGTGAAACAAACACTATTGCTAGACATGCTTTTTTGATGAATGAGTAGTTTAACTCATGCCCGACCATTGTTCTACCGATGTAATATATGGCCCTCTCTATCCCATTTTCATTGTGTTAAGCCAAAAGAGCATCGAGGACTGCTACTATTGCTAAGACATAGGGAATTAATGGCTTTCTTGGGATCAGTGGCATGAGGACTAGTGGTGTAAGCATATATTCTTTGATCTTATTGAAGGCTTCCTCACATTTGTCATCCCACTTTTATGCTACTCCCTTGTGAAGTAGGTGAGAATAAGGGATTTTTTTATCCACCAGTTATGCTATGAATCTTTAGATGGATTGAAGCCTACCTTGGAGGCCTCTCAATTGTTTCAATGTTTTGGGTGCCTCCATCTCAAGGATTGCTTTTACCTTAGCTGGGTCTATTTCAATACTCATTGACACTATGTAGCCTAGTAGTTTTCCTAATATTATGCCAAAAACACACTTCTTTGGATTTAAGCGACCCTTGTACTCCTCCAACCTATCAAAAATGGCACTTAAGGTTGCTATGTGATCCTTCCTTTTTCTAGATTTGGCTAGTATGTCATCAACATAATCTTTGACAATTTTATGGATCATGTCATGGAAGATTAATTTCATGGCTCTTTGGTATGTTGCTCCTTCATTCTTCAAGCAAAATGGCATCATATTCTAGCAGTAAGTCCCCCATGGACAAGTGAAGGTCATTTTGTGTTGATCTTATTTAGCAATCATTATCTACTTGTATCCAAAGAAACAACCCATTAGGTGAAGCATTTTGTGTCCCATCTTCATTTCCATAATCATGTCAATGTTGGGAAATGGGAGATCATCTTTTGGACATGCTTTGTTTAAGTCCCTGAAGTCTATGTAGATTTTGATGCTCCCATCTAGATTTGAAATAGGAACCAGATTGGATACCCACTCAGGGTAGTCAATTGGTCATATAAATCATGCATCCAATAGCTTTTTCAATTCCATTTTGACTAGTAGGGCAATCTGAGGGTGCATTTTTCTCATTTTTTGTCAGACAGGCTCTGCTTCAGGATACACTACTAAGTGATGGACATCAATTTTTGGATTGATCCCAGGCATGTCTGCATAGCTCCATGCAAAATTAACTTGTCTTTCTCTCAAGAAGGCTGCTAAGAGCTCTTGTTCCTCTAATAGTAATGACCTTGCATAAAATGTGATGTGTAGTGTTTCCTTTGTTCCTAAGTTGACTGGGTTACATTTTTTGGCTAGGACTGCTGATTTTTCCTGGTGTAGAGCTCTAAGAGGAAGATTGAATCCCCCATCCTCAGGTGCCCTAGAGAGGTTTTCACTTTTGGATGTATCCTTTCTTTTTACTATTTTTGGGTTAGAGAGTGCCATAGTGTGGTTTTCATTCAAGTACCTAGAGATTATTCTCAATTTTTCACTTTTGCAACTAAGGGATTCAATAATTTCCCCATAGTATGCATGTGTATCCAACTCAATGATGAATCCTGCTATGTGATACCCACATGGAATATTATCCTTCAGTCCCATGAATTATGAGAGCACCTCATCGTTTTGGAATGTGTCAAGAATTGGTGGTCCTCATTGGTCATAATCGATGAGTTGGGGGTAAACTAGAAGTATTTCATGGTTTCAGTTTTCAAACTCATTGGATAGGGTGCTAATCATGAGAAGGGTGGTGTCGTCAAAGAGCATGGGTAAGTTGGTTATGGGATCCTCATCATCATTACTACTATAGACACTGGTTATGTCAAATGTGAAGTTATCTAAGGGTAGGCCAGTGGATAAAGGAAATTGTAAGGCATCTGTCGTTTGCTGAGGGGTTTTGACCTTTTTAACTGGGGGATTTTAGCCACATATGGTTATACTCAGAGGGGTACATCCAAGGCCAGTATTTCTTATTCGCGCCTCTAGAATGATGGGTATTAGAAGCCCATTGTTGTTTTGGCCTAATTTCTAGTTTTTGTCATAGCCCATTGCGAGCATCATTTGTAAACCTTTGCTTATGTCATCCATTGGTAGATTGGTTACTGGTCGATTGTCTTGGTATAAGAGATAGGATGGGTCCTCCTCTATGACTTCTTGGCCTAGATCTCCCCAACTTTTGAAGTTTGAATATTCTTCATTGGGTGATTGGGATGTGGAGGTTTAATTTGATTACGAATGTCCTTGTGATCTAGGAGATTGTGGTAACTCTCTTACCACAAAAGAATTTTTGGGAATCATATAGTTTCCACAACCATTATCCTAGATGATGACTTTAATATCAGAGATGGTGGGGATGGTAGGAGTGGTGAGTTTCTTTGTCACAGAAGTGGAAGCGAGAGTGGCTGGATCAATGTATGGTGTTGATGGGCCTTCATCATTTTTAGGAACTTGAGGGATTTTGTAGTATTTTCCCTCTAGGTTCTTGCAATAGGAGAATGGTTTAGGATCTCCATGGATGGTGACCTCTTGTCCTTCATATGTGAATTTGAAACATTTGATGGAAGGTCAATGCTACTGCTTGCATTTCATGGATCCACAGACATCCTAGGAGAATATTAAAAGGCAAGTCAAGGTCCAGGACCTGACAAGTTGTTTCCATGATAGTTTTCCCCACTTGAATAAGGATTTGGATTGTGCCTTGGGACACTCTGTCTTGATCATCATATGCTATGATTGTAATACCTTTTCCTTTTTCGATGGAATCCTTTGAGAGTTTCTCATTCTTAATGAGCTTGAGGGAACAAATATTCAAGCCTACACCTCCATCCACCAAGACTCTCTTGACTTTATTTTTCTACACCAGGACCTCTAAATGGAGTGCACAGTTGTAGGATGGTTGAGTGGGAAAGTCTTGATCAGAGAATGTAAGGAGCTTTGGAGTGATGATGTTTCCAACCATAGCTTGGAATTGTTCCTCATCAAGATCCGTGGAGATAGTGGATGAGGCTAATGCCTCTTCAAGGATTTTCTTGTGGGCAGATGAAATTTTTAGCAAATTATGGAGATTCATGTTGGGGTTCTTTTCAATTGGTCAAGGACATTATAGCCATTGGGGATAGTTCTTGGGTTGGAAGTGGATGCTCTGTTAGGTTGTGATGACCCTGCGATGGTAATTTTTCCACCTCTTGTGGTGAATCCATAATCAGTGTGGGCTCCTTTGATATTGATAATGGTGAAATACTCATCCAAGGATGCAATGAAATGGACATATACATGATTGATGCTTTTGAAATTTCCCTTTCCCTTATCGTTTCTATTGTTTCCTTTTTTGTTATTTTTGCCTCCATTTCACCTACAGTTAAATCAGGCAAGATAACCAAATCTTAGATCTTCAGAGGCCAGTGGGACATTCACACAAGGGAAAAGACTCTACATCTATTGCTAGGTCATAGGGAAATCAGTGAGAGAAGCCACCCTAGGAAGATTCGGCATGAAAATCATCTAAGGAGAATGTTGACAAGGCTCTCCTATTGTCTGGCCAACTAACTGTTTGATTTATTCCATCCTGAGCAAGTCGCTGAGACCTAGTTTCTATCATGCTGAACGAGCCTACAGAGCCTATCACTATAATAGAGAGGGTTCGGTATGACCTCTTACCACATGGATTTCCTTGGCCGATAGGCCATTCAATCGTCATTCGTTGAGACTCTCAGTGACCACGGGCTTCAGGGAGACCTACAACGCTCAGTGAGAAGTCCCAACAAAGGTTCAATGTCTCACCGATGTGTGAAGAGTCTTAGAGTGAGAAATACTTTTGTTAAAAGTGAGGGGCTTCGCTAGGAGGTCTTGGTGTGGGTAAAAGTCTCGTCGAAAGGAAAGGATGGACTTCAATGCAGTTGTCTTTGGCAGGAGTCCTGCCGACACAAAAGAACCTCAGTGTAACTAAGGGAGTTCATTGGAGTGTCTCTCCAACATCAAATGTCTTGTCGAGGGGTGAGAAGAGCTTAGAAAGAATGTAGGAGTTCTGCAAGAGTCTCAACAAAGGTAAAGAAGAGCTCAAACAGAGTGAGGGCGGGGTTAGCAAGATGTCTTGCCGACAGAGCAAGTTCTCCCTGAGCTTAGGGGAACATCTCGGTGGAGTGAAATGCTTTTGGGGTGACACCAATAGGCTCTTGCTGATACTCAGATGGGTCCTCACCAAGGAAAAATCAATTCGGCAAGACTCTTGTTGAAAACACAATGGTAGCTCTTTAGGCAGACAAAATGGAATTCAACAGGTGGTCTTAGCAACCCATTAATGTCTTAGTGACAAGGAGGCTTTTGGTGTATCTTTCCAAGTTGAAGAGAAGTCTCCCTGACTTGGTAATCTCTTGGCAAAAGGAAAGTGGAGCTCGGTTAGGTAAAATACATTCGGGGAGACACAGACGGCCTCTTGCTGATAGATGAAGTGAGGCCTCACCAGGATAAGTGTCATTGGCACAACCTCATGCTAACTAGAGAGGGTCTCCCTAACCAAGGGGTCTTGAAGGTTGAAGCAAACAAGTAGGGGTCCCACCAACAAAACATCTAGTATCGCTAAGAGTTGGGGCTTTCGCCATGGGGTCTTGCCAACTGTCTAGAGTCTCACTGAAGGTTATATACTTTGGCATAGTCTTGTGAGTTCGATAAGAAGCCTCCCCGACTCAGTGTTATCTCATTGATAGTAAAGTGAACAACTCAGTAGAGAGTGAAGAGGCACTCAGTATGAAGTATGGCTGACAGATCAATGTCTCACCGAAAGCCAAAGGAGCTTGAGCCTGGAGGAGAAGAGTAAGCTCAGGGGTAAATGAAATGAGCTCGATGAGAGGTCATCGCCAAGGAGTCATACTTGCTCCAGACACTAAAAATGTCCTAAGTCCGCGAGCGTCATTTTTCTTGGTCATTGTTCTTCGATAATTGAATAACTTTAATTATTCAATTAGGTGTGACTACATTCCTCTATTAATTAAATAGTTTTTAATTATTTAATTAATTCACCTTCTCATCTTTATTCTATCTTGATCAATTAAAATTATTTAATTAATTATTTAATATATCCCTTTCTTCAATAATTAAATAAATCATTTTTTATTTAATTATTTATCTTTCATCTATAGTCAAATAATAATAATAATCATTACTTGACCTTTTATTCTTTTATAATTAAATAATTGTCAAAATTATTTAATTGTATTTCATTCCTCTCTTTTGATAAATAATTCAAATTAATTATCCATGTCTAATTTCCATCTCTCCATTCAATTAAATTGATAAATTTAATTAAATGCTCCTCTTTTCATTTTCTCTAAATAAATAATTTGGATAAATTATTTATTTTCCATTCCACTTGTCATTTTCCTCCATTTTGAATAAATAATTTAAAATAAATTATTTATGCACCTCCACCTAGTCAAAGATGCTCTATCATAATCCTCTGTCATAACATTCATTTATGTCATAGCCTGCATGCCTTGCATGTCTGTCATAGCTGTCAGGCATCATAGCTGTCAATGTCATAGCTTTTCTATGCATGGCATATTCTTGGTGCATCAATTCTAGACCGTTGATCTTGGCATCTTTTCTGAGACTTAATCTCAACCATCCATTTTGTAACATCTCTCTCATGCATTCTCATCCATTGATCTTGGAATCTTTCTAGAAGATTAATCTCAACCGTCCATTCCAATGGTTGTCTATAAAAGCATCCTTCCTTCTCCATTTTGATTTTAACAGTTATTTTTCTCCAACTTTCTTGCTACCATTTGCAGGTTTTGTACAAGTGTTTCAACAAATCTGAGGGCAAAGTTGCATAACAAGAAGAAGGAGAGCAAGAGAAAGAATCAACCATAATGGGGAGTGATTTCTTTTATGTTTTGCATTTTTTATTATCTCCATTATTTGTTTTCTCTCGTTTGGATGTGGTTTAATAGTTTAGAAGTGTTGGCTGTCACTTTTATCTATGTTATTTGATTTCTAACCCCATCTAATAGAAAATATGTAGTTACTACAGAAGAATCTGAATGAAAGAATCTGAATGAAAATTGTTTGAATTGTATGCAAGATTGTGAAAATCTAAGAAAATGATTCATTCTTTGAGTGCATTGAAAGAATTTTCACAATTTTACTTCTTTCAAATTGGGGCTTTTCTTCCTATGCTACTGTGGTTCATAGTTTTCATTTTTTTTTAAATACTAAGCCTTTTATTCTAAAACTCTAAACAAATATATATATATATAGAATATACATATATATACATATATATATATATACACACCCTTATGTACTATGTGCATATCATATATATATATATATATAAATACAGTCAATAAAGCTTCTAGAACTATAAACGGTTAAATAAGCAAACTTATTTTAAGACTATAATTGTTACTTTATGCAAGGAATGGGGGTTCTACACCCCAGGCCCGTCCATAGAGGATGGGAGGCGCTATGAGAGGGCAGCGCCCTCCACAGGCCAAGGCCTGTGGAGGAGGTACTGCCTCCTCACAGCCAACGCCCTCCCCTATGGGGAGGCGTCGGCCCCAACCTTCTTAGGAACTACCAGTCCATGAATTTCATTTATCTACTTTACTTTTCAAAACTGTGAACTATAAAATTTTGTCTACTTTCCTTCATTGCGAAGTATGAAATATATATACTGTGTGTTGGAAGCACTGTAGCAGCAACTCAATATTGTATATAAATTTTAATATATATATATATATATGTATACACAACAATATATTTATATATATATATACATGCATACCTGCATACAAACAAATTTTTGCTTTGTAAACTCTATTTTCTTCCACATAAATAATGCTCATTGACAATGAAATTGCACAAAAAATTTATATGAACAAAAACATATTTACATATAAGTATATTTACATATATATATACACGCACAGGTATATATATATATACCTATATAAATACTTATATCTGGTACATAAATCACTGTATTTCTACAGAAAACATTAACTTTTGGCATTAGTATTACACAGAAAACACAGCATTGTACCCAAGCTTCTTATGAGTAATCTGTTATAAGTCTTTTATGTCTGTTTTTGTACATGTAAATATTATATTCGTATATATATACATACAAACACAGCAGATGTATAAGAAAATCTATACGATAAATTCTTATATTTCAAATTGAAACTCAGAAAACGTAGAATAAATTCATACAAATAACTCTGTGTTTAGTAGCAAACTTGTTTTGTATACAAATTTGGTTATCTACTTTGTTCATCTTTTTCTCAAACTATCTATATTTCTAAATATCGGTGCATTGTGTGAAACATCATATATCAGATCTGAACTTAGTGAACACACATAAGACTATGTTTAAAGCTGAATTTGAAACTTTATAGCAAATGTAGGTTATTTAAAACACAATCAAAATTAGTGAGCTTTCTGAAAAGAGTAATTTTCTTTTGGCTGAAACTATCATAATTATTTGTTGTGATCAAAACTAATTTAGAAAATAGAATTGGGACTGAATATATTTTGCATTAAAAACTCACTTGAAATTGTACAAGAAAACCTCATTTACTGATTGCATGCATGAAAGCTGTTTTGACAATCTTTGTGCAAACATTGGGAAAATGATGAAACTTCTTTGGAATTAGAAATGTATAAAATTGAAAGTGAACTTAGATGGAAATGCATTATTTACTGTATTTTGATAAACTTCCAGGATAGGATGCTGAAGGTGGAACCCCAGAGGCAGTAGTTTTACCTTTTCTAAAACTATCATTTAATTTACTTATGCTTGGCCAAGCACATGCACCATTAAAATAGATGGAATTAAAAGCCTAGAACTAAATGAATATAAGTCTCTACCACCTCCTGTTTGCAAGAAATATGTGGTTCTCATGTTAGGAATGCATATAGGCATCAGGCTTGCATCGAGAGTTCCCTCCTGCGTTGTTGTTTCAGGTTCCTAGGCTCCTCGTGCAGGGCCAAGGATTTCTTCGAGTTAGGAAGAAACCCGGGGAAGTAATGTACTTCGTGGTTGGGTGGAAAAGGCGCCTTAATCACACTCTTGGCACCAACTCGCAAGAAGACCAGTGGTGTCACGGCGGATGAGGCTCAGATATTTATGTGCTTTAAATGTACTCATGTATTATTATGGAAGGCTTGTGAAGCCCACTTGTAAATGTAATTCTTTTGACAGTTTAATGTAACATTGAAATAGATGTATTGAAATGAAAGTTTGATGTAACATTGAAATAGATGTATAAATTGAAAGTTAATGATGTAATTGAAAACTTGAGAAAATTTATGGAAACTCGTTGATATGCAAATGGCAATCATATATGCATCATTGCAATGATCCTTGTTGTTAATTAAATTTATTTAATTTGCATACATGGAATGGAAATATATTCTGAATTTTCCTTTTGAGCATTTATGGAAAGATAATGATATATGTATATTTTACTTTTATTATCCTTGGAATGTAATGAGTTTGGAAAATGATGTGATTAATTTAACATCGTCTATAAATTACAATTCCTCTATCATCAATATCCTTACTATTTGAACCTCACCACACCTACCTTCTACATAGATGTTTTAGAGAAGAACATAAGTTGTAGAATTTCTAGGATCCAACTAAAAAATTATTGTTACTAGAATACTCATCCTATATTCATATATGATCCACAAGAACCAAAGGTTTAATTGGTATCATCAGTAATAATGTTTAGGGTGTCCTCAAGATAGCCAGCATGGGCACGAAGGTCAACCATGCACACCTAATGATCAACTATATATGTAATGCAATAAGGGTTACTAATGTGTGAAGTATGTGCAACCTCATCCACTAAACCTGCATGACTACATGCATCTAGAACACAATCAAAGCTTACAATGTTCGTGTTCCAGAGTGCTTCATTAATTCAAATATTTTGAGAGCTTCTGTGCAAAATCCATTTTGTGCGCTGTAAATCATATCATTTCATTCCATGAGATGACATCTCTTTGAGGAATTTTGTCAAACAATTCATTTTGTACTACATTTTGGTGTCAAATCTTTGGTAATTATGTTTAGTTTCATTACATTCAAATTTTGAATTCAGGAAATGATATACAGTAAATAGATTGATGGTTATTTGGATAGTGAAATTATCTCTCTTAGAAATTAACTGAAATATCTTGTCTTGAAGTATCTAGAAGGATTATTTTAATTGAAGAGGATTTTTGGTAAATTTTTTAACAATGATTAACAATGATTTTACAAAGAAATTAGCTTGCTATTTTCATTCAAGATACAAGTCATCAAAGTCAAGCACATACCAAGAAGATGGTACTCTACTTCAAACCCTCAACCTCACTTAGTTTAGTCTACTTATATAGGGATATTAAGGAAGTTGTTAAAAAATTAATATATATCATTTTTTTTTTGTGAAGGAAAATCCTGTGAGATCCAATATGACAGTGGATCAATATTTGGTTTCTCAAGTAAAGATGATGTCACAGTTGGGAAATTTGTTGTGAAACATCGGGTTAGTAATTTTTGGATGTTAAGGCTTCTCAGTTGGATGTCAAAGATATTTTATCATCAACTTAATTTGTAGTTTATGTACAAATGAATTCTTTCATGGTACAAGTCTTTACTGAGACAACAAATAAACCAAGGTTGACATTTTTGTTATATAATTCTAATGGCATTCTTGGGTTGGTTTCTAAGAAATTTCTATTGATAATGTTGTTCCAATCTGGTTAATGTTGATAGCCTTCATTCTATAATGTCAACTTCTTGATTGGAGGCAATCTCCTAGGCCTCTCCCATAAAAAGCATGCACAAAATTTAGTTCTAATTGTCTTTGACATGAGGGATTTCAAGGGTCACCTAAGCTGATCTTTCTTGGTAAAGAAATTGTAGCAAGTTTTCAGCACTTCAATAAGTGAATTGAGAACATCAGTCTTTTCCCTTTGGAGGGCCTCTTATGGGACATTGAGGAAATATGGTAAGTTTTTAAACTGAAGAAAAACTCATGGAACAATGCCTAGACTCCCTATTGATGTTAAATTTTAATTTGCATGAAGTGAATTTCTATAAAGAACAAACTACTATCAGATCAATTTAATCTACACTTTGATAAGGCAATATTTTTACAACCTTGTTCATTTTCTTTCTTCCAGACAATAACATTTTCATCATTTATTAAATAAATGCACTTCTAAACCTAATTTTAGCTCAAATATTATTCTCTTTCTCACAATTAGTTCAAATATTCTCCTCTTCTCAACAAGTACAACATGGTAAACCAAAGCCTTGTCCAAGAACTAGTCTTCTCTTTTTGGAGGAACATGAATGCAGATGAAGAAGGAGAGATAGTATTTGGAGGTGTCAATAGTAAACGCTTCAAGGGTAAACATTCATTTTTTCTTGTTACAAAATAGGGTTACTGGAAAGTAGATTATAGAATGAACTTGAGTTTCTATGATATATTTTAAGAATTTTTTTATATGCATGTTGTTATTCACTATGACTAAGGGGTATGTGCAAGATCATGATGGGCCAAAAAGTGGTGATATGATGGGTATGTGTAGGGTATGTGGTTGACGACTTTTTTTTAACCCAAAATTGATGAAACGAAAAGGGCTTTTAGAGGTGATTCTCAGCTTTCCACCAATATAAATTATGTTTTACTTTGAATTTAATAAATAATTATTAATCATTTCTATTTGAATTACAACTAAAGTCTGATTGACTAGTTGATTGAAAAACATCTATAGCTTTTAAAAGCGGTATCACATTTTTGAATCCGACTCCGTGCCACATTCTATGCTTAAGTATACTATATGATTAAAAAAATTGAATTTCATGAAGTTTTGACCAAGTTAAGGTGGTTAGAAATACAAGTTTTATATTTTTTAAAATTTGTAATAAAAAATTCATAATTAATTATTTACTTGGAAAAAAATTAAAAAAATATGCATCACATTGGGACACGAGTCCTCTACTTATATCTAAAATCTTATAAAAAAATATTATCATTTTATTGTGGTTAGGGTGGTTAGATAGACACCTTCTTCTTATTTTTTCCCTTGAAATTTAAGTACTACTGCATTGAAATTTCAAATTTTCACCAGATAGATTTAAAAAATAAAAAACCTATTATTTTAGAAACTACATTCAATTTGCTACAAATTCTATGCTTACATATTTTTGAATAATATAGATAACTTATTCAAATTTTTATGTCAAGTTGCCTAACTTTGATTTTTCTAAATTTTCCCACCAAGGGCCTGTTTTTTCCATGATGATCCTACACATACCCTAAGGGTGTGTGAGATGGTTACAGAACTATTTGTCTTTTCTAACTTATTCTTATTATTTCTTTCAATTTTATATGGGATATTTTCTCATTGGAAATGAATCAACAGGTGAAATATCTTCCCAAGACTTTCAGTTTTGTTTGATTAAGTCAATACCCTTTTTAGAATAGCAACAACCCTCATAGGTGATTAACCATAACTTTTTCATCCTTAAAACACTATATAAAAGACAATCTTGGGGTTATTGTGCATAGATCATAAAGATTGTGGGGTAGATCTAAATGTAGTAGTCATGTGGGATGAGGGGCAACACATAATACAAAGGAAGATCTTTAGAAGGAACTGGAAATGATAGTCAAGTCCTCAGGGTAATAAAATGTTCATTTCATTCCAAAGAAAACACAATGACCTAATACAAGAGCATATAAATGACTAAAATAACTACTAAAAATTGTAGAGGCCTATATTCTTAAGTTGGGGGTCTCTTTATCCACTGGAACCATGAGTTTGAAGAGTCTTGTGTGGTCTGGCTATCAAGCTGTGCTTTCAAAAATGAAAGATGGTGGAAATTCTTTAAAATTTGTAAAATCAGTAATTACTCTAATTGCAGGAATAACAGGGATCTAGCCACCTCAAATAAAATTAAGAAATAACATAAACAATTTGGTTGGATGATGAGATCTTATAGAATTGGTATTAATTTTAAATTTTTAAAATAAAACGATTAGAGGTAATCAACTACATGAGGATCTTTTGTGTTGCATCTATTTGTTTTACAAATCTTGGCATAATCTGAATGTATCACCTTAAACTTTGAAAAAAATTCTAAAATAAAGGGTTCAATATGTATATATTAGGTCTATGTTAAACACTTTGTTTAAGGCATTTGTTGACAAAGCTAAAAAAATTCAATTCATTTAATTTTTGGTGTGTTTGGACTTACTTTTGTAAACTTGCAATAGACAATGCACTTTTATTCTTTCTAAATTGAGACTAATAGTAATTTTGTTGGTTGTATTGAGACACAACTTCATTCATGGCAGAAAAGTTAGCACCTTGTTGCTCATATTAGATGACACATTGTATATAAAGGAGGAAATATTCTAGGGTTATTGTTGACTACATTGAAGGAAAGAGCTTCATATATGGGACACAATCAACAATCTCCTTCTTGGATTATACACATTATAGCTTGCTCTAGGAAGATTGTCCACATTGTAGAAGTTCTAAGAGATGAAAGGGGCATGTGCTCGCATTGAAGGGCTCCAAGCATGCGTTTCCATCATTGCAAAAGTTTTTTGGAGAAGTTTCTTTGTCATTTTTGTGCATTGTAACTCAAATTTTCAATCTTGTGACTAAAAATATTGTAGACACATAAAAATGACCTAGGCCTGCAAGCTCTATTTTACCACTTTCACCCTAGCATAATTATGACATTTTAATTATGTCCTTGGTCCACTTTCCACTATTAATTAAATAATTCATTATTATTTAATTAATTCGTGTCTCTTTTATTCTTCATGATTATTAAATAAATAAATTTTATTTATTTATTCAATATGTCTTTAATTGTCTAAATCTTCCCACAATTTAATTAATTAATTAATTAATTTAATTGCCTTTGTTCATTTATTCTTCCCAATTATTAAATAAATGAATTATATTTATTTATTTAGTATGTCACTAATTTTCATAATTGAATGAATTTATTAATTTATTTAATTATTGGTCATATCCTCTAAATTAAATAATTATGTTTAATTATTTAATTGACTTATTTAAAATATCTCTCATTTTAAATAAATGAAATTATTTAAAATGATTTCATTTTATTAACTTTCACTTGTTTTGGTAAATAATCTAAAAAATTGATTATTTATTGTCACACAAAATCCATATTTTAAATTAATTTAATTCAAAAAAGTAATCTTCTTCCAAAAATCAAGTAATTGAGCAAGTTCTTGATTTTTCAAATCTGCTTTTAAGTTCAACCCTTATCTTATTGATTTTTTGAATCTTACAAATCAAGCAGGCTTTATCTTCTTGATTTTTGAAAATCTTTATCTTTTTAGCTAATTATCATATTTATTCTCAACCGCTAATTTGATTTTCTCAAATGACATATTGACCACTCATTTAATGATTTTTCCCTAACCCTAATTAGGGATTGTCACGTGAAACTTGACCTCTGATTTTAGGCTTTCATCAGCTTTCAATCTCGTCCCTCCAACCAAAATTGCATTTTCTATAACATGTCAATTGTGCTCACATTTTAGGGACCACCTCGTTATTACAACACGTTTATGCTTAGATTTTACTTGTATACTTTGCACTTAGCTTCTTTAATTTGATTACTTGTCATTGGCATCCTAGTCATTTTGTCATAGGAATAGTCTTTATTTTTCATCCACATTCTTCAAAACTTGCATAGGGAATAATCATAATCATTTGCTTGCACATACAAATCTAAGGGCAACAATCATACGCTACAAGCTAGAAGGTGCTATGGAGGTGAATCATGAAAGCTTTGTGCATTATCTAGTATAATTGTTTGTATTACTTGCTTTCATTGTATTTCATAGCTCTTTGGGTTGTTTATTTATTATTTTTCTAATCTGCTAACCTACCTAAAAATACCCATTGATACATTGGTTAACCTAACTCTGTTATTTTTTGTTTTTGTACGGTTTTCTATTTTTGGTCATTTTTGCAGGTATAGGTACAAAACGATGCATTTTCATTTTACCGAGCCGCATCCATTGTGTCACGACACATTCACAAACTACTACACCGCAATCACAATCGTGAATGTCGCATCTAACAGACTGAGCCACATTTGAACATTCAATCAATGCATTTGCTTGTCAGCAACCAGAACATAGGATCGTGCTACATTTGTTGTACAAAGTGATGCATTCGCTCTGTTGTGACGCATTTTCCTGGTAAATTATCTCTTCAAATTCTACATTCGAGTTTTATTTTTCCGTTTGCATTCTGGTTTTCTTTCTGCATTCTGCCTAACATAGGTATTTTTCATGTTACTAATCTTTGTTTGCAGCATGTGGAAGTTACGTTTCAAGAGCCCAAGACCATTTGATAAAAACTCCTAACAAGTGTTTTTGTAGATTCGAGTGTCCAAGAATTATTTCAAAACATTGTGTTTGTTATTTTTTAGAATAGAAAACATTTTTTTTGGTGCACATAAAATGAACATGTTTTCAATTCTATCTGATTGTGCTTGAAGGTGGTAGGTAACTATGCTTTCACCTTGTGCAAACTTGTTCGGAAATCCAAACCCCGCTTTATTTCTATGTAACCACGATGCAATAATGCGTAATATTATCTTCTCCTTGTCTTGATCATGTGATCCCTAGGTGTAGAGAAATGGTTATTGCCTCTCTAGAATTGGTTCTTCGAGTTTTATCACCTCTAGGAGACTCAAGTGACAATGAAGCTAAGGTCAAGCTACTAATAGGTATATAAATGTGAATCTTAAGGGGGCTAGATTGCTAGATGAGATGTGTCATCACAGACAAGTAGTACTCCCCAAAACCACAGTGTGAGGCTTAACCTCTTTAGGCTGGAGTGCCTCCTAATTGGAGATTAATCTTGCACCCCATGTATGGCCACTCGAATGGGGGTCCCGAATTAAACACCATTGTTTAGTAGCCAAAAAACCTTATATTTGCTAGCACAACACTGGTCAGTGTGAATGCATCCACATCTTCATAGTTTGTAGTAGAGGTAATCAATCTGCCATGGGAGTTTCATGGGGGTTGGAAGCTTGGTTGGTCTAAGAAGAGGGAGTGCACTTAAAGAGGGAGCGATGTAACCAAGCTTCTGAATTCACAGCCTCTTGATATCACGGTTGGGGAAACCCACATGGAATCCTAAGCCGGATACTATCCTAAGCTTAATGAATTGTACTTGTTCTCTTTTGTGCTTGATTACTTAAAATATAATTCTTGCCAAGTGTTTGCTAGATACTAAAATGAAACAAAACACTCAAGATCACGGGAAACAAATAGTAAAACTTTAAAATGAATTCAATTTTTTTACCAAAACACCAAAAATTTTGACTTTTTTACGTTATTGCATCTACTTACTAAACCACAATCGCTTTGTCACACCACATTTGACAGTCTCTGCAACACATCTACTCTGTTAAAATTTATTTGCTGCCCCAAACACTGCATTTTCCTGTCTTGCAATGCATTTGAAATTTGAAAAGCCACATTTGCTAAATTAAGTTGCAATTGCAATCTATAAAGCCGCATTTGCAAAACTGCACTGCATTTTCCATCTGAAAAGATGCGTTTGATCACTGCAACACATTTGAAACCTAAAATGACACATTTTCCTAGAAGAAAAATAAACACTGTCACAACCAGAATCTGAGTCCAAACATCTTAGCTTGTGTCAAATATCTTTTCAAAAAGGTCTCTATCAGAAACCAGAACTAAAATTGCTCAAAACATTCATCATTTGCATTCACTAGCTTGCATTTTGACCATAGGTTTAAATTTCCAAATTTCAATCGCATTCCCTGGGCATCATAATCGTCACTTCTAGCATAAACTTGTCCTTAGGTTTCATCTTGGAAAACTTTGGATTAGGCCAACTCACCACACTTTGCAAAACCATTTCTTTCAAAACTAGGTTATCTTGGGACTTAGTCATTATTCCTCTTTTCGGTCATTGTCCTTTTTGTGAGAACCTCCAACTCAACAATCTAGTTAGATAGGCTCACTCGTCATTTTGACCTTGTCACTTAGTCCCCTTAGCAAGTCCTTTTGATAACCAAAATTAAAACATAAGTCAAGCATAGAGTGGTTAAGCAAAACCTTTCTCCAAATATTGTCCAAACTTAGTCCTCATTTTAAACTTAGACTTGTAGCGGGAGGTGAGAAGAACATCATCAATCAAAACAACAGGTTGAGAGCTTGAAAAAAGGTATCAAAGGCAATTATTTCAATTTCTTGTTTGATGAACTCCCTTATTTTAATGAGGATGAGAAAGAAAGGTTAAACAATTTGATGAGTTGCTAATGAAAAATCAATGTAATAATCAAGTCTTGGAGTAGCGGAAAGATAAAAATGAACATGAGGAAGGGACGGTTCATGAGGTAAAAATCACACCACCTTTTTTATCAAAAGACCAAGAAAGATCTGATGAGGATTCATTTTGGAATGATCTTGAATCCTTTTTTTCAAACTTAGATGGCAATCAAGATCAGGTGGAACATGTTTTTGTGAAGGAAATAGAGGTTGAATATCAGCATCTAACTTATTTGTTTGATGAATTACTTGAATTTGTTGATGAGAATGAAGACAACAAGTGCTTACTAACATCAGTGCCTACCTTTGAGTAGCAGGGTGATGAGACTCATTTGAATCCAATTCAGGATTATGAATTAGATGAGAACATTTTCTCAAATATCATAGAATATTTTTTCTCTAACATTGATGATAGTTTGATGCCATGTGAACCAACGGTATATGATCAGCCTTTTCAGGTGAAAGAAGTAGTTATTCCTTCATTATTTGATGACAGATAAGATTGAAATTATGATAGAGGGTGTAACAATAGATATCAGTCAAGAAACCAGGAGTATGAGTAGAAAGTTCATCCCTTCAAAAGGATGTTCAATCAAATATTTTTCCATAAAAGACCCAAATGAGATAACAAGTGTTATCCCTGCACTAACAAAAGAGATCCCAAGTGAAGGACAACAGGTCCAACTTACTCATTTACCTCATTTACCCCAAATCAACAGAGTACATGATCAGATCCAAAGGTTAAGTGAGTTTTTCTTCATTCTTCAAGGAGTTTTGTATTGTCTTATTGGATGTGAGCTTGTTGGTTCTCCTGTATCAATAGTTGATGAACATGCAAGTCATTCACCCTTGGTTAAGAGGGGGAGTTATTTTGTAATACCAGTTAATGGCTTTGTTTAGCCATCATGTTTCATTGGTTAGTGTAGGGTAGGGTATTTTTCAAGCTAATAAGTGCTCATTGCACAACAATTTTAGTTCAGTTGTGTTTTCACTAAGTGCAGATTCTACACAGTTTTTTGACTCTTCCTTAAACAGAGTTACGATAGTTTCTTTCAATTTTGTTTGTTGTTGAGTTAGAGAATTCTCTAAGTCACAAGTTTTTCTAAGTCAAAAGATGAAAAAATGAACTCCATTCCCAATGGATAAACTACATAATTGGTCTATAGTGCTTAGTAGGAAAACACTCTGTAGATGTCGCCAATACAACTCAAAATAGGTAGAGCTAAATTGCATTCATCATTAAAAGGTACACAAGTAATTTCAAATTTTTATGCTAAATATTTATTGTTGTACAAATCTGATTAATTTTGAATTTCCAATATTATTATGCAAATGTTTGTAATAGATAAACTCATAAATTTGCATAAGAAATGTTGTTTATTCATATTGCAAAAACCCAAGTCCCACACAAGCCATGGGAGTATCTTGATTTGATTACTTAATCAAATACTGAATACAAGAAAGAAATGTATCACAAGACTAAAGATAATATAAGAACAAGGAGAGAATTTTATTTTTCATTGCCTGAAATAATGAATCGTTGTTACAATTGTGTTGATCTTGGTTCAGCTCTAGCTCTAGGTCCAACTCCAGCTCCAAGGTTTACCTGCAAGATTGTTGAAAGGTTGTGTTAGAGAAATGAAAAATCACATTCTACCTTATCCCTACATTACCAACAGAAATGTAATCTACATCCTATCTGGAATTCATCAGATGATTAAGTCATAAAAAAAGTAGATGTTTAGGGAGCATAAAGTTCAATGGAAGCTTTTAGCTTCAATTATTTTGCTAACTTGTTTGTTTAATGTGGAGATATAGGTACAATCAAATCATTTCAACCAATAGATATTGTAATGAGTTGTGGAAAATGTGGCTCCCACAAGGGTTGAGCCCAGCTCATAAACAATGACATAAATAGACCTATACAAGAAAATGATAGCATCACCACAAAATGCATGCAAAGCCTTTCATGAATACTCTAAGAGTATATAGTATTTTACTGCACAAGAATTAGTCTTCCTGATGTAAATTGGATATTTGAAGAAAAGGAAGGTGAATATTTTCATATGTGGTAGTATGATAATAGCTATATCTATAGCAGAGAACTATTTTGGTTGGGAAAAGATAAGTTATCATCAAACAACAATCTTTTCCATATTCCAGAAAATGAATGACAATTCCCTCTAAAGGATCACATGAGCAACTTTAAAGTGCCAATGAGAAAGCAACCACAACATTCATGTAAATTCAATGAGGGGAAGTCATGCTTTGTACATCCAGAAGCACTCTTGAGGGCAGCAAATGTTGATCATTAAAATTGGAATAATACTAAAGAGAGCAATCCAATGTTAACAAAACACAGTCATGTCAAGAAATCAATGCAAGAATA
>VDFB02281492.1:258950971-258963704 GCA_007258455.2 Sequoia sempervirens
TATGATGTTGATCCTCCAGGTTGTGTCATAAGGGCTCGTTCAATGCTGAGCGCCTTGGAAATCAACTGGTTGTACATGGTGATCCCTTGGACTTTGAGGTGGAAGGCTAAGAGGCTATCAAGGTTGGATATGATAGTGCACACTTGTTGTTCCTCAGGCATGACCCATTTGCTCTGATTGGTATTAGATCACCATCATTGTAGGAATGAAGCAAATGATTCATTCTTACCTTATTTTAGAGCCAATAGTTCCTCTAGACTAACATCCATGGTGATATTGCATGCCTAGTATTTTATGAATGCCTCTATGATTTCTTGGAATTTCTTAATGCATGTAGGTAGGTGAGACAACCATTCCATGGCGTGGCCAACCAAACTTCTAGGAAATAGTCGCATCAGATAGGTATCATTATATGTGACTTCCATGCAATGAACTTGGAATTCCCTAATTTGATCTTTAGGGTTTCCCATCCCATGGTACTTGTCAAACTTGGGGATCTCAAATCCCTTTGGGAATTGTTTCATCACAAGGCTCCTATCAAATGGATAAGGACACAAGTTGGTAGATGTTTTCATGGTTCACCTTGATTGAAGATCGAGCACTTGTTGTGAGAGTAATTTGATTTATGTTGTGACATCATTTTGTGGATTGGGGGGTGGGATGAAAGTGTTTTGAGGTGGTTCACTTGTTGATGGGATGGGTGGATTGGTTGATGTGTTGATTGGTGGTATTTGCACATTTTGTTGAGCCATGTATGCTTGTACTTATTGTTGTATCAACAACGCTTGTTGTTGGTCTTGTAGTTGTGCTAGGATTGCCTATTGTTGAGCCTGTTGTTGTTTTTGTGCCAACAATTCTTGTTGTTGAGCCACTAATTAGGTTGCTTCCTACTATTCTTGATATTGTTTTAGTGCTTGCTGATGTGCCTAGTATTGTGTTGCTTGTTATTGTGCAAGATACTATGCTTGTGCTTGTGCTTGTTGTGCTTGATATTGGGTTTGAGCTTGAGTGTGTGCTTGAGCTTGTTCTTGAGCTTGAGCCTGAGCTTGAGCTTGAGCTCGAGCTTGAGTTTGTGCTTATGCGGCTTGAGCTTGTGCCTAAGCTTGTGCAGCTTGTTGTTGTTGCAATAAGACTTGGGCTTGGGAAGCCTATTGTGCTTTTAATGCAGCTTGTTGCAATAAGACTTGGGCTTGGGAAGCCTATTGCACAACTTGAGTAGCTTGTTGAGTAGCTAGTTGTGTAGCTTGTTGAGCAACTAGTTGTGCAGCTTGTTGAGCAGCTAGTTGTGTGGCTTGTTGTTTTTGTACTTGTAGGAATTCCTTTTGATATGCAACTTGCTAAGTGGCTTGCAACACAATACTATATTGGCTTGATGTATTGGAGCTTGCTGCTGGTGCTGGTGGAGGTGGATTCAGAATGGTGCTTGTTGTGGTGGTGAGAGGTGATGTTGTGTTGATGATTCAGGTTTTATTGGTAGATGGTGTGATTGATGTAGTTGGTCCTTGAGAGACCATGTTCTGAGATGTTAGGTGGGTGGTTGATGATGTGATGGTGGTGTTGGTATGTGTTATCATGGTATTTTCCATCTATTGTAGCGATGTCAATGATAAGTTTTGAGAGTTTGGTGTGATGCTTTGATTGATGTTTAGGAAGTTGGTTTGATTTTAATTGATATTTGGTAAAGGGGGAAGCCCTAAGCCAAGAAGTGGTGTGGATGATGATGGTAATGGTGGAAGTGGTGAAAACATGAGGGATGTGATCTCTTGAGGAAATGGTTTAGTGTCAAAAATGTCCCCTGTTCGAAACATGTGACCTTCTCCTTGCGAGGTTATGGGGAGAGAGGTTTGTGGTGTTGTGTGAAATGATGACGATGATGGGTCATTTGGATCATGAAAGGTAAGAGGGACATATGGATGTGATGGATTTTTGGGTACGGTTTGTCCCAAGATGGTGTTTGCATCCAAGTTCTGATTTTTGACAAGGGGGTGTGTTTTTATGGCATTGAGAAATGCACTTCCCTAGTTAACACTAGGTTGAGTTGGAGCAATGGATGTTGTGATTTGGGAGATGTTTTAAGTGATACTTTGGGATGGGGGTGTAGATGAGATGGGGAGTGTGGATGAAATTGGAGGTATGAACTCTAAAGATGGTTCCACTATAGAGCTCACATCGAAATCAGAAGGTAGTTTAGCCCTTTCTTTGCTAATTCGAGCATGTATAGTGAAGGGTTGAGTCTCATCATGATATTGATAATCTTATGCTTCTCCAGATTTTGAATCATTTTGGTGATTTCCTCGTGTGACATTCCAAAGGGATTATTGGTAAGATCCTCTACTTCCTCTTGAGGGTTTTGTGATGTTGAAGGAAATTTGATTAGAGGATTACTTGATTCAACATGATTTATTTCAGATTTTTTTTTACTTAGGTCACTTGTAGTGGATGTTTCTTTGTTGGCTTCCATGTTCCTCTTGTGTTGAGATCTAGTTTGCACCATAAAATGGGGATCAATTTTGAAGAATATGGGAGATGAGTCTCTAATTCTTTGGATTCATCTAATCTTAGGCACAAAAAGAGAAAATTTAGGATATTTTTCAAGGATCAAAGGTGATATGATGGGGATGATGTAAAAGATGGATGATGTGGATGTTTGAACTTTTGAGAAATCTTGAGGGGATGCTAGAATTTTTAGGACTTTTTGGATTTGTTTTTGAATTTTGAATTAACTTAGATTTGATTTTGGGTTTGATTCATTTTTGGATTTATGAACAAATAGACCTAAGATGTTGGATTATTGTCTAAGGGGTAGATTTTCTCAAAGGATGATAATTTGAATATGTGTAGGGAGAAGGATGCATCTATCCACACCTATTCAAACAAGATGATAATTTAACCAAGCATATGAAGAAGGAAGCATCTACATATACCTAGCTAAACAAGATGGTTTGATAATTTGACTAAGCATATCCAAAAATATGCATCTACACATACCTAGCCAAAGATGATTTGATGTTTCTGATTCAAATATTTCAAGGATTTGATGGTTTTGATTTTTTCCAAAAAGCCTAACATGGAGGATTATTTCAAAAAAATTCAAAAGATGATGGTGAGGTGATTTTGGTTTGATGTTCAAGGATGGATGAAAAGTTTTGATTTTGATCCTAGGATGCACGTAAAAAGACACTTGTTTACTAGACCTCGGTATTGAAGAACATACAATACTTCTAAGGACCTCTATAACCAAGAAGTGGTTCAAAGTAAGCATACATTTTTGAATTGTTCAAAGGAATGATTCTATAGAACCTTGTGATTTTTTTGCTTATTTTAATATGTTGCTTTTGATTGCACTTCCTAATGTATTTCTTGATGACCTTTCGAGTGTGATTCCTAAATTTTGAAATTTTTCTCAAGGACTCTTGCTTTGGGATTTTGACTTTCTTGGAAATCATGAGGAACTAACACATGTGTGAGAGAAAATTTTGTTATCTTTACTTAGTGATTTTGTTTTACCACAAACACTTCTTTGATTAGATTTTCAAACTAGATGTCCAATGTCCCAATTTCTTTGAATCCCACAAAGTATGTTATGTAGAATTTTGATGAAATTGAGGCAAGGGTTACCTATTGTTAACTTTAGTAAGAAAATTGAGATATGATCCAAGTGTTTAGAAACCTCTAAGGATAAAATCCCAAGGGCAAGAAATAACACATGAATTTGGTCAATTATATTTGCTTCCTAAAGGGTTTGAAGTTTTGATGATGATGTTAAATGTTTGTTTCCAAATGTTTTTGAACAAGCAAAGTGTTTTGTAACCAAGAACAAGCACAACCTTATGGATATGAAAGACTATATTTGTTGAGTCCCCACTTGGACAAGTCCAACTATGCTTATCTTTAGTGAATGGTTAGATGCTTGACCCCACTGGCTCCCCTCTATGACACTCACTTATATAGGGCATCCAAGCATCAACACCCATGAAAATCCCATGGCATGCTTTCCATTTCTTCTAAAAACCATAAATATGTGGGGCGGCTTCAGAATGACCATTCTTGCACCAACAAATAGATAGGGATTTTGGCCTTTCTACAACAAGGGTTTTAATTCATACTTTTCGTTCATAGGAATTGACCCAACATGGTGAGAGACCATTGTTGCCCTTCTCATCAGAGCCAACCGTATGATACTGGCATTTATTCCAATACTGACATTTATATCTTGGTTGGAAATACTCTTGGGTTTAGAGTGTTACCGATTGATTCACTCCCTTGGGTGAGTACTTTTTCCCACAAGGCAGATCCTCTAAGATAAACAATAGTGAGTAAACATATTCATAATTCGATCAACCTTCATTTAGAAACAAAGGGAGAACACATGCAATAGGTTTCCTCACACTCGCACAATGTTTTGTTCAATTTTAATCCCAAAATGAAATGTGGAGGTGATCACTTTATCCAACCCTAAGACCACCAAAAATCCTTTTGATTCTCAAGATTTTTGTGAGGTGCGAGAGAAGTGCATATGTCTTTTCAATGGTGTTAGTTTGAGTAAGTAATCACAATTTTTTTTTGCATATGCTCTTTTTAATCCAACAAAGCAATAATGACTTCTTTTATAGCACCAAATTAAGTGTGAGAATTTGTCTTGTTCAATTATTAGCCCCAAAAAAAATCTAGTAAGTTTGTGTCCTAAAGTTCATTTTAAGCTCCTTTTGTAACAAGAGTTCAAAGAGTTATTTTTAGGGCCCAAAATAAAACTAGTAAGTCCTAAGAATGAAATATAGAAATTTTTTTCTTAAGAGGAATAGTGAATTCTCTAAGAGTGTTGAACAAACACTAGAGTGTTTAAAAACACTTGGTATCATGAAATGAGGTCATCATGCTTCTTTTCCTCTTCAACTTTTGATTAATCCAACCTAAAAGAAAATAAATTAGATTTTGCAAAAACAGAGGTCAAGAAAGTGGAAAACAAACCAAATAACCATAATTTGATAAAAAAAGCACGTGTTAGAAATAAATTTTCACTTTCTACTTCCCTCTAGCAGTGTAATCCATGAAGGCGTCACAGTTTGAAATTACCAGTAGTGTTGTATAGTGCCGCTTACTAGTCAACATTACTCTGTAGCCAAACCAGTGAGCATGAAGGTGTCACTATTTTGATCAGTGGTGTAGTTTGGGGGTATGTGCAGGATCATGATGGGCCAAAAAGTGGTGATATGATGGGTATGTGTAGGGTATGTGGCTGATAATTTTTTTTACCCAAAATTGATGAAACAAAAAAGGGTTTTTAAAGGAGATTCTTAGATTTCCACCAATATAAATTATTCTTTACTTTGAATTTAATAAATAATTATTATTCATTTTCTATTTGAATTATGACTAAAATCTCAATTGATAGGCTGATTGAAAAACATCTATAGCTTTCAAACGGTATCACATTTTTTGAATCCAAAAATGCATAAAATTCTATGCTTCACATACTATAGGATTAAAAAAAAGAAAAAATGAATTTTATGAATTTTGACCAAGTTAAGGTGGTTAGACATAATGAAGTTTTATATTTTAAAAGTTGTAATAAAAAAAATCATAATTAATTATTTACTTCAAAAAATTTACAAAAAAATATGCATCACACGGGACATGAGTCATCTACTTCTATATCTAAAAATCTAATAGAATATTATCATTTTATTGTGGTTAAGGTGGTCAAACGACACTTTATTTTTCCTAAATTTAGTACTAATCCATTGAAATTTCAAATTTCACCAAATAGATTTTTTTTTTTAAATAAACCTAGTAGTTTGGAAACTACATTCAATTTGCTACAAATTCTATTCTTACATATTTTTGAAACAATATGGATAACTTATTCAAATTTTTACGTCAAGTTGCCTAACTCTAATTTTTTTGATTTTTTTTCCACTTAAGGGCCTAGTTTTTCCATGAAGATCTTGCACATACCCTTGTATTTTGACAAGATTCCAGTAAGCCAAAAAGATTTAGTGGTGTTGTTTGAAATTTTGAATTATGGGTGGGAAGTAGGGAGCATCACAGTTTGAATTTTACAACAGTGCAATATGGTGACACTGAGTTCTCAGCAGTGCTAAACAATGACAATGAGCTTCTAGTGGTGGAGTTTTTCTGTAAACACACAAAAACACCAAAAAGCAGAGAATTTTCTCAAAAAATGTGATTTGATCTTCTAGTTGGCCCTCCTTCTAGTGCAAAAATGTGAACCTAGATCCTATACCTACAAGAACACAACAAATGAACACATTAATAAGATCAAATTCAAATTAGAATAGAGATTCCTCAAGAAATACATTTGGATGCAAAAGAAAATGAATGAAATGAAGAACACACCACACTTAAAACAAAGATATAAAATCCTATTCTACAACAAAGCAAACACTTAATCTCTTGCAGGAGTTGGTGCCAATTTGATGTGAAAATTGGCCCTTTCCCAACTCCAATGATGTGATGAAGATGATTGATGAAAATTGTGATCCACTTTGTTGAAGATTGATGAGTGCTCCAAGATGAAATCTACATAACCTAGCTATAAAACTCAATGAGATGGATGAAGATTTCTATGAATTTGAGTATAGTAAGTTTGCTCAAGTTGTGGATGATCAAATGAGGAATGAAGCCTCTTATTTATAGAATGTAAATTTGAAGAGATGTCCAAAATGGAGCAATGTGGAACTAAGAATCAACAAATGGCAAGATGCCACTTGTCAATATGTGAATGGATGGAGGATGTACAAGTTTTGAAGAATGTGTCGATAAATGCATATATTTGAAATTTGAAATTGTTGAAATGACATGTAAGAGGGAAAGAACATGCATTGATTGCCACTTGGCTCAAGGAAAAAGGACTTTCAGGTGGAGTAAATTCCTTATTGGAAGGACAAAGTCCACTTGGATTTTTGAATTCAAATTTGAAGAATATTCTTTTATTATGCCTTTCAAGAGAAAATAGAGATTTAAGAAATGAATTAAATCTATTTTCTTGTGTAAGTTGCAAAAGCTAGAGGATGGGACATGAGAATAGATTAAATTAATAAAGGTTAATTAATTTAATGAGAGATCAAAATGATGTGACATATTGATTTAAATTTATGGATTGATTTAAATCAAAATATGAGAATAATATGATTTCAAGATTAATTAAATAAATATTTTTGTTTTATTTAACCAAGGAGATGAAGTTAGATTAAACTAGATAAGGTTTTAATTTATTTAATTTAATGGATGGACTTTAAAGATTTAATCAAATAAAATTGATTATTTAATTAAATAGGGATAATTAGATCAGACTGATTGATTTAGTTAACAAGAAAGAATGACTTAATTAAATAAATGGTTTATTTAATTAAGAGAGGAACATTGATGAATTTAATCAAATAAAGGTATTCGATTAAATGGTTACATCGAGATATGATTTAGGGTGAAACAGTGTTAGTGGTCAAGATCAGATGTGTAATGCCAATCAATATATTTTCTATGTCTACAAACGTATTTAATGTAAGTACATTGTGGGCCCATAACCAACAGGTCCTTGGATTCACATTTTAAATTTAGAGAAATGGAAATATGTTTGGATTGAATTGTTGAGAATAACATATATATAGGATATAAACCCATAGGGTCATGTCGTTTCTACATGTTAAACTTTTAAAATATTGTGTTGTTTAAATACATTGGGTAGAATGGAATAATGCTTTATCAATTGCACAATAACATAAATTTTCTTAGGATAAGATATGGGGACATGTTAGAATTTTACAAGGGGGAGACAACCTCTAAGAAAATTAAAATTATAAATTTATACTAATTATTTTTTCATACACAATCTAATAATATCATATATCAATAGATGTAATGTAGAGGAGGAGACTTGCTACTTGTTACACCCCATTTCTCAGTTACCAGGTTACTTTTAGGGTCAATTTAGGATAATGGGGGTCCAAACTAGGCCTCTAAGTGGAAATGGAAATTCAAAAAAATAGAATTAGGCAACTTGACATAAAAATTTGAATAGGTTAATAACATAATTTGAAAAATATGTAATAACATAATTTGAAAAATATGTAAGAACATAATTTGTAGCAAATTGAATGTAGTTTCTAAGCTACTAGTCCTTTTTTCGAAAAGAAGTAAATCTATTTGGTGAAAATTTTCAAAATTTCAAAGCAGTAGTACTAAATTTTTAGGGAAAAAATAAAAAGCAAGTGTATGTCTGACCAACCTATGTACAAGATTTTTTTTTTTTTGAAATTTTCAATATATGTAGAGGATACATGCCTGGATGTGCCACATATTTTTTGCAATTTTTTTCGAAGTAAATAATTAGTTATGAATTTTTTATTAATTTTTTTTTAAATATTAAAACTTGTTTGTCTAACCACCATAACTTGGTCAAAAATTTATGAAATTCATTTTTTTATCCTATAGTATATGGGATGCATAGAATGTGTTGCATCTTTTAGATTTGAAAAATGTGAAATCATTTGAAAATGATAGATTTTTATCAGTTAGCTTACCAATCAAGACTTTAGTCATAATGCATGTAGAAAACCAATAATAATTATTTATTAATTCAAAATAAGACATATCTGATATTGTTGGAAAGCTGAAAATTTTCTCAATAAACTCTTTTCATTTAATCAAATTCGGACAAAAAAAATCATTAGGCACAAGGGTGAATTCAGAAAAACTAATGAAAATTTTTAAACATGGTTTTATAGTTGACTTCCCAAGTATGACACTCCCAAGCCAAATCCCAAGGCACACCTGAGGGAAATCCCAAGGTTGCAGATTTTTTTTGATAAAATGGATATTCATTTTGAAAAACAAAATGGATATCTATTTTGAAGACCCAAAAACCCTCTTTAGTAAAATGGGCTTAACTTTTGTTTTTTTTAATCAAAATTTTGATTTTTTATAGGCATTGGAAAGGTGATTGAGATCTCTATGCAATAGACTAGGTATTGTTTCTATATTGTACACAAAAGTTAGTTATAATAATTTAAACTTCATATTTCATTTTTGAAACATTAAATGCTCACTATTCACATACAATGTCCCTTTTTCATGATTCTTTTGTAATACTCATCTCAAAATACTTGAAACATTAGAAAAAATAATCAATAATAAAATATTTATACTTTTTATAGTATGGAGATGAACAAATCTTCATAAATCATCATATATCTTTGTCCCTTTCTCTACCTCTCTATATTTCAATTATTCCCTTAAGCAGATCGATTTCTTCTCGATTTTGATCGATGATCCGATTTGATCGATGATTGATCCCGGATTCTGGATCCGGATCGACGCCGATCGCGGATCGACGCGGATTTCTGGCTCGATTTGAGCGATCGATCTTGCCGGTTCTGAGGATTTTTCCTTCTCACTCTCTCTATACCTACCTCTCCCACCTCCCTCCCTCGCTCCCTCCATCTCTCTCTCTATCTCTCTCCCAAGTTCTAGACCTATCTCTACCTCTCCCTGGAGGTATGTGCAGGATCATGATGGGCCAAAAACTGGCAATATGATGGGTATGAGTAGGGTATGTGGTTCACGACATTTATTTTACCCAAAATTGATGGAATGAAAATATTTTTTAAAGAAGATTCTTAGCTTTCTACCAATATAAATTATTCTTTACTTTGAATTTAATAAATAATTATTATTCATTTTCTATTTGAATTACAACTATAGTCTTGATTGATAGGCTGATTGAAAAACATCTATAGCTTTCAAACGGTATCACATTTTTTGAATATGAAACATGTGTCACATTCTATGCTTTTAATTCTATGGGATTTTTTTAAAAAATGAATTTCATGAAGTTTTGACCAAGTTAAGGTGGTTAGACATACGAGTTTTCATATTTTTTAAAAGTTGTAATAAAAAAATTATAATTAATTATTTACTTGGAAAAAAATTATAAAAAAATATGCATCACATCCGAACATGAGTCCTTTACTTATATGAAAAATATTATTAAAAAATATTATCATTTTATTGTGGTTAGGGTGGTTAGATAGACACCTACTTCTTATTTTTTCCTTGAAATTTAAGTACTACTATATTAAAATTTCAAATTTTCACCAAATAGATGTTTTTTTTGTTAATAAACCTAGTAGTTTAGAAACTACATTCAATTTTCTACATATTCTATTCTTACATTTTTTTGAAGTAATATAGATAACTTATTCAATTTTTTACATCAAGTTGCTTAATTCTGATTTTTCTAAATTTTTCACCACTTAAGGGCCTATTTTTTCCATGGTAATCCTGGACATACCTTTGGATCTCCTCTCTTTTTGTCCCTCTTTCTACCTCTTTGTATTTTAGTAAACCCAATAAATCCTAAACAACTTATTCATCTATGGTTTCTTATTCATATTAGGGTTTCTTAGATATATACTTTTATGATATTTATATCTCAATTTTATATTTGAAACTCTTTCCTTGCCTAATTCTTCATTAAGTTTATATTTTTACATATTTATCTATTATATTGATTGTGAAATCAATTTTACTTACCCTACCCATCCTTGGAAACCACATTATGGTTTCCTTTTCATATTTGATACATCATTAATATTTCTGCTTATTCAATATATAAGTGTACCTTTTGGATTTATTTTTCATCTCCCCCTCTCAACCTTTCCCTCTTTATATATTTATCTATTCTCCCTCCCCACACTCTCCCTCTCCCTCTCCCTCTCATTCTACCTATCTCTCTCCCTTTCTCTTCCCCTCTATCTTTCCCAAGTCACATCTATCTCTAGATATCTCTTCCTCTCTCTCTCCCTCTCACTATCACTCCTATAGAGAGTAGAGAGGGAATTTGAGAGGAAGATAGAGGGAAGTAGAGAGGGAAGGTAATAGAGGTAGAGAGGAGAGGGAGAGAAGAGATATAGATATATCTAAAGGGATATAGAGAGGGAATGAAGGAGGGATGGAGTGAGGGGTGGGTAAAGAGAGAGATAGAGGGAAGTGGAGAGGGAGAGAGGAAGGGAGATGTAGAGATTGGGAGGTATGGTGGGATGGATATAGGGAGAGGTAGGTAGATATAGAGGAATATGGATAAAGGAGATAAAGAGAAGTAGAGACAGAGAGAGAGGTAAGATGGGAGGGATAGAGGTTGAGGTAGGTAGAGAGAGGGAGGGTGAGGGGATATATAGAGAAGTGCAAAGGGAAGGGGAGAGAGGTAATATGTGAGGGAAATAGTGAGAGGTAGGTAGAGGAGAGGGTAAGGGGAGATAGAGAGAAGTAGCTCGAGGGAAAGGGAGAGAGAGTTATTGAGAGAAGGAGAGGGAAAGAGAGATAGAGAGAGAGAGACAAGGAGAGAGAAAAAGAGAGAGAGAGAGGTAATGGGAGATTAGGATGGGAGGGAAAGAGGGATAAGTAGGTAGAGAGAGAGTGTGAGTGGAGATAGATATCTAAGTAGAGAGGGAAGGTGAGAGGTAGAGAGGAGAGAGAAGGTGAAGATAGATATCTAAAGGGAGAGAGGGGGAATGAGGGAGGGATAGATTGAGAGGTAAGTAAGGAAAAGCAAAGAGGGGAGATAGAGAGAAGTAGAGAGGGAGGGAGGAAGGGAGAGATATATATAGAGAGGTAGGGTGGGAAGGATATAGGGAGAGGTATGTAGAAAAAGAGGAAGATGTAGATAGGAGGTAAAGAGAAGTAGAGAGAAAGATATGTTAGGGTTTCTTGGATCTATACTTTTATGATATTTATATCTCAATTTTATATTCACAACTCTTTGCATGCCTAATTCTTCATCAATTTTATATTGTTACACATTTCTCTATTATCTTGATTGTGAAATCAATTTTACTTACCATACCCATCCTTGGAAACCACATTAGGGTTTCAATTTCACATTTGACACATCATTAATATTTTCACTTTTTTAGTATATAAGAGTACCTTTTGGATTTATTTTTCCCCTCTCCCTCTCCACCTCTCCCTCCCCACACTCCCTATCCCTCTTTCCCTCTTCCTCCCCCTCCCCCTCTCCCTATCTCTCTACCTACCTATCTCCCTTTCTCTTCCCCTCTATCTTTCCCAAGTCATACATATCTCTAGATATCTCCTCTTTCTATCCTTCTCTTCTCTCTCCATCTCTCCCTATCACTCCTATAGAGATTAGAGAGGGAATTTGAGAGGAAGATATAGGGAAGTAGAGAGGGAAGGTAAGAGAGGTAGAGAGGAGAGAGATAGGAGATATATATATCTAAAGGGATAGAGAGGGGGAATGAGGGAGGGATGGAGTAAGGGGTAAGTAAAGAGAGATATAGAGAGAAGTAGAGAGGGAGGAGGATAGGGAAATGTAGAGATAGAGAGGTATAGTGGGATGGATATAGGGAGAGTTAGGTAGATAGAGAGGAAGATAGAGATGGGAGATAAAGAGAAGTAGAGACAGAGAGAGAGTTAAGGTGGGAGGGATAGAAGGATAGGTAGTTAGAGAGAGGGAGGGTGAGGGGATATATAGAGAAGTACAAAGGGAAGGGGAGAGAGAGGTAGTGTGGGAGGGATAGAGTGAGAGGTAGGTAGAGAGGGAGAGGTTGAGGGGAGATAGGGAGAAGTAGAGAGGGAAGGGGAGGAAGAGATTTATTAAGAGAGGGAGAGGGAGATAGAGAGGGAGAGAGACAGAGAGAGAGAGAGACAGAGAGAGAGAGAGAGAGAGAGAGAGAGAGAGAGGGAGAGAGGGAGAGAG
>VDFB02281492.1:258963804-259054042 GCA_007258455.2 Sequoia sempervirens
CATAGGTTCAGTCCAAAAATAATCTAAGGAGAAATTTCCACGGGAAGAGAGGGGTCTAAAGCCACTATGTTTCAATGTGAATATTTCATTGTTAACTAGAAACTTTAAGCACTTATGGACGATAGATGGGACTTTATTCATGGAGCGGAGCCACTTGTAGCCTAACTCCACACAAAATTGGTCTGAATTAGATATGATAGAGAATGATACATTTGATTTCTTTGGTCCTACTTTTAAAGGGAGTGTGATTGAGCCCATCATAGCATAAGAGAAACCATCATGTGTTTTAATCCATGATTTTGGTTTATCATATCTATCTTGAGTAAGTCCATGCACATATAAAAGTTCTTTTGTGATCACTTTCTCTCCATAGATAGGATCAAATAAAATACTAGGAGTGGGCTTGTTATTGATTCTACTAGCTATGTAAAGAGGATCATTAGGTGCATGTTTAATTGTTTATTCTGAAGAGAAAGTAATGTCGATGGTTTGTTGTTTATGAGGCTTGATGTCAATCACTCCTATCATTGTATCAATAGTACTTTGTTCATTAGTATCCATAAGACTCTGTTCATCATCATCCATAGGATATTTTTCATGATTGCTCAAATTCTCATCATCCACATCAACATTCATCACATTGGGCTTAGTTTCACTAGCCTTAACAAATGAAATATTATGGTTAGGCATGGGATTGGTAAATATTTTCAATTTTTGGTTGGAAGGAGCCATAGACTTACTACCTTTTTTCATTTACACCTCCAATTTGAATATGATTAGAATCAACGAGGTCTTGCACAAGATGTTTAAGATGTTTGCAATGTTATGTATCATGTCCCTTTTGTTGGTGATAAACACAATAGGAATCATGTCTAAGTCTCAGAGGTAATGGCTTGCTAGGGTCAAGGGGTCAGACGAGAGGTAAGGTGAGCATGTTTTTATTTAACATATGGGTCATAATGTTGTGAAGTGTGTCAAGTAAGGGAGTGAATTTCCTTTCTGGATCCCCAAAGATATAAGGATTACTATTCATTATAGTAGCTACTTGGGTATCAATTGGTTGGGTAGGTTGAGAGGTGGAATTTAGTTGAAGGAAAATTTTATTTTGTTTTCTGAAAGGTTGATAAGTGTTTTGGTTTGAAGATTCAAAGTTTTTAGGATAGGTGGGGGTGGGTTTTAGTTCACTATTGGTTACAAAATTCTATTAGTCTCAAAGGGTAGTGCATAAATGCATGGTGGGGAATTTCATCATGGTGATCTTATCCCTTATTTTGATTTGTAAGTTTTCAATGAAGATATTTTGAAGGTGGGAATCAAGAATCCTAACACTGATTTGGGAATAAAGTGATTGGTAGCATGAAATAAATTTAGTGAATTTTTCACTCTCATTTTTCTTGCATCTCATCAAATCAACCAATGTCATTTCAAGAACCATGTGCACTTGGAAATGGTTAATAAATTCCTCAAAAAGTTAATTGAATGAAAAAATTTACTTGTTGGGCAATGTAGAAAACCGATCTGAGGAAATTTCTTTCAAGGATTGGAGAAAAAGTTTAGCCAAAATTTTGTCTTCAAGGATAAAGTCACTACACAAAGAAGTAAGGGAATTAACATGATTAGTGGGATCTCCCTTTCCTCCATATTTCAAATCTAGGGATCTCTATACCTTGTGGCACCAGAGTTCTTAATATCTCCAAGGATAGTGGGTTGCTCTTGACATAGAATGAAGGTGGACCATTTTGATTTTGACTTATGGTGAAAACTTCACATTGAATGGATAAAAGACTTTGTAAGAGATGGTTAATGATAGAATCATTTCTTTTAGTGTTTGATGGAGATGAATATGGTGGTGGTATGTATATGTTGGAAGGACCAGTGAATGATTTGCTTACGAGAGGAGATATAAGATTAGATGTCACATAGCTATAAGGAGCACTAATGGAAATGCATGAGGTAGGAAGGATCCTACTAGTTGGTTGCATTGTTGTGGTCATTTGAGGATTGGTATAGGTGGGAATTTAGGTTATGGTCAAGAAGAAGGAGAAGTTTTGCTTCATCCTTTTTTTTCTATATTGTTTGAGGCTTGAGTGCCAATAGTGGTGGAAGAAAGATGTTTCCAAAGATTTGAGCTATGTTACGCACAACTTCTAGTCCCTCATAACTTTCCATCATGCAGTGAAGGTTATCTATGGTAGGTATAACAATGTTTGAAATGTTTTTAGTACTCATTCTATCTTGTAAATGAGCTAAATATTCATGCATTTTCATTATGTTTTCTTCAGGGATATGATCAACCATTGTTTGGACACTCAGCAAAACACTTGTAGGTAAGGTAGGAATATCAAAATTGGTGTCAAAGGTATGGTCCATACCTAGTAATGTGAACACCAGAAGTAAGAGAGCTTGATAACCCAAGATCCACAACGAGTTTCTTATTATAGGATGCCATGAGTCTCACACTTTGTCTAACCACAGTATTAGCAGTAGGAAACCAAGTACTAAAACTCATACAAGGAATAAACTACATAAAGTTCAATGAACACAATATCCTATGCTTGAAATTACACTTGAAATGAAGGAAATTGGAATAACAACAATTCGAGAAACTAAAACTAAAAATTGAAGGCAGCCCACAAAAACACATAAAAGAAATTTCAGATCCTGAAAACTGGAGTGTCAAAGTCAACAAGGACTAAGACAGCAGGAAGGGCATCTTGCTCCCCCTAGTGAGATTATGAAGTTCCAAGGATTGAAACATACAACAAACAACAAAGAGAGACTTCTAAGGTAAATATCGTGAGAGGGACTAAGACACAAGGAAGGGCGTTTTAGTCCTAGCAAAGGTTTTTTGCAAAAAAATACTGAATTATGGAATGTCAACACTATTTACATATTTTCTATGCAAGATGTTGATGTTCAAAAATAGAAAAATGTGCAAATAAGTACAAGAAAAAGTAACTAGGAGCACATAATTGAATGTAATATGGAATGCAATTTTTTGCACTTTTGAATGCAATAAGAATGTTTGTAAATGTAGGAAGATGATAAACAATGCATTTTTTAGTTTTTCAATGAAATGAAATGATGCAATAAAGTAAATATGCAACCTATATGAACTTTCACTAATGCAAGATGCAATGCAAGAATGAATGCAATCTAGATCTAAGGAATTTAATGGACTCCAAATTAGAAATAAATGCTTAAAAGTTAGGTTCACCAAAATGGTTGGTGGAAAAATGGATATATGTAAATATCAAACTTCTCCACACAAATCACTCAGGGATGTCCTAGGAGTCCCAATTGGATTGACTAACAACCTCACAAGGTGATTCAATTCACAATGAGGACCTAGGAGGGGGTTCTCTTAGCTTTAAAGGGGTTCACCACCAAGTATAAACTTGGAAAAGAAAATGTTGGAAAACACAATGTGATATGCAAATAAATGCTAAATGATCTAGAAAGATAAACAAAATACAATAGAAAAATATGAAATTGGAAATGTGCACCTAGGAAATATGGAGATGTTGTGAGGATTCTGGAAATGTAAAGAAGCTGCCAAAAAGTGTTATGAATGACTTCGATGCCCAGGATAGCGTATTAGTCCCACTTCTATTTTTTGGGGCAGATGCAAAGTCTTTGGTTATTGGAACTGGATCTGAAGGAATTTCTAAAAAATATGCTTAGGAGGACTAAGACACCCAAGGTGGTGTATTAGTCCCACTTTGAATTTCTAAAAACTATGAATGTGATCCTAAGCTCCATGGTTTGCACTTGCTTCCTTTTTTATCTCAGGTTTTGAAACTTTTGAATTCAACCTATAGATGAGTTTTCATGAAGATAACAACTTTGTAATGCAACTTTGCAACTTTACAACTTTGCACTCCAAATGACCTTCAAGACTTTAACCTAGATTTGTAATCACAAATATGCAAGAGGAGAAAAACTTCTTGTTTGTTAGTGAATGGGGATTTTCCTTGGTCAAACCCCTTGTTGGTAATTAAAGCTTGAAATGAAATAGAAATAATGAAGGAAATGGTAAATGAACAACATGTAATGCTACAACTCACCAAACCCTTATAAATTCTACAAAATTGTGTCCAATGGCTACAATAGATATGGATCTTGAACCAAAGGAATGATCTTGAATTTCTTTCTTGAATCAAAACCCTACACCATAAATGTTAGCACAACAACACACATGATGCAAGAAAATCTTTGATATGATGCTTGAATTTTCATAATGGCTCCAAATTCTTGGTAAATCTACTATTGAATGCTCTTGTGAACTCAATTTGATATTATGAATTCTCTCATTAAAAGAATTGGATTGAAATAATTGAATGAACCTTGTATTTATACTTATTTATGCTTAATATCTCAAAATTGCATCACATCAAGCCAACATATGAATTCATTAAATAAATAAGGCTAAATCTCACCATAATTTGAAATTAAATCCTGAAAATAACTCAAGGAGGACTAAGACACCCTAGGTGGTGTCTTAGTACCATGCCATGAAACTTGGGGCACAGACACCAAAAAGGGGCCTAATTAAGATACCTCAAAATTAGGGTCTTGAGACCTTTGGGGGAAAAAGATGCCCTAGGTGGCATTTTAGCCCTAACCCGAAAATTAGAGACACACAAATGAAGTCATTAAATTATCATTTATGCATTGGAGAATCTCAGGATTTACTAAAAAAATATATAATTCATAGGGCTTGTGGACACAAAATAGGAGCAATTAAGCCATAAAGAAGCATAAATAAAGCAAGGAGGGCCCAAACAAGTGTGAAAATTCAAAGGGTATGCATTTTACTACACTACACACATATATGTGACCTTTAATTATAGTTTTACTATGCATATACATTCTTTATTTGAAAAAAATGTTCCATTTTTCCACACAAAATCTTATGTTTTTATATTCATTTAATTTGTAGAAAGAAATAAAACTTTAACAGTGATTCCAACTCAAAATTTTATTAAAAGAACTATTAAATACATTAGATAGTTCATGAGATTTTCTCAATTTCAGAAAAACTTCAACAAAAATCTCATAAGGGTTCATACAAGAAAATAAGAATGTTCATTAACTTATTCAACACGTTCTTTCCCTTTAAAATTTTAAGTCTATTTCTTTTCTATAGTTTCATCCCTTTGTTTGGAAATACTTCATTAAGAACCCTTTCAAAGTTAGACATCAATTCTGATTTTACAATGATGGCTTAGTTCCCTATTTCATCATAGTCAGTGGTTCTTAGGACATATTCAATTTGAATTTTCATTGTTTTCATAAGAAAATGTGGGTGTTCTTTCTGAGAATGACCCACTATTTTTTATCTAACACCATTGGTTTACTAAAACTTACATACCTCCACCTAATGGTGGATTGATGAAAGGTCATAGGAATATGGGTCAATCCATTATCAATGAGGGTCAGCCTATTTTAGCATGTCTTTTGACATGAAAAGGTGTCTATATAGACTATAGAACATGTAAAAGAATGGGAAAATCAACTCCCTCTAAAGATACAGTCATATTCAAAAACATATACATATTGACATAATACAGTTCAAAAACATGGTTATCACATAATGGAAGGCCTGATGGCCACCACCTTTATCAGGTTGGGAAAACATACATCATACACCTCCATCATAGTGGATTTCTAACATAACATCATCGACATAAAGGTTGAGTCCATGGTAAGAGCCCGTAGCTTCATATATTCTTGAGGATAATGAAATATTCATGGCTCAATGAATTCCTTCACTGTGTGAAAGTAGATCCAATACAAAGAGTCTTCTGCAACTCGAGCATGAGGATTCTCATTCCCCTTGTAGGCTATATTACCCCCTTGACCACAATGGTTGATGCATGCACAAAAATACACATTACTAGAAATCTTACCATGACCAAGTGAAAGTTATTTCATAGAACATGAAATGAAACCTCATTTCGGTAACTAAACCTTGAAATGAAATAAAATAGCATGAAAGGGATGATGAATGAATAGAGCAATGTCACAACACACCAAACCCTTAGATGAACCTTGATAAGGGAGGTCTACAACTTGCATGAAATGGCTTCAATGGATGTGTATCTTGATCTTCAAACTTGACTTAAAACATGACATTCAATGCTTGAATGGATCTTCAACACTACATCAACATATTAGCTCAAATAAAATGCATGATGCAAAAAGACTTTGACATGATAATAGGATCTTGATTTCTGCAATTATTTTTCAATAAATCTTCCCTTGAATTCCTTGAAGATGCTCTTGAGATGCTCCAATAATTCTCTCTTGAAAATTCTAGGTGCTTATGAAAAAATTCTAGTTGAAACATAGTGGAATGACCTCTTATTTACAGGTATGTTAAAATTAATTCTTGAAATTCAAATAGCATAATTTGGCATGTGAATATACATTTGAAATCATTGAAATAATCCCAAAAAATAATTTAAATTAGGTTCCTAGGTCTAAGTGAGGACCCATTCGCCCTTGGGTGAATGGGTTCTAGGTCACTTACCTAGAACACACATTGGTTAATGATAAACATTATGTTATGCCATTAATGAATGCCAGGTTTTCCTCTTCAGAAATTGTAATTAATTGGGCTTTGATTTGAACTAAAGGGGCCAATTAAGGAAAATTAATCTCAATTAATTAATAAATCCCTAGATAAGCATGAAAGTGTAAAGGTACACCTTACAACACCATAAATAAGGCACAATTAAGTCCATTTTATTTAATAGGGCCCTAAACTTAATGTGAAAATGTAAAATATATATTACAACACTAAATCAAGGCATCTTTTAGTTTATTTTATTATTAATTGTTCCCAATTTAAGTGTGAAAAAGGGATACTTTTTCCACACTAAACTCTCTATATATACTCTATCTATCTCCCACTCTCCCTCCATCCTCTATCTCTCCCCTCTCTATCTCTCCATATTTATATCTACCTCTCTCTCTATTTATCTATCTCTATCACTTTATCTTACCATAAATATCTTTCTATCTCCATATTCCTCTATATCTCTCTATATCTTCATCTCTATTAATAATTCCCTAGCTCTCTATATTTGTTTCTTCCTCTTTACCTCTTTATATATATATATATATATATATATATATGTTCTCTCCCTCTCCATCTATCTTCATCTCTACCTTTCTATAGAGAGAGAGAGGGTGAGTGAAGATAGAGAGAAGTAGAGAGAGAAGGTTAAAGAGGTAGAGAGGAGAGAGAGAAGAGAGGTATAGAGAGACATCTAAAGGGAGAGATATGGGAAAGAGGGAGTGATGGATTGAGAAGTACATAGAGAGAGAGAGAGCTAGAGAGGGGAGATAGAGAGAATTAGGGAGGGAGGGAGGAAGCAAGAGGTAGATATAGAGAGCTAGGGTGGGAGTGATATAGGAAAAGGTAGGTATAAAGAGAGGAGGATGGAGATGGGGGATAAAGAGAAGTGAAGATAGAGAGAGGGAGAGGTAGTTAGAGAGAGGGGGTGAGGGGATATATAGGGAAGTATAGAGGGAAGGATAGATAGAGAGGTAAGGTGGGAGGGGTAGAGTGAGGATGTAGGGAGCGAGGGTTAGGGGAGGTAGGGAGAAGCAGAGAGGGATAGAGATAGAGAGGTATATAGAGAGGGAGAGGGAAAGATAGACAAGGAGAGATAGAGAGGGGGGAGGAGAGGTAGGTAATGAGATAGGTAGGGTGGTAGGGATAGAGGGAGAAGTAGGTAGAGAGAGAGGGTGAGTGGGAAGGTGAGAGAGAGGTAGATAGGAGAGAGGGTAAAAATATATATAGAGAAACATAAAAAGGGAGAGAGAGTGGATGAATGAGGAAGGGATGGAGTGAGTTAGGTATAAAGAAATAGAGAGGGGAGATAAAGAGAATTAGATATTGAGGGAGGAAGGGAGAGGTAGAGATAGAGAGGTAGGGTGGGATGGATATAGGGAGAGGTAGGTAGACAAATATAAAGATGTATATGGGAGATAAAGAGAATTAGAGACAAAGATAGAGAGGTAAAATAGTCACCTTCCATCTCTCTACATATCTCTCCCTATATCTCTCCAGCCTTACCTCTCTCTCTATCTCTTGGTTTCTACTTCTCTTTATCTCCCATATGCATCTCCATCTTTGTCTAACTACATCTCCCTATATCCCTCCCACCCTACCTCTCTATCTTGACCTCTCCCTACCTCGCTTCCTCTCTACTTCTCTCTATCTCCCCTCTTCACTTCTCTCTACCTACTTATCACTCCATCCCTCCCTCATTCCTCCTCTCTCCCTTTATATATCTCTATATATCCCTTCACCCTCTTTCCTCTCTACCTCTCTCACCTTCCCTCTCTACTTCTTTCTATCTCCACTCACCATCTATCTCTACCTACTTATCATCCCTCCAACACTAATATCTCATTACCTATATCTCCCTAAATATGTAGAGTGAGTGGATATAGAGAGTAGAGAGGGAAGATTAGATAGGTAGAGAGGAGAGAGATAAGAAATATAGAGAGTTATATAAAGGGAGATACATGGGGAAGATGGAGGGATGGATTGAGAAGTACATTGAGAGAGATCCAGAGAGGGGAGATAGAGAGAAGTAGAGAGGGAGGGAGAGAGGGAGAGGTAGAGATAGAGAGCTAGGGTGGAAGCAATATAGGAAAATGTAGATAGAAAGAAAGTAGGATGGAGATGGGGGATAAAGAGTAGTAAAGACAAAGAGAGAGGGAGATTTAAGGTGGGAGGGATAGAGGGAGAGGTAGGTAGAGAGAGGGAGGGTGAGTGGATATATAGAGACGTATAGAGGGAAGGGGAGAGAGAGGTAAGGTGGGAGGGGTAGAGTGATATGTAGGGAGAGAGGGTGAGGGGAGATAGGGAGAAGTAGAGAGGGAATGAGAGAGAGGGGAGGAGGGAGAGAGGGAAGCAGAGTTAGGTAATGAGAGAGGAAGGGTGGAAGAGATAGAGGGAAAAATAGGTAGAGAGAGAGGGTGAGTGGGAAGGTGAGAGAGAGGTAGATAAGAAAGAGAGGGTGAAGAGAGATATAGAGAGACATCTAAAGGAAGAGAGGGGGAATGAGGAAGGGATGGAGTAAGAGGTAGGTAGAAAGAAATAGAGAGGGGAGATAAAGAGAAGTAGAGAGGGAAGGAGGAAGGGATAGGTATAGATAGAGAGGTAGGGTGGGAGGGATATAGGGAGAGGTAGGTATAAAATGATGAAGATGCATATGGGAGATAAAAAGAATTCAAGACATAGATAGAGAGATGTACTTTGGTAACCCTCCATATCTCTACCTATCTCTCCTTCTATCCATCCAACCTGACCTCTCTCTCTTTGTTTATACTTCTCTTTGTCTCCCGTTTACATAGTCCTCTATGTCTACCTACCTCTCCCTATATCCCTCCCACTCTAACTCTCTATCTCTACCTATCCCTTTTTCCCTCTCTACTTATCTCTATCACCCCTCTTTCCTTCTCTCTACCTACCTATCACTCTATACCTCCCTCATTCCCCCCTCTATCTCTCTATATCTCTCTTCACCTTCTCTTTCCTCTCTACCTATCTCACCTTCCCTCTCTAGTTCTTTCTATCTCCACTCACCCTCTCTCTACCTACTTATCCCTTTTTAGCAATGGAAAAAGTAAGCCTTTTCCCTTGCTTGTTTGATAATTGACATTAAAGCTAAACTAATGTTGTCTTGGAGTGGTGTTGTAATGTGTTGTACACATTCACACTATTATAGGACCTTTATTTAACTAAAACATGCCTTAATTGATCCTTTGCAAAGGTGTTGTAACACACTTTCACACTTTTCTATGATTTATTTGCTCAATTAAGCCTTATGGTCCCCTTTCTAAATAAAATAATGTGTACCTTGTTTAAGTTGTGTAAAGTGTTTTAAGTCACTTTCACACTTATCTAGTTGGTCTTAATTAATTGTGGTTAATTAGAGTTATTAACACCCTTTTGATTCAAATTTAGGCCTTAATTTTGACACCTCTCAAAGATCTATCCTGAAAATCATAATTTAATGAGAAAATTAAATTGCATTGGGAAAAAATTGGTCCTAGTAAGTTGAGTCAAGACCCATTCACCTTTAATGGTGAATGTGCCCTCCCTTAACAAGACCCCCCTTTCTTAGCTAATCTAAAATGGATTTTTGACCCTCCTTCCATCCCCCAAGTTAGGTCTTGGAAAATTGAGCCAAGAACCATTCGCCCAAGGTGGTGAATGGGCCCTCCCTTAATGAGATACCCCTTTTTTTTTGATGAATAGATAGCTATCTATATTAAAGTATATATAAAGTTACATATTCACAAAGAAAAGTGGGTGGTAAGAAGGAACACCTTGGGAGTCATATGGGAGACACCCCTTTTTGAATTTTATTTTGGCAGGAATTGAATTATCTTTCTTTCTAAATTATCTATTAGCCTTAATTCTTTGAATTTTAGGATTAATCTCCTAATTTAATCTAAGGGGTTGATTCACCTAGTTTCCTCCAAGTAATCCTAGACTTTCAAGTACTCAAGCAACATAGCAAATTGGAGTTCACAAGAGCATTTCAAGAACATTCATAAGGCATTTCAAGGAATATTTCAAGTGTTTATTGCAACAATTCAAGATCATATCATCATTTCAAGGGTTTGATGCATGCATTCATGTTGTTGAGATGAGGTGGATGTAGCATTCAAGATATATTTGCAATAATTGTTCACATCATTTTCAAGGATCCTAGATCTACATTCTTTATGGCCACTACATGAGAGTTTGCAAATTTACTTCACAAGGCATCATCCAAGGTGATATGATCATTTACATATTTCATGTTCATGCTTCATTTCATCATTTGGTTTAATTACATACAAGGGGTTTGATCAAGGAAAACCCCTATTGACTAAAAAATCAACAAGTTTTTCTACCCTTGAGTGTGTGATTGCAGATTTACAAGTTGAGGATCAAGTTGAGCAAGATTTGGAGCAAGATTGTCAAAGTTGCATAGTTGTTAAGGTTATCATTCAAAGTGCAAGATCACAGAAAGAGCTCTACATAATTGCATACAAACTTCCAAAACTTGATAACAAGGATTTTAAGAGTGCACAAATAAAAAAAAGATCCTGAAATCAATTTTCTGAAACACTAAAAGGACCCATTCGCCACTGAAGGCGAATGAGTCCTCCATAGCTCAAAAACAACAAATTTCTAGCCACGTACACAACTTTTTATTCTCTCAAAACGTCCCCCATAGTTTCTATAACAATTAGGTTTCATTTCTAATTATTATTGGCATCTTATTTTGCATAATTTGAGATGTTTAGGTCATAGAAGAATCAGTGTTCCATCACTTTGTTGATTCATTAGGTGGACCCTATTTTTCCCCTACACATTTATTGGTGAACTCGACATATTCAGCATTGCAATTTTCTAATTTTTGGAGTCTTTCATTGCATCTTAAGTTAAAATATTGCATTCATAATCAAGTGGTTGCAGTAAAAACAACTCCTTTTGGGGATAGGGAGAGAGAATTCACTCCTTTACCTGATACCCTTCACAATATCATGTTGTAGCTTATTGAAAGAAACATGCTCACCGTAGCTCCTGTTAGAAAATGTGATCCTACTATACCATTTCCCAAATTCTCTCAAAACAATGATTATTGTCTTACCATCAAACAAATGGACATAGCACAAAATACTATAAGTGTCTTAAACATCTTGTGGAAGACCTTATTATTCTAATCATTTACTAATCGAAGGTGTGAGTGATCAAGGTAATAAGTCTGTAGCATTTCCTAATAAAATTTTCCTATTTACAAATCCCATGCCTAAGCATAATATTTCATTTGTCAAAGCTAGTGAAATGAACACTGGTGTGATGAATGTTGACACGAATGATGACAATACAAATACCATTGAACAAAATCCCACAAATGAAGTGATAGCATTTATCGAAGCTAAACCTTAAACCTCGTAAGGGCTTGAATAGACAACCTATTAACATTTCTTTCTCACAAAATGACATACCTAAACATGCACTTGATAGTCCTCTTTACATAGCTGGCCAAATAAATAATAATCCCACTAATGGGATATTGATTGATCCCATCTATGGAAAGAATGTGATCATAGAAGAATTCTTATATGTACATGACCTATAGCATGAAACATATGATAACCCAAAAGCATGGATCAAAACACAATGCATTTTATTGCCCTATGATAGAATCGATAGATCTCCCTTTAAAAGTGGGACCAAAAACATTAACAGTATCATTCTCCATCATCCCATAATTAGACCAATTTTGTGTGAAGCTAGGCTATCCATGGCTTGAATCTATGAATTATTTCCCTTCAGTTGTGCATAAATGTCTAAAGTTTCCATTTGGTAATGACATCTTGATTGTGCATCATAGCAGATTCCATCTTGCCTTGACAAAAGGGAATTTTTCACTAGATTACTTTTGGCCTGACCTTATGGAACCTAGCAAGCCTCATGAAGATTTATTTTTCAAATCATATAAAAAATGCAAGGCAAACAAAATAGTGGAACCATCCCTTCACAACATTCCTCAACCTATGACCAAACCAACCATCCTTGATGAGACAATGATTGAACCAACAACACTTCTGACTATACAAAAACAATCTATAGAACATCTTTCAATTTCCCACAAGAGACCATGAGATAGTACAAGAAATCCCATTGTCCCTCCTAGAGTCAAACAAGTTTATAAAGTCAAAGAGAAAATTGTTGAGAAACCTCCTATTATTTATTCTAGTCCTCCCAAGGAAGAGAAGGAACCTATGATTGCAAAAATCACTCTTACACAAAAACAAATTGACAATAAATTGAAAAGAAATCGAAGTGCTAGAGAGTGTAGATGTAGATGTCACACTATTGCTCATAGATTGCAAACTCAAGAAAACAACAATAACATAGAATATCAAAATCTGAACCTACTCGAAGCAATGCATGATGACTCTCAACCCTCACCACAACATAAACAAGAGCATTGTATAGACATTGTTATTTGACCTCCTATAGTGATTAACTTAGATGATGGCATTGATATTGCAAAGATTGATGAACAAGTGGAAGATGAGTTGAATGTATTGTTTTATTCTTCCATGAGCTTATATGGAAAATCTCCTAACAAGAGTGTTGAACTTGGTGCGTGTCCTAGTTTGGAACTTTCTCTTGTCCCTTTGGCTAGTTTCCCACCTTTTGTTTATTCTAATCAAGATTGGGAGGTGGATGACTTGCTTTAGGTTAAATCATATGCACCTTACTAGTCTTTTTCCTTTTCTTTTTTCTTTGTGATTGCATGTGTGTAATGTCATCCCTCGTGACATTTAGTTTGATGTTCCTCTCTCTTTTGAGCATCCTTCTATATGTACCTTCATTCTTCTCTATGTTGTAATAATTTTTCATTTGTCTTATGTTTTCCTTTTGGGGATGATGCAAGGTGTCGAGACATTCATGTCTCTTCCATGTTGACCCAAAAGATTTGTCTTTATATTTTTCATTTGTCTTTTATTTTCCTTTTTGGGATGACACAAGGTGTCAAGACATTTATGTCTCTTTCACGTTGACCCAAAATCTTTGTCTTTCTCTTTTTTCATTTGTATTGTGTTTTCCTTTTGGGGATGACACAAGGTGTCAAGACATTCATGTCTCTTCCATGTTGACCCAAAAAAAATTTCTTTCCCTTTTTCATTCATCTTGTGTTTTCCTTTTGGGTATGATGAAAGGCGTCAAGACATTCATGTTTCTTCCATGTTGAACCAAAAGGATTTTATTTGTTTTCACTCTCTTTGTGTCATTCTTCTTGTTTTGTGAGTATTTGGGGAATGATGAAAATTCCATGCTATATGAAAACATTGTAGCACATATATACTAACCCCAAATCCATATATCCCATATGTGTTTATGGGGGAAACCCTTCCTATTTCATGACACAACTTGCTTCTAAAACATATGACTTGGCATAGGGTTTTTCGAGGAAAGCTCTCATGTCTCAAGACAAAAACATTGGCTACTTTCAAGCAGTTTCTCATAGTAATGGTGTAGCAATCACTTTAAAGAGGGGGAATACATCGATGACATATTTTGGAAAATTTCATGGTGTAATTTTCCTTTATTCTTGTGATGTGTCCACTTCTTGGTGGTATCATTGGGTTTGATGTCGTCCAAGAGTGTATGATCCACTGCCATGTCATGATGTGAATGAGGAATCTCATGGGCAACTATTTGACACTTTTGACTTGTCCTCTCTTGGAGAAATTAGGCACAATGCTCCCTAAGAGGAAGACCATTACATGAACAAAGAAAAATCCACTTTAATAAAATTTCTACATGAAATTCAAAAGCATTTTCATTGTGGTTCCTTATCAAAGTTGTAAGGAGGATAACTTCAATATGCTATGAGAGGCTAATATGATTCTCTCATTTGCCACCTCATTGGGATAACTCACCTAGTGGATAGAATGAGGTTCCAATACTCGAGAGTGAGCACACATATTTTGCGACAACTCACCTAGCGAATAGACTAAGGTTCCACTACCCCAGAGTGAGCCAACATGATTCCTCAAGAAATCCATTTGAATTGAAAAAGAAAAGGAATGGAATGAAGAACACAACAAACATAAACCAAAGATATCAAATCCTATTCTAATGCAAAGGAAACTCTTAATCTCTTGAGGGAATTGGTGCCAATTTTATGTGAAAATTGGACCTTTCCCAATTCCAATGATGTAATGTAGATGCTTGATGAAGAATGATCCACTTGATGAATGATTCCAATGTGCTCCAAGATAAAATCTACATAACCTAGCTATAAAACTCAATAAGATGAATAGAGATTACTATGAATTTGAATATATTAAGTTTACTCAAGTTTTGGATAATAAAATGAGGAAAGAGACCTCTTATTAATAGAATGATAAGATGGAGAGATGCCCAAAATGAAGCAATGTGGGACTAAGATTCAACTAATGGCAAGATGCCACTTGTCAAAAGAAGAATGCATGAAGGATGTGCACGTTTGGATGAATGTTCCCATAAATGAAATTAGGTGATATTTGAAAATGGTGAAATGACATGTAAGAGGGAAATGAAATGCCTTAAATGCCACTTGGCTCAAGGAAAAAGGACTTATTAGGTGAAGTAAATGCCTTGTTGGAAGGACAAATTCCACTTGGATTTTGAATTCAAATTGAGAGAATATTCCTCCATTATGCCATGTTGAGAGAAAATAGAGATTTAATAAATCAATTAAATCTATTTCCATGTGCAAGTGATAAAAGCTAGAGGATGGGACTTGCACTAGGATAAAATTAATCAAGGTTAATTAATTTAATGAAACATTAGATGATGTGACAAATTTCACTTAGATTTATGGGTTGATTTAAATCAAATATGAGAAGAATATGATAAAAGGATTAATTAAATAAGGATTTTTGATTTATTTAATTCAATGAAATAGACTTTAGGGAATTAATTGAATAAAATTGATTATTTAATTAAATAGGGATAATTGGATTAGGTTATTAATGAGAGAGAAAGACTTAATTAAATAAGATGATTTATTTAATTAAGAGAGGATAATTGATAATTTTAATCAAATAAGGGTATTTGATTAAATGGTTAGACTGAGGGATGATTTATGATGAAAATGGTGTTAGTAATCGGGATCACATGTGCAACATCAATTAGTACATTTTCCATGTCTACATTTTTCCCCTCTTTGAAGCAATGCACTTGTTGTGTTGGTTCAAAGAATAAACGGTCTCAATCAAAAAGCCAAAAAAAATAAAAAAATTCACAATTTGCCCCACTACTGCCCCGATGAAGGAAATATATCGATATACTACCCCCTTGAGAGATTAGATGAAAATTCTTATTTTTGGGTGATCTCATGAAAAAAGAGGACAAAATTCCTGACAAGGCGAGAAAGGCTCTAGGAGGTCAAAAGATGAGGCAAAATGCCAAAAAACAGTGTAAAATGACCTTCGGATAGGTGAAAATGGGTTCAGGGGACATAGACCCTTCCTGGATGGCTGAACAGGGTCAAAAACCCCAAGCTTTTAGGCTTAAATAGGCCCTAGGGGGCCACCTCCAATTCATTTCTTCATTTAGCCTTTAGAGATTTTTGTGATTTTGAGCTCTAACACCCTGACAAGATGGCACAATGACAACTTCCAATGCACAACTCTAACCAAGTACGGACATACCAGAGACATCTAGGCACTGGGGCACTAGTATGTGACCCTAACCCAAACTTTGTTTTTAATTTTATTCCCTCATTTATTGCACTTAGAACTAGGTCCCTCACAACAGTGCTATATAGCACCACTCAAATTTCAAACTGGACTGCTTGATCTTCAAACTGGCCCGCCATCACATGATGGCCTCTAGTGGTGGAGTTTAGAATTTGAAAATATTCTTCAAACTATGACACCTTCACAAATCACACCACTAGGTTTTAAACTTTAGCTCTGCGGTGGAGTTTGAACTTTAGGGTTTAGGGTAAACTACACCACTTTAACAAAGTGCACTGTCACAGTGCAATTTGGGACTTTAAAGATGCCAGTGTCGTAGATTGCAAACTTCAAACTATGATTCCTTCATATGTTGCGATGTTTGGGATGATTTTATAAATGCTGAGACTAGCTCGGGACACTTTTCCTTGATGATTTTAACACGGTAACTTTTCTTCATGCAGGAGGAGGCGAGGGAGATCTATTCCTATAAGCATAGGTCTTGGGAGATTTTTAGTTATTTGCAGGATCTTTTTGAGAGGGAATAGGAACTTCTAGGAGAGATGGGGCTCTGGTATATTGCCTATGCACCACCCATATGGACCCATCTAGGCATGATGATAAAACTTGCAGAGAGATGGCATAGTGAGACCTCTTCGTTCTACCTTCTGACCAGCGAGGCCACTATTACCCTAGAGGATGTGTGGCAGATTCTGTGGTTGTTAATACATGGTTCCAGGGTGATCTACGACATGGATGCAAGGAAAGAGGAATCCTATTCTATTATGGACACTGATGAGATCTTCTTTTGTGAGGGTCAGATCGAGTTGGAGTGGCATAGGCTCCCTACATCACCATTCTCATTGGTGATTGTAGTGATCATTTCAAGCCTTGTTGCCTCAGATCGGCAAGGCTGATATTTTAGTCCTAGTTGGGGGCTCTACTGGGAGTGGATGGTTTGATGCAGGCTGACCCTCTTTGGCTGGGGTCTAGTTTTACTAGCTTCCCTCTATAGGGACCTTCACGAGTTTGCTTATGTTGACAACAGAGCACTTGGAGCAAGGGTCACACTTCTACATATATGGGCATGGGAGCATATCCTCATTCTTCGCCCTCGAGTTGTTCTAGTACCAATGGAGCCAAATGGCCCCATGGCCTGGTGCTACAAAGGTGGCCTTGCCTTACACACATTGGGTAGCTCGAGATTCCTCACTTGAGGAGGGTCCTAGATGATATGCGAGTTTTTACATGGTGACCCTACCTTGGACAACCAACTTCATTTGACAATGTACAATAGCTCTTTTTTGCTCGCCAAGACCACATGATATAGGGGCGAGAGCATACTATGATAGAACTATACTTGCTGTGGAGAGTCTAATGCCAGTTTGGGGAGCCATAGGACAAGCCTGTTGATGGTTATGTGGCCATTTTTGTACACATAGTGACACAAGGCTCATGGGGTCAATATACTCCTTCCATCGAGGTAGTTGACAATTTTAGATAGTTGGTGCCTCAGTCATGGCCTTATGATCAGGGGATGCAAATCATGGTGCTACATAGGCATACCATGATTGGTTCAGGCCACCCCTCTGATTGATAGTTCCAGGAACACCATCCACTAGACAAAGAGTGAGAGTTAGGGGGCAAGATGAGGACAAGGATGAGGAGGCGATGGTCCACACCAGCTAGTGCAGAACTAGCCCACGAGGGGTCAGGAGGATCGGCCTCACCAGGATGTCCCAATACAGGACCAAGATGAGGGGCAGGATGACAGACATGATGGGCATTAGGATTGGGCTGCCACACAACCTAGAGATAGAGGTGAGGATCATCCTCATGTGCAGCTTCTGCCAATAAATCCAACAAGACAACTAGATCTAAGGGCTGGGTAGATTTTATAGCTAGAGGCCTAGATATAGGCACTAACGGTAAAGAGGGACTAGGCCCGGGCTGAGAGAGACCAGGCCATTTTGAAGAGATAGGCCATAGAGCTCCAGGTGGTGGTGAAGATGGGCCACAAATAATAGTTAGAGAGCATGGTTTCCTTGTCCTCCCACAGCATAGTATCATTTCAATCACATGGGGATGTCATTCAGGAGGCAGATTATTATAGGATGCATTATCATAAGGTCGTGCCAAGAGCATCTTGAGCTCCTGATTATTCTCATAGGACTAGTCACAGACTTGCAGAGGGCCATGGAGATAGAGCAGGTGGCGATGGAAGTAGCCAGGAGGGCTAGGCCTTCATTTTTTTATCAGAGATAGGACTCTTTTTTTTGCACCCTATGGGTTAATTTTTGATAGCCCAATGGGCCTTTTGTACTTATTAACATACATATGTATGGTGATCCAATTTTTGTACCATCACAATATATTGATGAAATATGAGATGATTTTGATGTGATATGCTACGTCCTATGTTTAATTTATGTGTTATGGGTGGTTCCTGTTTCTATATGTGATGTAAAATGATGATGTTTATATGGTGCCTCTAATGCTTATGATGTGTTGATGCTTATGATATGTGTATAGGTGATGTTCTATATAATGATGTAGGATGTTTATCTTTTATGCACTTTTTTATGATGTATGCAAAATGTTTATGATATGCAAATCTATATCATGCCCATAATGTATGATGATGATGATGTTTATGGTTATGCACTGTGATAATGATATATGATAAATGTTCTAATGGATGCAATTTTGATATGTTTTATATGATCAATGGATGTTATGTGTGATGTGGACTTTAATATGATGGATGATATGTCTATGATGGATGGTCATGATGGTTATGCTTATGTATGATGCATAAAATGGATGGACCCTATGATGATGGATAATGCATATGTATTAATGATTATGATGGTATGCAAATGAGAGGTTTTAAGATGCTTAGAATAACCGATCTATATTATCCTAAGCAAATTTTTTTAAAAAGATACTGTAATGCATGATGTAATAATGCCTATATGATTATGCAATGGATGAAATGCAAATGCATAGTCTATGATATTTTAGATTAATAGATCTATATTATGAAGATGCATGTGAGATGCTATATGATATGATATGCATTATGCTGATGATTGGTGTATGCAGGATGGATGTAATAAGTTCATGATTAATTGTCATGGTACCATGTTAGCATGAAAGATGATAGATTAAATTAAGAGATTCCAACAAGACATGAACAAATGAAGATGATGATGACTACATTACACACTGAGGAGTTGTATTTTCAAAGGACCAATTACCTTATTTTTTTATAATACACATAGGTATGATGCATCAAGGTATAAAAAACCAGGATGGTGTTGTGGCTAGTGCGATGGACTTTGACTCAATAATCAGATAGGATTATTTTTGTTCACACCTAGCATACAAAACCTTATCCAATATGTAGTTTAGATATTCAAAACATCTAGGGCCAAAACATAGAAAAGAAAGCCTTCCTATGTGGTCAACAAGACATTTAAAACATCCTCCCTACACCTAAATAAAGCACGCATGACCAAGGTTATATTACAAAGATATCCAATAGGCACAATAGATAAAAGATATTTCTTGTTGTCCCAATCCTATCTCTCTAAATCCCTTTGTTTGGGACATCATCGAGAGGTCATTAAAATGAGTGCAAAGAGATAAGTAAAAAAAAAAAAAGATAAAGTAAACAAACAAGCTAATGTTCTTCAATACTGCTAATCAAAAGGAAATGTGTTTTTAAAGGATAAGAACCGAAACTATTGCCAAAAGATAATGCCCATTGTAGGAAGGATACATCCTAGGACATGTTAGTGGATGGTGGCACACCATTTTGTTTATCCAAAGTGTTTTTTCTGATAAATAATGCCCATTGTAGGAAGGATACATCCTAGGACATGATGTTATTAGATGATTGATTTGGGATTGATTGTATGATAGGTTATTGACACAGAGTTGACCAAATTTCTTATGTACTGACCTAGACTTTAGACTATGACATTTGAGTTTTCACTTTTGAACCAGCTAGACTTGTTTTTGATTGTTTTACAAAGGGTTGAGGACGATGATCATTTATTATGAGTGACATTTATTGCAAGTGAAAGTGAGATGAGACAGATGGATTTTTTCAAATATTTAGATGTTTTTGGAGTTTTAAGAACTACTTTGAGACTATTTTTGGTATTTTTGGGATTTTATAAATGTTTTGATTTTCAAAATTTTCAAATGTTTTGGGGTTTTATGATATTTTGACCAAGAGACTAACCTAAGGACCTATTCTAGGGGCCTCAAGGGTTGATCAATAGATTAGCCTTGCCTATGTTATACACGTAGAGACCACGTAGTTCGACTGACGACTTGACTAATTTACAGATGATGAAATGTCAGTTTATTATGACGGACTCCTAAAGGACTAACCTAAGTGTCTCGAGGGATGATCAAAGATCAACCTTACCTACGTTCAAGGCTCAAAGACCTGTAGTTCAACTAATGACTCCTTTTTTTTACTTTTCAACTAACTTTTTGACTTTTTTTGGGATTTTGATATATTTTGAATGTTTTTGGATTTTCTGATTTAAGGAATTCAAAAATATACACAAATCTAATTTGATGAGAACATGCCCCCAACGTGATGCACTAGAATAATCCAATAAAGATAGGACAAACTAACCTTGAGGATGGGTTGAGTAGTACTAGGAGGGATCATGACATGAACACAAGACCAAGCTATGATGCGAATGCCAAACATATGGGTGATGGATGGAGATATGGGATGTGATGGATGGTGGAAGCATAATTGATGAATGATGCAAAACAAGCCATGAAGATCCTTGTGGATGGAAAGTGCTTATTTACATAAGGCACCTGTTGGCCAGGTTTTAATCTTTATTTTGGTTTTTTTAGATTTTTGTATTTTTAATTTTTTTGTTGTCACCAAGATGCTTGTTTTCCAGGTTTTCATCAGGGCGACCATTTTTTCAGGACATTTTTATGATTTTTAGATTTTTTGGTTCTATACCTTGAAAGATTAGGCATAAAATTTTTTTGAGGTGGGAGTTGTTCATGGGCTCCTATAGAGGTTCCCCTTTGGGTGTTGATAACTAATATTCCCCTCACTTGTAGCTTTCTGTGATAACAAATGGGCCCAACCAATTAGGTTCAAACTTTCCTTTGTTTTTTGGATTTGGGATGTTCTTCTGATTCTCCTTGAGTACCAGTTCTCCAACTTGAAATTTCCTGCTTCTGATTTTCTTGTTATAGCTCCTCTTGATTCTATTCTGATAGAATTGCAAATGATTTAAAGCATCTATATGCCACTCATCTAGTAGCTTCAACTCATTCAGTCTTGATACTCAATATTCTTCATCTATGATGAGGTTTTTGAGTGACATTCTTAGTGATGAGAGCTTGATCTCAATGGGTAATACTACCTCTAAGCCGTAGACCAGGGAGAAGGGAGTGGCATTGGTGGGTGTGTGGATGCGAGTTCAATAGGCCTAGAGGGTGGGATTTAGTTGCAGATGCTAGTCACGACCTGCATCATTGACTATTTTCTTGAGTATTTTCAAAATGGTTTTATTGGTAGCTTTTGCTTGGCCATTTCCTTGGGGATAATATGGGGTGGAAAAGTGATTTTGAATCTTGAGTTTTTCACATAGATCATGGACCTCCTGATTCTTGAAAGTTGTCCCATTATCTGAGATAATAGCTTAGGGAACACTGTATCAACATATTAAGTAGTTCAAGATGAACTTAGATATCTACTTTCCAATGATGTATGTCATAGGGATGGCTTACACCCACTTGGTAAATTACTCAGTGGCGGTTATGATAAACTTGTGGCCATTATATGAGGTGGGAGTTATCTTTCCAATGCGATCAAGTCCCCATTACCAGAAGGGCCATGGTGTGGTGATGGGATGAAGTTCTTGAGCTAGAGCATGGAAGAGGTCCCCATGTTGCTAAAATTATACTCATCTTTTGACGTAGTCATGTGCTTCTCCTTCCATTGTAGGCTAATAATACCCCATCCTCAACAATTTCTTGGCCAAGGTCATTCCACTTGAGTTTGAACCACAAATACCGTTATGCACCTCAGTTAAAGTGGTCAATGCCTCCTCAACATTTAGGTAGTGTAATAAGGTTCCTTCTATGATCTTACAGTAAAGGGTGTTTTCTAGGATGAAAAACTGTGATACTTTCTTGAAAATGTTTCTTTTTAGGCTTGAGGGTAAGTCAGTAGGTAGGATCCCCATTCGCAAGTAGGTATAAATGTCATGGTACCAATGATCACCAGGACCAACGATTTCACACACAAATTTTGATTTTGGTACCTTGAATGTGGGTACAAGAAGATGCTCTACCAAGAATTCATGTTTTAGGAAATTACGAGGGATGTTTAGTAAGGATCCAATAATTGTCATGGCATCTGTTGCTCTATTGTTTGCTTTGGGAATTTTCTAAAATGTGATATCAATGAATGATTCATTGAGGCTCTCTACCAACTTTTTGTATGGATTTATTTTATCATCCTTTGTCTAGTATTCACCATTGACTTGATTTAGTATTAGCTAGGAGTCTCCATATACATTGAGGGCCATGATGTGCCACTGCACTACTATTATGAGACCTATGGTTAAAGCCTCATATTTTGCAATGTTATTTGTGTAGGGGAATGATAATTTATAGGACCTTGGTATGCAGTCCCCCTATGGGGTGATGAAAAAGACACTAGATCCTAATCCATGTTGTGTGTATGAGCCATCATAGTAAAGTTTCTAGTGGTCAGCTATGTTGAGATTGGAGATGGATTCGTCTGGAAATTCTGAGATGAGTGGATTCTCTGAATACATAGGTGCTTCTGCAAGTTGATATGTGATTATCTGACCTTTGATTTCTTTTTGTTCCACATACTTTATGTCGTATTTGGATAGAATCATGACCCATTTAGCCATCCTTCCTATGAGCATTGCCTTTGATAGTAAGTACTTGAGGGGGTTGATTTTGGTGATGAGTTTGACTTTGTGTGCTAACATGTAATGTCTAAATTTTTGTGAAGTAAACACTACAGCTAGACATTATTTTTTGATGAATGAGTAGTTTAACTCATGCTCGACCATTATTCTACTGATGTAATATATGGCCCTCTCTATCCCATTTTCATTGTGCTGAGCCAAAAGAGCACCGAGGGCTGCTGCTATTGCTAACACATAGAGAATTAATGGCTTTCTTGGGATTGGAGGCATGAGGACTAGTGATGTAAGTAGATATTCTTTGATCTTATTGAAGGCTTCCTCACACTTGTCATCCCACTTTTACGCTACTCCCTTGTGAAGTAGGTGAGAATAAGGGATTTGTTTATCCACCAGTTGTGCTATGAATCTTTAGATGGACTGAAGCCTACCTTGGTGGCCTCTCAATTGTTTCAATGTTTTGGGTGCCTCCATCTCAAGGATTGCTTTTACCTTACCTGGGTCTATTTCAATACTCATTGACATTATGTAGCATAGTAGTTTTCCTGATCTTATGCCAAAAACACACTTCTTTGGATTTAAGCGACCCTTGTACTCCTCCAACCTATCAAAAATGGCACTTAAGGTTGCTATGTGATCCTTCCTTTTTCTAGATTTGGCTAGTATGTTATTGACATAATCTTTGATAGTCATGTCATGGAAGATTAACGTCATGGATCTTTGGTATGTTGCTCCTTCATTCTTCAAGAAAAATGGCATCATATTCTAGCAGTAAGTCCCCCATGGAGAAGTGAAGGTCATTTTGTGTTGGTCTTCTTTAGCAATCATTATCTGGTTGTATCCAAAGAAAAAACCCATTAGGTGAAGCATTTTGTGTCCCGTCATCATGTCCATAATCATGTCAATGTTGGGCAATGGGAGATCATCTTTTGGACATGCTTTGTTTAAGTCCCTAAAGTCTGTGTAGATTTTGATGCTCCCATCTAGCTTTGAAATAGGAACTAGATTGGATACCCACTTAGGGTAGTCAATTTGTCATATAAATCCTACATCCAGTAGCTTTTTCAATTCCATTTTGACTAGCAGGGCAATCTAAGGGTGCATTTTTCTCATTTTTTGTCGGATAGGCTTTGCTTCAGGATACACTGCTAAGTGATGGACAACAATTTTTGGATTGAGCCCAGGCATGTCTGCGTAGCTCCATGCAAAATTAACTTGTCTTTCTCTCAAGAAGGCTGCTAAGAGCTCTTGTTCCTCTAATAGTAATGACTTTGCATAAAATGTGATGTGCAGTGTCTCCTTTGTTCCTGAGTTGACTGGGTTACATTTTTCGGCTAGGACTGCTGATTTTTCCTGGTGTAGAGCTTTGAGAGGAAGATTGAATCCCCCATCCTCAGGTGCCTTAGAGAGGTTCTCACCATTGGATGCATCCTTTCTTTTTACTATTTTTGGGTTAGAGAGCACCATAGTGTGGTTTTCATTCAAGTACCTAGAGATTATTCTCAATTTTTCACTTTTGCGAATGAGGGATTCAATAATTTCCCCATAGTATGCATGTGTATGCAACTCGATGATGAATCCTGCTGTGTGATCCCCAAATGGAATATTATCCTTCAGTCCCATGAATTATAAGAGCACCTCATCATTTTGGAATGTGTCAAGAATTGGCGGTCCTCATTGGTCATAATCGATGAGTTGGGGGTAAACTAGAAGTATTTCATGGTTTCAGTTTTCAAACTCATTGGATAGGGTGCTAATCATGAGAAGGGTGGTGTTACTCAAAGAGCATGGGTAAGTTGGTTATGGGATCCTCATCATCATTACTACTATAGACACTAGTTATGTCAAATGTGAAGTTATCTAAGGGTAGGCCAGTGGATAAAGGCAATTGTAAGGCATCTATCGTTTGCTGAGGGGTTTTGACCTTTTTAATTAGGGGATTTTGGACACATATGGTTATACTCAGAGGGGTACATCCAAGGCCAATATTTCTCATTCACGTCTCTCAAATGATGGGTATTAGAAGTCCATTGTTGTTTTGGCCTAATTTCTAGTTTTTGTCATAGCCCATTGTGAGCATCATTTGCAAACCTTTGCTTATGTCATCCATTGGTAGATTGGTTACCAGTCGATTGTCTTGGTATAAGAGATAGGATGGGTCCTCCTCTATGACTTCTTGGCCTAGATCTCCCCAACTTATGAAGTTTGGATATTCTTCATTGGGTGATTGGGATGTGGAGGCTTAATTTGATTACGAATGTCCTCGTGAACTAGGAGATTGTGGTAACTCTCCTACCACAAAAGAATTTTTGGGAATCATATAGTTTCCACAACCATTATCCTAGATGATGACTTTAATATCAGAGATGGTGGGGATGGCGGGAGTGGTGGGTGTCTTTGTCACAGAAGTGGAAGCGAGAGTGGCTAGATCAATGTATGGTGTTGATGGGCCTTCATCATTTTTAGGAACTTGAGGGATTTTGTAGTATTTTTCCTCTAGGTTCTTGCAATAGGAGAATGGTTTAGGATCTCCATGTATGGTGACCTCTTGTCCTTCATATGTGAATTTGAAACATTTGATGGAAGTTCAATGCTACTACTTGCATTTCATGGATCCACAGACATCCTAGGAGAATATTAAAAGGCAAGTCAAGGTCTAGGACCTAACAAGTTGTTTCCATGATAGTTGGCCCCACTTGAATAAGGATTTGGATTGTGCCTTGGGACACTCTATCTTGATCATCATATCCTCTAATTGTAATACCTTTTCCTTTTTTAATGGAATCCTTTGAGATTTTTTGGTTCTTAATGAGCTTGAGGGAACAAATATTCAAGCCTGCACCTCCATCCACCAAGACTCTCTTGACTTTATTTTTTTGCACTAGGACCTCTAAATGGAGTGCACAGTTGTAGGATGGCTGAGTGGGAAAGTCTTGATTAGAGAATGTAAGGAGGTTTGTAGTGATGGTGTTTTTGACAATAGCTTGGAATTATTCCTCATCAAGATCTGTGGAGACAATGCATGAGGCTAATGCTTCTTCAAGGATTTTCTTGTGGGCGCAGATGAAATTTTTAGCAAATTATGGAGATTCGTGTTGGGGTTCTTTTTAGTTGGTCAAGGACATTATAGCCATTGGGGACAGTTCTTGGGTTGGAAGTGGATGCTCTGTTAAGTTGTGATGACCCTGTAATGGTAATTTTTCCACCTCTTGTGGTGACTCCATAATCAGCATGGGCTCCTTTGATATTGATAATGGTGCAATACTCATCCAAGGATGCAACAACATGGACATATACATGATTGATGCTTTTGAATTTTCCCTTCCCCTTATCGTTTCTATTGTTTCCTTTTTTATTATTGTTGCCTCCATTTCACCTATAGTTAAATCAGGCGAGATAACCAAATGTTAGATCTTTAGAGGCTAGTGGACATTCACACAAGGGGAAAGACTCTACATCTATTGCTAGGTCATGGGGAACTTAGTGGGAGAAGCCACCCTAGGAAGATTCGGCATGAAAATCATCCAAGGAGAAAGTTGACAAGACTCTCCTATTGTCTGGCCGACTGATTGTTTGATTTATTCCATCCTGAGCAGGTCGCTAAGACCTAGTTTCTGTCATGTCAAACGAGCCTGCAGAGCCTATCACTATATTGAAGAGGGTTCGGTATGACCTCTTACCACATGGATTTCCTTGGCCAATAGGCCATTCAATCATCATTCATCGAGACTCTTGGTGACCACGGGCTTCAAGGAGACCTATAGCGCTCAGTGAGAAGTCCCAGTGAAGGTTCAATGTCTCACTAATGTGTGAAGAGTCTCAGAGCGAGAAATACTTTTGAAAAAAGTGAGGGGCTTCGTCGGGAGGTCTTGGTGTAGGTGAAAGTCTTGCTGAAAGGAAAGGATGGACCTTGATGCAATTGTCTTCAGTAGGAGTCCCACCGACACAAAAGAACCTCGGTGTAACTAAGGGACTTCGCTGGAGTGTCTCTCGAACATCAGATGTCTTGCCAAGGGGTGAGAAGAGCTTAGAAAGAATGTAGGAGTTCGGAAAGAGTCTCAACGAAGGTAAAGAAGAGCTCGGACAAAGTGAGGGAAGGGTCGGCAAGATGTCTTGCCAACCGAACAAGCTCTCCCTGAGCTCAGGGGAACATCCTGGTGGAGTGAAATGATTTTGGGGTGACACCAATAGGCTCTTGTCGATACTAAGATGGGTCCTCACCAAGGCAAAATCAATTTGGCAAGACTCTTGCCAAAAACACAATGGTAGCTCTTCAGGCAGACAAAACGGAATTCGGCAGGTGGTCTTAGCAACCCGTTAATGTCTTAGTGACAAGGAGGATTTCGGTGTATCTTTCCAAGTTGGAGAGAAGTCTCCCCAACTCGGTAATCTCTTGGTGAAAGGAAAGCAGAGCTCGGTTAGGTAAAATACATTCGGGGAGACACGGATGACCTCTTGTCGATAGATGAAGTGAGGCCTCACTGGGATAAGTGTCGTTGGCACAACCACATGCTAACCAGAGAGGGTCTCCTTGAACAAGGGGTCTTAAAGGCTGAAGCAAACAAGTAGCGGTCCCACCAACAAAACATCTGGTATCGCTAAGAGTTGGGGATTTCACCATGGGGTCCTAGCGACTGTCTGGAGTCTCGCTGAAGGTTATATACTTTGGCACAGTCTTGTGAGTTCAATAAGAAGTATCCCCAACTCAATGTTGTATCGCTGATAGTAAAGTGAACAACTCAGTAGAGAGGAAGAGGCACTTGGTATGAAGTCCAACTGATAGACCAATGTCTCACCAAAAGCCAAAGGAGCTCGAGCCCGGAGGAGAAGAGTAAGCTCAAGGGCAAATGAAATGAGCTTGACGAGAGGTCATTACCAAGAGTCATACCGATTGTGTATGTGCTTTCCGAGAGATGGAGGGCTCGTTAGGAGGTCTTCCCAAACATATAATCTCTGGCCAATAGTGATGGATGTACCAAATGAAAAGGATATCGATGGGACTCAATGGTGCTCACTAGGACTTCTAACCGAATCTGTTTGTCTTGCCAATGGTTTTGGCAATATCAACATGACTTCTAAAGCTACAGAGACACATAATCACATTAGCAAGACCCTTTCAGTGTCTTTCTGAGATGCAATTCCATTCAAAGGGACTTTTGGCTAGCTGCAGGGCCCGCGTGGAAGGTGCTCGACTAACCAGAGGGATCTGAGGCGAGTCATGGTAGTTTGATCAGAACATGGAATGCCAACGCAGGATGAATGCAACATGAATACAACATATATCTGTTCTGAGCTCAGAGAGCATTCAATGTGGCTCTTTAACAAGGGACTCGGTAGCTAGAAATGATGGATCAAAAGAATTAATGCTACAAAAGATCAGGAGAAGGCTTCTCCAAGGTTGTTCTTCACACTGACACCAACAACAAGGATACACAGTCTTCTACAATTAATTCATCAAAGATTTGAGATAGATCTTTTTTTGAACTGGGATATTTTTGTAAGCCCTAAGGGGCCGACATATAGTCTGTATATAAGGCATTTTTTGCCTTTTTGTAAATAGTTCTGATTATGCATTCAAGGGAGTCAATGATTTTTTATCAATCCTTTCTCAATTAATGTATGTTTTTGTAACTCAACTAGAATCCTGAATACAACACAGAGTTTACCTTGGAATCTTGTGTTCATGTTTGTATTGATTCTCATTTCTATATCTTTCTTTTGAATATGCAAGTTTTTAACTATGTTTTATAATTCTATATTCATATCTTAGAGTTGTGAAATTAATCTTTCCTTCCTAAGATGTGTATGTAGATCAAACCTGTTAGGACTAAAGCATTAAATCTGAAAGAGGTTGTTCTAAGAATAGCAATTAGGCTTCATTTGTATGTTCTTCCTATGTTCATTTCATGATTTCTTATCAGTTTGGTGTATCACCCTAGTGTAGTTCTTTAATTTATGCATCTCTTCCCTCTTTCCCCTCAAAGAAATAATAGTTTAGGTGATACCCAAAGGAAACAGGCCTTCTTTGGAGGTTCATTTCAGTTATAGGTGACCCACAGCCTTGAGATGATCCCACATTGCTCTAGAATGCTCAATTTTTTTAAACTTTGCACAGGGTGCAATTCTAGGTGACGACAGTTATGGTTTAGCATTAGATTTATGTACATTTTAAGGTTCTAATTTCTAGCTAGTTGCTCCACGTTTATGATTTTTTGATCAATGAGGTTTTGGACTAGGTTTTTCAACCTCATGCAATTGTTAGTGGTATGTCCTTTGATTTTTTGAAAGTCACAGAGTTGGTTTTCATTGTACTAGGGTGGTTTCACATCTGGTCCCTGATAATTCTCATAGGTGGGAGCCTTGATGATGTTTTTGTTTATCAATGTCTTTATGATAACCTCAAGTGGTTCCCCAAGGGTAGTGTACTTTCACTTGGGGGAGTTCTTGTTTCACTAGGGTGGCCCCCTTTGATTATTGACATTCTTGACAGTCTGATTGTTTGGCTACTGAGTTACTATGTTGGCTTGGTGATTATTTTGATGGTGATTTTGAGGTTGTTGCAGTGTGGGTGTATTTTTTCAAGGTGCACTAATGACAACTTTGGCGTCGACAACACCATCATTGGTAATGCTTTTGTTTCTTTTCCATGTACAAGGTTTATCATTATAGCTTGAAGATTGGTGGTTGCTTTGTTGATTACGATATGTTTGTGTATTTGGTTGTGTAGTAAGAGCTCATTCAATGTTGAGTGCCTTGGAGATCAATTGCTCATATGTGGCAATCCCTTGGACTTTGAGATGGAAAGTCAAGGCGCCATCGAGGTTAGAGATGATAGTGCACACTTGTTCTTTTGGCATGGCCCATTTTCTTTGATTGGCTTTGGATTGCCATCATTGTAGGAATGAAGCAAATGATTCATTCTTTCCTTGTTTCAGAGCTGATAGTTCCTCTAGATTGACATCCATTGCAATTTTGAATGCGTAATTTTTTATGAATACATCTATGATTTCTTGGAACTTTTTGATGCTTGGAGGGAGGCGAGAGAACTAGTCCATGGCTTGGCTTGCCAAACTTCTAGGAAACAACTGCATTAGATAGGTATCATCATATGCGATTTCCATGGAATAAACCTGAAATTCCCTAATGTGATCTTCAGGGTTTCCCCTCCCACAATATTTGTCAAATTTTGGGATCTCAAATCCCTTCTGGAATGGTTTCATTACAAGGATCCTATCGTATAGATAAGGACACAAGTTGTTGGGTGTTTTTCATGGTTTTCCTTGATTAAAGATCAAGCACTTGTTGTGAGAGCAACTTGATTTGTGTCATTACAACATTTTGAGGATCAAGGGGCGGGATGAAAGTTTTTTGAGGTGGTTACATTGTTGGTGGGATGGGTGGATTGGTTGGTGTGTTAATGGATGATGTTTGCATATTCTATTGAGCCAATTATACTTGCAATTGTTGTTGTGCCAACAATGGTTATTGTTGGTCATGTTGTTGTTGTGCTATTAAGGCCTGTTGTTGTGCCAACAATGCTTGTTGTTGAGCTGCTAATTGGGTTGCTTCCTATTTTTCTTGGTATTGCTTCAGCGCTTGCTAATATGCTTGTTGTTGTGCAAGATACCATGCTTGTGTTTGTGCTTATTGTGCTTGAGCTTGTGTTTTTTCCTGAGTGTGTGCTTGACCTTGAGCCTGAGCTTATGCTTGAGCTTCTGCCTGAGCTTGTGCAATCTATGCAACTTGTGCAACCTAAGCATTTTGAGTGGCTTGTTGCTATTGTTGTTGTAATAAGGCTTGAGCTTGTGTAGTCTATTGTGCTTGTTGTGATTGTAATGCAACTTGGGCTTGTGTAGCTTGTTGTGATTTTTGTGCTTGTAATGTAGCTTGGGTTGCTTGAGCAGCTTGTTGAGCAACTAGTTGTGTAGCTTGCTAAGTAGCTAGTTGTGCGATTTTTTATTTGTCACTTACTATAGTTCCTTTTGATAGGAAGCTTGTTGAGCTACTTGCAACACAATACGGTATTGGTTTGATGTGTTTGAGTTTGGTGGTGGTGGTGGTGGAGGTGGATTTGGAATGGTGCTTATTGTGGTAATGAGAGGCATCATTGTAGTTGATGGTGTAATTGATATGCTTGGTCCTTGAGGGACCATGTTTTGAGGGATGATAGATGATGTGTTGTTTGTTTGTGATATGGGGATGGTTGTCATTTTTTGTTGTGATATTGATGGCAAGAGAGGAGGATTTGGTATGATGCCTTGATTGATGGTTAGGAGGGGATTTTGAATGAGTGGTAGGATCGGTGGTAGCCCCAAACCAAAAGGTCAAAAAAATGTTAATGGAAAGGGTGGGAGTGGTGGGAAAGTGAGTGGTAAGCTCCTTTAAGAAAATGATGATGATACTGGATCAAAAATTCCCCTCAGTCCAAATAGGTCATCTTCTCCTTGTGAGGTCATGGGGAGAAAGGTTTGTGGTGTTGCATTAAATGATGATGATGATGGGTCATTATGAAAGGTGAGGGGGACATATGGATGTGATGGATTTTGGGGGATGTTTTGACCCAAGATAGTGTTTGCATCCAAATCCTAATTGTTTACAAGAGGGTGTGTTTGCAATGCATTGAGGAATGCACTCCCTTTCTTAATGATCGGTTGAGTTGGAGCAATTGATGATGTGATTTGCTAGATGTTTGGAGTGATATTTTGAATTTGGGATGTCAATGTGATGGGAGGTGTGGATGATATGGGAAGTGTGAATGATTTTGAAGGTGGTTCCACAATAGTGGTTACGTCATAATCAGAGGGAAGTTTATTCCCTCGTTTTAACAGTTTGAGCATGTATTGTTGAGGATGGAGTTTCATCATGATGTTAACAATCCTATTATTTTTAGGATTTTGAACCGTCTCATTGATCTCATCTTGGGTCATACCATGAGGGTTTCTTGTGAGGTCTTCCACTTGCCCATCCTCTTGGTGGTCTTGAGGGAGTGAAAGATTGTTTGTAGGATTGCTCAATCCAAAAGGATTCATGTTAGTGTTCAGATTTGACTGAGATCACTTAAGGTTGATGTTTCTTTGTGGGCTTCCATGTCCTTCTTGTGTTGATATCTAGTTTGCACCATAAAATAGGGATCAATTTTTTTAGAATATAAGAGATGAATCTATAATTCTTTAGAGTGATATATCTTTAGGCACAAAAGATAAATTTTTAGGATGATTTAAATATCAAAAGGTGATAATGATATGAAATGTAATATGGATGTTTGATGGATGATTTAGAACTTTTTGAGAAGATCTTGAAGGGTATGTTAAACTTTAGGACTTGATTTTTCTTTGGGATTTGCATTGATTTGGATTTTTATTTTGATGGTGAACTCATAAACTCTAAGAGGTTGGATGTTGTCCTAGAGTAGATTTTGTTCAAAGGATGCTAATTTGTCTAGGTGTGAGAAGAAGGATTCATCTAAACAAACCCATCCAAACAAGATGATTTTGATTGGTTTGATTTTGATTTTGGATAATGAACTCCTAGATCCCAAGATGTTGTATGTTATCAAGGGATGAATTTGTTCACAAGATTTGATAATTTGACTAAATATGTGTAGAAGGATGCATCTACACAAATCTAATCAAACAAGGTGATTTTCTGATTGGTTTCAAATGATTTTCCCAAAGTTTAACATGAAGGATTTTTCCAAGATTTTCAAAGAGTTGATGATGAGATGATTTTGGTCTTTTGATGTTTGAAGATAAATGAAGGTTTGATTTTTTGATCCTATGTTTTCCTTAAAAAGACACCTGTTTACTAGACCTAGGTTTGAAGAACATGCTTTTCTCTAAACAAGATGCAAAAACTCTCTAAAAAGATTCATATTTTGACAATAATAAAATGAACATAAATCAGGATTGTTTCTTGAAGATTTCCTATAAAAGTTAAAAAGAAATCTTCGTCTGAATTCGTATAGCATTGAGAGAAAATTTTGGTGATCTTTTAGACTTAGAGCTTTTACCTTTGGTTTCTTGATCTTGATCTTGCATGAAATCATTGGAGACACATGTGTGGTGTCCAATTATTTTTAGTCTTTTCTTAATGACTTTGTTTTACCACAAACACTTCTTGATTAACTTTTCAAACTAGATACATCCAATGTCTCAATTTCTTATCATTACACAAGGTATATCATGTAAAACTTTGATGAAATCAAGGCAAAGTTAACCTATTTTTAAATTTAATAAGAAAATTGAGATATGAATCCAAGCATTTAGAAACCTCTAAGGATAAATCCCAAGGGCAAACAATAACACTTGGATTTGGTCAATTGTATTTGCTTCCTAAGGGGTTTGAATTTTTTATAACAATGTTAAATGTTTGTTTCCAAATGTTTTTGAACAAGCAAAGTGTTTTGTAACCAATAACAAGCACAATCCTATGGATATGAAAGACTATATTTGTTGAGTCCCCACTTGGACAAGTCCAGCTATGCTTATTTTTAGTGAATAGTTAGATGCTTGACCCCACTAGCTCCCATCCATGACACTCACTTCTTGGGGCAGCCAAGCATCAATACCCATGAAACTCCCATGGAATACTTTCCATTTCTACTAAAAACTGTAAAAGTGTGGGGTAGCTTCAAAATGACCGTTCTTGCACCAACAAATAGATAGGGATTTTGGCCTTATCTACAACATGGGTTTTAATTCAGACTTTTTGTTTGTAGGAGTTGACCCATCGAGGTGAGAGAGCATTGCTACCCTTCTCATTGGAGCCAACCCTGTGATACTGGCCTTTGTTCTAGTACCCACTTTTATATCCCGACTAGAAATACTCTTGGCTTTAGAGTGTTATTAGTTGAGTCATTCCCTTGGGTGAGTACTTTTCCCCCAAGGAAGGCCCTCTAAGATAAACAAAAGAGAGAAAACATATTCATAGTTTGATCAACCTTCATTTAGAAACAAAGGGAGAACATATGCAATAGGTTCCATTCACACTTGCAAAGTTTGTTGTTCAATTTTAGTTCCCAAAATGAAGTGTGGAGGAAATTACTTTATCCCAACCTAAGACCACTAAAAATCCTTTTGATTCTCAAGATTTTTGTAGGTGCAAGAGAAGCACATACGTCTTTTCAATAGTGTTATTTTGAGTAAGCAATCACAAAACAAAGTAGCACATGTTCATTTTAAGACCCACAAAGCAATAATGATTTTTTTTTAAGCACCAAAGCAAGTGTGAAAATTTTCCTTGTTCAATTGTTAAATCCAAAACCAACTCTAGTAAATTTGTGTCCTAAAGTTCATTTTAAGCCTTTTTGTAGCAAGAAATTGTAATGTTCTTTTTAGACCCAAAATGAAATCTAGTATTCTAAGCATGGAGGATAATAATTTTTCCTTAAGAGGGATAGTGAATCCTCTAAGAGTGTTTAACAAACACTTAAAGTGTTCAAAAACACTTGGTATCATGAAATGATGTCATTATGCTTCTTTCCCTCTTCACTTCTAATTAAGTCAACCTAAAAGAAAAGACCAATCAGATTTGCAAAACAAAGGTCAAGAGGTTAGAGAATAATCCAAATGAGCAAGATTTGAAAAAAAAACATGTCATAAAACTAATTTCCACTTTTTACTTCCCTCCAGTGGTGTAACCCATGAAGGCATCAGAGTTTGAAAGATTCAGTGGTGCAATATGGTGTCGCTTACTAGTCAATGTTGTTCTACAGCTGAGCCAATGAGCATGATGGCATCACTGTTTGAACTAGCAGTGCATTGTGAATTTTGGGAAGATTCCAGCAGGCCAAAAAGACACAGTGGTACACTTTAAAATTTTGAATCTCAGGCAGGAAACAAAGGGCATTAGAGTTTATAGTTTGCAATAGTGAAATGTAGCGATGTTGGATTCCTAGCGGTCCTAAACAATGATGTTGATGTTCCAGTGATGGAGTTTCCTGTAGAGACAAAAATAACAAAAAATATGAAATTTTATGAAAAAAATGTCATTAGAACTTTTGGTAAGCCCTCCTTCTAGTGCCAAAATGTGAACCAAGCTTTCCAACCTGCAAAAACATGAGAAATAAACACCATATTAGATCAAATGCAAGGTTAGTATCATGATTCCTCAAGAAATCCATTTGAATTGCAAAGGAAAAGGAATGGAATGAAGAACACAACAAACATAAACCAAAGATATAAAATCCTATTCTAATGCAAAGCAAACTCTTAATCTCTTAAGGGAATTGGTGCCAATTTGATGTGAAAATTGGCCCTTTCCCAATTCAAATGATGTAATGTAGATGCTTGATGAAGAATGATCCACTTGATGAATGATTCCAATGTGCTCCAACATAAAATCTACATAACCTAGCTATAAAACTCAATAAGATGAATAGAGATTGCTATGAATTTGAGTATAGTAAATTTACTCAAGTTTTGGATGATAAAATGAGGAAAGAGACCTCTTATTTATAGAATGATAAGATGGAGAGATACCCAAAATGAAGCAATGTGGGACTAATATTCAACCAATGGCAAGATACCACTTGTCAAAAGGAGAATGGATGAAGGATGTGCACATTTGGATGAATGTGCCCATAAATGAAATTAGGTGATATTTGAAAATGGTGAAATGACATGTAAGAGGGAAATGAAATTACTTAAATGCCACCTGGCTCAAGGAAAAAGGACTTATTGCCCTGTTGGAAGAAAAAATTCCACTTGGATTTTGAATTCAAATTGAGAGAATATTCCTCCATTATGCCATGTTGAGAGAAAATAGAGATTTAATAAATAAATTAAATCTATTTTCATGTGCAAGTGGCAAAAACTAGAGGATGGGACTTGCAATAGGATTAAATTAACTAAGGTTAAATAATTTAATGAGAGATTAGATGATATGACAAATTTGACTTAGATTTATGGGTTGATTTAAATCAAATATGAGAAGAATATGATAAAAGGATTAATTAAATAAGGATTTTTGATTTATTTAATTCAATGAAATAGACTTTATGGAATGAATTGAATAAAATTGATTATTTAATTAAATAGGGATAATTGGATTAGGTTATTAATGAGAGAGAAAGACTTAATTAAATAAGATGATTTATTTGATTAAGAGAGGATAATTGATGAATTTAATCAAATAAGGGTATTTGATTAAATAGTTAGAAAGAGGGATGATTTAGGATGAAAATGGTGTTAGTAATCAGGATCACATGTGCAATGTCAATTAGTACATCTTCCATGTCTACAAATTTAATTATCTTTCTTTTCAGATCTAGTGTCGACCTTAATTCTTTGAATTTTTTGGTTAATCTCCTAATTTAGTATTAATAAGGGATTAATTCACCTAGTTTCCTCCTAAGCAATCCTAGACTTTCAAGCACTTGAGAAATATAGAAAATTGGAGTTGACAAGAGCATTTCAAGAGAATTCATAAGGCATTTCAAGGCATATTTCAAGTTTGTATTGTAGCAATTCACGATTATATCATCATTTCAAGGTTTTGATGCATGCATTCATGTTGTTGAGATAAAGAGGTGGATGTAGCATTGAATATCTACTTGCAACAATTTTTCACATCATTTTCAAGGATCCTAGATCTACATTCTTCATGGCCACTACATGATAGTTTTCAAATTTTCTTCATTACATATTTCATTTTCATGCTTCATTTCATCATTTGGTTTAATTACCTACAATGGGTTTGACCAAAGAAAAACCCTATTCACTAAAAAATCAACAAGTTCTTCTACCCTTGAGTGTGTGATTGTAGATTTACAAGTTGAGGATCAAGTTGAGAAAGATTTGGAGCAATATTGTCAAAGTTGCAAAGTTGCTAGGGTTGTCATTCAAAGTGCAAGATCACGAAAAGAGCTCTACAAAATTGCTTAAAAACTTCCAAAACTTGATAACAAGGATTTTAAGAGTGCAGACATCAAGGAACATGATCCTAAAATCAATTTTCTGAAACCCTAAAAGGACCCATTCACTATTGAAGGCGAATGAATCCTCCATAGCTCAAAAAAAAAACTTTCTAGCTAGGTACACAACTTTTTATGCTCTGAAAACATCCCCCATAGTTGGTATAATAGTTAGGTTGGATTTAAGATTGTTATTGGCATCTTATTTTGCATAATTTGAGGTGTTTAGGGCCATAGAAAAATTTATGAACCATCACTTTGTTGATTCATTTGGTAAACCTTATTTTTCCCCTACACACCCTATATCCCTCACACCCTAATCTCCCATTACCACATCCCTTCCTCTCTCCCTCTTTCCCTCTCTCTCTCTCCTTATCTCTCTCCCTCTCTATCTCCCTCTCCCTCTCTTAATAACTCTCTTCCTCCCCTTCCCTCTCTACTTCTCCCTATCTCCCCTCACCCTCTCCCTCTCTACCTACCTCTCACTCTATCCCTCACACATTACCTCTCTCTCCCCTTCCCTTTGTACTTCTCTATATATCCCCTCACCCTCCCTCTCTCTACCTACCTATCCTTCTATACCTCCCACCTTAACTCTCTCTCTGTCTCTACTTCTCTTTATCTCCCATCTCTATCTTCCTCTCTATCTACCTACCTCTCTATCTCTACATTTCCCTTTCCTCCTCCCTCTCTACTTCTCTCTATATCTCTCTTTACTTACCCCTCACTCCATCCCTCTCTATCCCTTTAGATATATATATCTCCTATCTCTCTCCTCTCTACCTCTCTTACCTTCCCTCTCTACTTCCCTATATCTTCCTCTCAAATTCCCTCTCTAGTCTCTATAGGAATGATAGGGAGAGATGGAGAGAGGAGAGAAGGATAGAAAGAGGAGATATCTAGAGATATATATGACTTGGGAAAGATAGAGGGGAAGAGAAAGGGAGATAGGTAGGTAGAGAGATAGGGAGAGGGAGAGGGAGAGGAAGAACGAAAGAGGGATAGGAAGTGTGGGGAGGGAGAGGTGGAGAGGGAGAGGGGAAAAATAAATCCAAAAGGTACACTTATATACTAAAAAAGTAAAAATATTAATGATGTGTCAAATGTGAAAATGAAACCCTAATGTGGTTTCCAAGGATGGGTATGGTAAGTAAAATTGTTTTCACAATCAAGATAATAGAGAAATATGTAACAATATAAAATTGATGAAGAATTGGGCATGCAAAGAGTTGTGAATATAAAATTGAGATATAAATATCATAAAAGTATAGATCCAAGAAAACCTAACATATCTTTCTCTCTACTTCTCTTTACCTCCTATCTACATCTTCCTCTTTTTCTACCTACCTCTCCCTATATCCTTCCCACCCTACCTCTCTATATCTATCTCTCCCTTCCTCCCTCCCTCTCTACTTCTCTCTATCTCCCCTCTTTGATTTTCTTTACTTACCTCTCACTCTATCCCTCCCTCATTCCCCCTCTCCCTATAGATATCTATCTTCACCCTCTCTCTCCTCTCTACCTCTCACCTTCCCTCTCTACTTAGATATATATCTCCACTCACACTCTCTCTCCACCTACTTATCCCTCTATCCCTCCAATCCTAATCTCCCATTACCTCTCTCTTTCTCTCTCTCCTTGTCTCTCTCTCTATCTCTCTTTCCCTCTCCCTCTCTCAATAACTCTCTCTCCCCTTCCCTCGAGCTACTTCTCTCTATCTCCCCTTACCCTCTCCTTCTCTACCTACCTCTCACTATATCCCTCACATATTACCTCTCTCCCCTTCCCTTTGCACTTCTCTATATATCCCCTCACCCTCCCTCTCTCTACCTACCTCACCCTCTATCCCTCCCATCTTACCTCTCTCTCTCTCTCTACTTCTCTTTATCTCCTTTATCCATATTCCTCTCTATCTACCTACCTCTCCGTATATCCATCCCACCATACCTCCCAATCTCTACATCTCCCTTCCTCTCTCCCTCTCCACTTCCCTCTATCTCTCTCTTTACCCACCCCTCACTCCATCCCTCCCTCATTCCCCCTCTATATCCCTTTAGATATATCTATATCTCTTCTCTACCTCTATTACCTTCCTTGTCTACTTCCCTCTATCTTCCTCTCAAATTCTCTCTCTACTCTCTGTAGGAGTGATAGTGAGAGAGGGAGAGAGAGAGGAAGAGATATCTAGAGATAGATGTGACTTGGGAAAGATAGAGGGGAAGAGAAAGGGAGAGAGATAGGTAGAATGAGAGAGAGAGGGAGAGGGAGAGAGGGAGAGAGAGAGTGTGGGGAGGGAGAATAGATAAATATATAAAGAGGGAAAGGTTGAGAGGGGGAGATGAAAAATAAATCCAAAAGGTACACTTATATATTGAATAAGAAAAAATATTAATGATGTATCAAATATGAAAAGGAAACCATAATGTGGTTTCCGAGGATGGGTAGGGTAAGTAAAATTGATTTCATAATCAATATACTAGAGAAATATGTAAAAATATAAACATAATGAAGAATTGGGCAAGGAAAGAGTTTCAAATATAAAATTGAGATATAAATATCATAAAAGTATATATCTAAGAAACCCTAATATGAATAAGAAACCATAGAAGAATAAGTTGTTTAGGATTTATTGGGTTTACTAAAATACAAATAGGTAGAAAGAGGGACAAAAAGAGAGGAGATCTAGAGGTATGTGCAAGATTACCATGGAAAAAATAGGCCCTTAAGTGGTGAAAAATTTAGAAAAATCAGAGTTAGGCAACTTGACGTAAAAAAGTGAATAAGTTATCTATATTACTTCAAAAATATGTAAGAATAGAATCTATAGAAAATTGAATGTAGTTTCCAAACTACTAGGTTTATTAACAAAAAAAACATCTATTTGGTGAAAATTTGAAATTTCAATATAGTAGTACTTAAATTTCAGGGAAAAAATAAGTAGGTGTCTATCTAACCACCCTAACCACAACAAAATGATAATATTTTTTAATAATATTTTACATATAAGTAAAGGACTCAGGTTTGGATGTGATGCATATTTTTTTATAATTTTTTCCAAGTAAATAATCAATTATAATTTTTTTATTACAACATTTAAAAAATATGAAAACTCGTATGTCTGACCACCTTAAATTGGTCAAAACTTCATGAAATTAATTTTTTTTAAATCCTATAGAATTAAAAGCATAGAATGTGACACATGTTTCAGATTCAAAAAATGTGTTACCGTTTGAAAGCTATAGATGTTTTTCAATCAACCTATCAATCAAGGCTTTAGTTGTAATTCAAATAGAAAATGAATAATAATTATTTATTAAATTCAAAGTAAAGAATAATTTATATTGGTAGAAAGCTAAAAATATTCTTTAAAAACTATTTTCATTCCATCAATTTTGGGTAAAATAAATGTCGTGAACCACATACCCTACTCATACCTGTCATATTGCCACTTTTTGGCCCATCATGATCTTGCACATACCTCGAGGGAGAGGTAGAGATAGGTCTAGAACTTGGGAGAGAGACAGAGAGAGATGGAGGGAGCGAGGGAGGGAGGTGGCAAAGGTAGGTATAGAGAGAGTGATAGTTGAGAGGAAGAGATATAAAGAGATAGCTAGAGGGATAAGGAGAGAGTTGAGATTGAGTTAAGTACAGAGGGAAGAATGGAGGGAAAAAGAGGTAGAGAGATAGGTCTAGAGAGAAAGAGAGATATCTAAATAGGGATAAAGAGAGAGGGAAGGGTGGAGAGAGAGGTAGAGAGATAGGTCTAAAGTTCAAGGAGAGAGAGAGAGAAACAGAGAGAGAAAGATAGGTCTAAAAAGGGACAAAGAGAGAAGGAAGGAGGGAGGGATGGAGAAGTAGATAGTTAATTCTAGAGTTCAATCTAGATTGATAGAGAGATGTCTAAAGAGGTAAAAAGAGGAGGGAGGGAGAGACAAGTGGAGGTATAGGTCGAAAGCTTAAGGGGAGACATAGTGAAATATAGAGAGGTAGAGAAAGGGACAAAGATATATGATGATTTATGAAGATTTGTTCATCTCCATACTATAAAAAGTATAAATATTTTATTATTGATTATTTTTTCTAATGTTTCAAGTATTTTGAGATGAGTATTACAAAAGAATCATGAAAAAGGGACATTGTATGTGAATAGTGAGCATTTAATGTTTCAAAAATGAAATATGAAGTTTAAATTATTATAACTAACTTTTGTGTACAATATAGAAACAATACCTAGTCTATTGCATAGAGATCTCAATCACCTTTCCAATGCCTATAAAAAATCAAAATTTTGATTAAAAAAAACAAAAGTTAAGCCCATTTTACTAAAGAGGGTTTTTGGGTCTTCAAAATAGATATCCATTTTGTTTTTCAAAATGAATATCCATTTTATCAAAAAAAATCTGCAACCTTGGGATTTCCCTCAGGTGTGCCTTGGGATTTGGCTTGGGAGTGTCATACTTGGGAAGTCAACTATAAAACCATGTTTAAAAATTTTCATTAGTTTTTCTGAATTCACCCTTGTGCCTAATGATTTTTTTTGTCCGAATTTGATTAAATGAAAAGAGTTTATTGAGAAAATTTTCAGCTTTCCAACAATATCAGATATGTCTTATTTTGAATTAATAAATAATTATTATTGGTTTTCTACATGCATTATGACTAAAGTCTTGATTGGTAAGCTAACTGATAAAAATCTATCATTTTCAAATGATTTCACATTTTTCAAATCTAAAAGATGCAACACATTCTATGCATCCCATATACTATAGGATAAAAAAATGAATTTCATAAATTTTTGACCAAGTTATGGTGGTTAGACAAACAAGTTTTAATATTTAAAAAAAAATTAATAAAAAATTCATAACTAATTATTTACTTCGAAAAAAATTGCAAAAAATATGTGGCACATCCAGGCATGTATCCTCTACATATATTGAAAATTTCAAAAAAAAAAAATCTTGTACATAGGTTGGTCAGACATACACTTGCTTTTTATTTTTTCCCTAAAAATTTAGTACTACTGCTTTGAAATTTTGAAAATTTTCACCAAATAGATTTACTTCTTTTCGAAAAAAGGACTAGTAGCTTAGAAACTACATTCAATTTGCTACAAATTATGTTCTTACATATTTTTCAAATTATGTTATTACATATTTTTCAAATTATGTTATTAACCTATTCAAATTTTTATGTCAAGTTGCCTAATTCTATTTTTTTGAATTTCCATTTCCACTTAGAGGCCTAGTTTGGACCCCCATTATCCTAAATTGACCCTAAAAGTAACCTGGTAACTGAGAAATGGGGTGTAACAAGTAGCAAGTCTCCTCCTCTACATTACATCTATTGATATATGATATTATTAGATTGTGTATGAAAAAATAATTAGTATAAATTTATAATTTTAATTTTCTTAGAGGTTGTCTCCCCCTTGTAAAATTCTAACATGTCCCCATATCTTATCCTAAGAAAATTTATGTTATTGTGCAATTGATAAAGCATTATTCCATTCTACCCAATGTATTTAAACAACACAATATTTTAAAAGTTTAACATGTAGAAACGACATGACCCTATGGGTTTATATCCTATATATATGTTATTCTCAACAATTCAATCCAAACATATTTCCATTTCTCTAAATTTAAAATGTGAATCCAAGGACCTGTTGGTTATGGGCCCACAATGTACTTACATTAAATACGTTTGTAGACATAGAAAATATATTGATTGGCATTACACATCTGATCTTGACCACTAACACTGTTTCACCCTAAATCATATCTCGATGTAACCATTTAATCGAATACCTTTATTTGATTAAATTCATCAATGTTCCTCTCTTAATTAAATAAACCATTTATTTAATTAAGTCATTCTTTCTTGTTAACTAAATCAATCAGTCTGATCTAATTATCCCTATTTAATTAAATAATCAATTTTATTTGATTAAATCTTTAAAGTCCATCCATTAAATTAAATAAATTAAAACCTTATCTAGTTTAATCTAACTTCATCTCCTTGGTTAAATAAAACAAAAATATTTATTTAATTAATCTTGAAATCATATTATTCTCATATTTTGATTTAAATCAATCCATAAATTTAAATCAATATGTCACATCATTTTGATCTCTCATTAAATTAATTAACCTTTATTAATTTAATCTATTCTCATGTCCCATCCTCTAGCTTTTGCAACTTACACAAGAAAATAGATTTAATTCATTTCTTAAATCTCTATTTTCTCTTGAAAGGCATAATAAAAGAATATTCTTCAAATTTGAATTCAAAAATCCAAGTGGACTTTGTCCTTCCAATAAGGAATTTACTCCACCTGAAAGTCCTTTTTCCTTGAGCCAAGTGGCAATCAATGCATGTTCTTTCCCTCTTACATGTCATTTCAACAATTTCAAATTTCAAATATATGCATTTATCGACACATTCTTCAAAACTTGTACATCCTCCATCCATTCACATATTGACAAGTGGCATCTTGCCATTTGTTGATTCTTAGTTCCACATTGCTCCATTTTGGACATCTCTTCAAATTTACATTCTATAAATAAGAGGCTTCATTCCTCATTTGATCATCCACAACTTGAGCAAACTTACTATACTCAAATTCATAGAAATCTTCATCCATCTCATTGAGTTTTATAGCTAGGTTATGTAGATTTCATCTTGGAGCACTCATCAATCTTCAACAAAGTGGATCACAATTTTCATCAATCATCTTCATCACATCATTGGAGTTGGGAAAGGGCCAATTTTCACATCAAATTGGCACCAACTCCTGCAAGAGATTAAGTGTTTGCTTTGTTGTAGAATAGGATTTTATATCTTTGTTTTAAGTGTGGTGTGTTCTTCATTTCATTCATTTTCTTTTGCATCCAAATGTATTTCTTGAGGAATCTCTATTCTAATTTGAATTTGATCTTATTAATGTGTTCATTTGTTGTGTTCTTGTAGGTATAGGATCTAGGTTCACATTTTTGCACTAGAAGGAGGGCCAACTAGAAGATCAAATCACATTTTTTGAGAAAATTCTCTGCTTTTTGGTGTTTTTGTGTGTTTACAGAAAAACTCCACCACTAGAAGCTCATTGTCATTGTTTAGCACTGCTGAGAACTCAGTGTCACCATATTGCACTGTTGTAAAATTCAAACTGTGATGCTCCCTACTTCCCACCCATAATTCAAAATTTCAAACAACACCACTAAATCTTTTTGGCTTACTGGAATCTTGTCAAAATACAAGGGTATGTGCAAGATCTTCATGGAAAAACTAGGCCCTTAAGTGGAAAAAAAATCAAAAAAATTAGAGTTAGGCAACTTGACGTAAAAATTTGAATAAGTTATCCATATTGTTTCAAAAATATGTAAGAATAGAATTTGTAGCAAATTGAATGTAGTTTCCAAACTACTAGGTTTATTTAAAAAAATAAAAATCTATTTGGTGAAAATTTGAAATTTCAATGCAAGAGTACTTAAATTTCGGGAAAAAATAAGAAGTGTCTGTTTGACCACCTTAACCACAATAAAATGATAATATTCTTTTATTAGATTTTAGATATAAGTAGATGACTCATGTCCCAATGTGATGCATATTTTTAATTTTTTTGAAGTAAATAATTAATTATGATTTTTTATTACAACTTTTAAAAATATAAAACTCGATGTCTAACCACCTTAACTTGGTCAAAAATTCATAAAATTCATTTTTTCTTTTTAATCCTATAGTATGTGAAGCATAGAATTTTATGCATTTTTGGATTCAAAAAATGTGATACCGTTTGAAAGCTATAGATGTTTTTCAATCAGCCTATCAATTGAGATTTTAGTCATAATTCAAATAGAAAATGAATAATAATTATTTATTAAATTCAAAGTAAAGAATAATTTATATTGGTGGAAATCTAAGAATCTCCTTTAAAAACCCTTTTTTGTTTCATCAATTTTGGGTAAAAAAAATTATCAGCCACATACCCTACACATACCCATCATATCACCACTTTTTGGCCCATCATGATCCTGCACATACCCCCAAACTACACCACTGATCAAAATAGTGACACCTTCATGCTCACTGGTTTGGCTACAGAGTAATGTTGACTAGTAAGCGGCACTATACAACACTACTGGTAATTTCAAACTGTGACGCCTTCATGGATTACACTGCTAGAGGGAAGTAGAAAGTGAAAATTTATTTCTAACACGTGCTTTTTTTATCAAATTATGGTTATTTGGTTTGTTTTCCACTTTCTTGACCTCTGTTTTTGCAAAATCTAATTTATTTTCTTTTAGGTTGGATTAATCAAAAGTTGAAGAGGAAAAGAAGCATGATGACCTCATTTCATGATACCAAGTGTTTTTAAACACTCTAGTGTTTGTTCAACACTCTTAGAGAATTCACTATTCCTCTTAAGAAAAAAATTTCTATATTTCATTCTTAGGACTTACTAGTTTTATTTTGGGCCCTAAAAATAACTCTTTGAACTCTTGTTACAAAAGGAGCTTAAAATGAACTTTAGGACACAAACTTACTAGATTTTTTTTGGGGCTAATAATTGAACAAGACAAATTCTCACACTTAATTTGGTGCTATAAAAGAAGTCATTATTGCTTTGTTGGATTAAAAAGAGCATATGCAAAAAAAAATTGTGATTACTTACTCAAACTAACACCATTGAAAAGACATATGCACTTCTCTCGCACCTCACAAAAATCTTGAGAATCAAAAGGATTTTTGGTGGTCTTAGGGTTGGATAAAGTGATCACCTCCACATTTCATTTTGGGATTAAAATTGAACAAAACATTGTGCGAGTGTGAGGAAACCTATTGCATGTGTTCTCCCTTTGTTTCTAAATGAAGGTTGATCGAATTATGAATATGTTTACTCACTATTGTTTATCTTAGAGGATCTGCCTTGTGGGAAAAAGTACTCACCCAAGGGAGTGAATCAATCGGTAACACTCTAAACCCAAGAGTATTTCCAACCAAGATATAAATGTCAGTATTGGAATAAATGCCAGTATCATACGGTTGGCTCTGATGAGAAGGGCAACAATGGTCTCTCACCATGTTGGGTCAATTCCTATGAACGAAAAGTATGAATTAAAACCCTTGTTGTAGAAAGGCCAAAATCCCTATCTATTTGTTGGTGCAAGAATGGTCATTCTGAAGCCGCCCCACATATTTATGGTTTTTAGAAGAAATGGAAAGCATGCCATGGGATTTTCATGGGTGTTGATGCTTGGATGCCCTATATAAGTGAGTGTCATAGAGGGGAGCCAGTGGGGTCAAGCATCTAACCATTCACTAAAGATAAGCATAGTTGGACTTGTCCAAGTGGGGACTCAACAAATATAGTCTTTCATATCCATAAGGTTGTGCTTGTTCTTGGTTACAAAACACTTTGCTTGTTCAAAAACATTTGGAAACAAACATTTAACATCATCATCAAAACTTCAAACCCTTTAGGAAGCAAATATAATTGACCAAATTCATGTGTTATTTCTTGCCCTTGGGATTTTATCCTTAGAGGTTTCTAAACACTTGGATCATATCTCAATTTTCTTACTAAAGTTAACAATAGGTAACCCTTGCCTCAATTTCATCAAAATTCTACATAACATACTTTGTGGGATTCAAAGAAATTGGGACATTGGACATCTAGTTTGAAAATCTAATCAAAGAAGTGTTTGTGGTAAAACAAAATCACTAAGTAAAGATAACAAAATTTTCTCTCACACATGTGTTAGTTCCTCATGATTTCCAAGAAAGTCAAAATCCCAAAGCAAGAGTCCTTGAGAAAAATTTCAAAATTTAGGAATCACACTCGAAAGGTCATCAAGAAATACATTAGGAAGTGCAATCAAAAGCAACATATTAAAATAAGCAAAAAAATCACAAGGTTCTATAGAATCATTCCTTTGAACAATTCAAAAATGTATGCTTACTTTGAACCACTTCTTGGTTATAGAGGTCCTTAGAAGTATTGTATGTTCTTCAATACCGAGGTCTAGTAAACAAGTGTCTTTTTACGTGCATCCTAGGATCAAAATCAAAACTTTTCATCCATCCTTGAACATCAAACCAAAATCACCTCACCATCATCTTTTGAATTTTTTTGAAATAATCCTCCATGTTAGGCTTTTTGGAAAAAATCAAAACCATCAAATCCTTGAAATATTTGAATCAGAAACATCAAATCATCTTTGGCTAGGTATGTGTAGATGCATATTTTTGGATATGCTTAGTCAAATTATCAAACCATCTTGTTTAGCTAGGTATATGTAGATGCTTCCTTCTTCATATGCTTGGTTAAATTATCATCTTGTTTGAATAGGTGTGGATAGATGCATCCTTCTCCCTACACATATTCAAATTATCATCCTTTGAGAAAATCTACCCCTTAGACAATAATCCAACATCTTAGGTCTATTTGTTCATAAATCCAAAAATGAATCAAACCCAAAATCAAATCTAAGTTAATTCAAAATTCAAAAACAAATCCAAAAAGTCCTAAAAATTCTAGCATCCCCTCAAGATTTCTCAAAAGTTCAAACATCCACATCATCCATCTTTTACATCATCCCCATCATATCACCTTTGATCCTTGAAAAATATCCTAAATTTTCTCTTTTTGTGCCTAAGATTAGATGAATCCAAAGAATTAGAGACTCATCTCCCATATTCTTCAAAATTGATCCCCATTTTATGGTGCAAACTAGATCTCAACACAAGAGGAACATGGAAGCCAACAAAGAAACATCCACTACAAGTGACCTAAGTAAAAAAAAATCTGAAATAAATCATGTTGAATCAAGTAATCCTCTAATCAAATTTCCTTCAACATCACAAAACCCTCAAGAGGAAGTAGAGGATCTTACCAATAATCCCTTTGGAATGTCACACGAGGAAATCACCAAAATGATTCAAAATCTGGAGAAGCATAAGATTATCAATATCATGATGAGACTCAACCCTTCACTATACATGCTCGAATTAGCAAAGAAAGGGCTAAACTACCTTCTGATTTCGATGTGAGCTCTATAGTGGAACCATCTTTAGAGTTCATACCTCCAATTTCATCCACACTCCCCATCTCATCTACACCCCCATCCCAAAGTATCACTTAAAACATCTCCCAAATCACAACATCCATTGCTCCAACTCAACCTAGTGTTAACTAGGGAAGTGCATTTCTCAATGCCATAAAAACACACCCCCTTGTCAAAAATCAGAACTTGGATGCAAACACCATCTTGGGACAAACCGTACCCAAAAATCCATCACATCCATATGTCCCTCTTACCTTTCATGATCCAAATGACCCATCATCGTCATCATTTCACACAACACCACAAACCTCTCTCCCCATAACCTCGCAAGGAGAAGGTCACATGTTTCGAACAGGGGACATTTTTGACACTAAACCATTTCCTCAAGAGATCACATCCCTCATGTTTTCACCACTTCCACCATTACCATCATCATCCACACCACTTCTTGGCTTAGGGCTTCCCCCTTTACCAAATATCAATTAAAATCAAACCAACTTCCTAAACATCAATCAAAGCATCACACCAAACTCTCAAAACTTATCATTGACATCGCTACAATAGATGGAAAATACCATGATAACACATACCAACACCACCATCACATCATCAACCACCCACCTAACATCTCAGAACATGGTCTCTCAAGGACCAACTACATCAATCACACCATCTACCAATAAAACCTGAATCATCAACACAACATCACCTCTCACCACCACAACAAGCACCATTCTGAATCCACCTCCACCAGCACCAGCAGCAAGCTCCAATACATCAAGCCAATATAGTATTGTGTTGCAAGCCACTTAGCAAGTTGCATATCAAAAGGAATTCCTACAAGTACAAAAACAACAAGCCACACAACTAGCTGCTCAACAAGCTGCACAACTAGTTGCTCAACAAGCTACACAACTAGCTACTCAACAAGCTACTCAAGTTGTGCAATAGGCTTCCCAAGCCCAAGTCTTATTGCAACAAGCTGCATTAAAAGCACAATAGGCTTCCCAAGCCCAAGTCTTATTGCAACAACAACAAGCTGCACAAGCTTAGGCACAAGCTCAAGCCGCATAAGCACAAACTCAAGCTCGAGCTCAAGCTCAAGCTCAGGCTCAAGCTCAAGAACAAGCTCAAGCACACACTCAAGCTCAAACCCAATATCAAGCACAACAAGCACAAGCACAAGCATAGTATCTTGCACAATAACAAGCAACACAATACTAGGCACATCAGCAAGCACTAAAACAATATCAAGAATAGTAGGAAGCAACCTAATTAGTGGCTCAACAACAAGAATTGTTGGCACAAAAACAACAACAGGCTCAACAATAGGCAATCCTAGCACAACTACAAGACCAACAACAAGCGTTGTTGATACAACAATAAGTACAAGCATACATGGCTCAACAAAATGTGCAAATACCACCAATCAACACATCAACCAATCCACCCATCCCATCAACAAGTGAACCACCTCAAAACACTTTCATCCCACCCCCCAATCCACAAAATGATGTCACAACATAAATCAAATTACTCTCACAACAAGTGCTCGATCTTCAATCAAGGTGAACCATGAAAACATCTACCAACTTGTGTCCTTATCCATTTGATAGGAGCCTTGTGATGAAACAATTCCCAAAGGGATTTGAGATCCCCAAGTTTGACAAGTACCATGGGATGGGAAACCCTAAAGATCAAATTAGGGAATTCCAAGTTCATTGCATGGAAGTCACATATAATGATACCTATCTGATGCGACTATTTCCTAGAAGTTTGGTTGGCCACGCCATGGAATGGTTGTCTCACCTACCTACATGCATTAAGAAATTCCAAGAAATCATAGAGGCATTCATAAAATACTAGGCATGCAATATCACCATGGATGTTAGTCTAGAGGAACTATTGGCTCTAAAATAAGGTAAGAATGAATCATTTGCTTCATTCCTACAATGATGGTGATCTAATACCAATCAGAGCAAATGGGTCATGCCTGAGGAACAACAAGTGTGCACTATCATATCCAACCTTGATAGCCTCTTAGCCTTCCACCTCAAAGTCCAAGGGATCACCATGTACAACCAGTTGATTTCCAAGGCGCTCAGCATTGAACGAGCCCTTATGACACAACCTGGAGGATCAACATCATATCCCAAACAATAGAACAATCACCCATCTACAAACTATAATGATAAACCTCGCACATGGGAAAGAAACAAAAATGTTACCAATGATGGTTTCATTGATGCCAAAGTTTTCATTAGTGCCCCTCGGAAAAACACACCTGCACCACAAAAAAAAATCCAAAACCATCATCAAAAAAACCATCCACCGAACACAACAACACAACAATCAAACAATCAAGTGATTAATAATGTCAACGATCAAAGGGGACTGCCCCAACAAAACAAAAACTTCACCAAGAGGAATTTTATCACCCTTGGGGAACCACTTGAAGTCATCATGAAGAAACTGATAAATGAAAACCTCATCAAGGCTCCCACCTATGAGAAATACAAATAACCAAATCTAAAAGTTCCTTGGTACAACAAAAATTAGCTCTGCAACTTCCATAAATCAAAGGGCACACCACTAACAATTGCATGAGGTTAAAGAACTAGTCCAAGACCTCATTGATCAAAGAATCATAAATGTGGAACAACCAACAAGAAATCAGAATCTCAAAATATACATGAACCCTATACCTAACCATAACAATAAAGGGAACAATAACACTAATAAGGGGAAAGGAACCTTCAAAAAAGTGAATCATGTGTACGACCATGTTGTCACATCCCTGGATGACTACTGTGCTACCATCACCATCAAAGGAGCCCATACCGATTGTGGAGTCACCATAAGAGGCAGAAAAGTTAGCATCGCAGGGTCATCTCAGCTAAACAAAGCACATACACCCAACCCCAAATCTATTCCCAATGGTTACAAAGTCCTTGATCAGCTAAAAATAACTCCAACACAAATCTCCATCATGGAGGTATTAAAAGTCTCATCCACCCACAAGAAAATCCTTGAGGAAACATTGGCTTCATCCATTGTCCCTACAGATCTTGATGAACAATTCTAAGCTATGGTCGGAAACATCATTACCCCGAATCTCCTTACATTCTCCAACCAAGATTTTCCCACTCAACCATCTCATAATTGTGCACTCCATTTAGAGGTCCTAGTGTAGAAAAATAAAGTCAAGCGAGTCTTGGTGGATGGAGGTGTAGGCTTGAATATTTGTTCCCTCAAGCTCATTAAGAACCTAAAAATCTTAGAGGATTTCATCAAAAAAGGAAAAGGTATTACAATTAGAACATATGATGATTAGGAAAGAGTGTCCCAAGGTACAATCCAAATCCCTATTCAAGGAGGGCTTGCTATCATGGAAACCACCTGTCAGGTCTTGGACCTTGACTTGCCTTATAACATTCTCCTAGGATGTCCATAGATCCATGCAATGCAAGCAATAACATCAACCTTCCATCAATGTGTCAAATTCACATATGAAGGACAAGAGGTCACCATCCATGGAGATCTTGAACCATTCTCCTATTGCAAAATCCTTGAGGAAAAATACTACAAAATACCTCAAGTACCTAAAAATGATGAAGGCACATCAACATCATACATTGATCCAGCCACTCTCGCCTCCACTTCTGTGACAGAGACACCCGCCATTCCCACCATCCCCGCCATCTCTGATATCAAAATCATCATCTAGGACAACAGTTACAAAAACTATATGATTCCCAAAAATGACTTTGTGGTAGGAGAGTTACCACAATCTCCTAGATCACAACGATGTCCGCAATAAAATCAAGCCTTAATCTAATTTAGGATCTAAGAAAATTGCTTTAAGAATGCAAACTAATTACAGCTTCAAAACTCCAAATTACAAAAATGAAATTGACTACACATAATTAACTAAACAAAATTAGAATTCAAAATGAGATGAGAAAGAGAGAAAATGCAAAAAAATTGATAATAGAGTTTGTCATAAGAATGACTACATCTTCGGGCCCCTCTCCAAAGAGTAGACCGATCCGATTGAAATTTTCAAAAATCCAGCATTACAACAGTTTGCAAGCTCTTCCCTTCAAGCATGATGGAATTCCAGCATTCTCTCGATGTAGAGGAACAACAAAATTATCTCTCCAAAATGTTTTAAGTCTCCAACACTTGAATAATTCCCCATGAATCCTCAAGCCTCTAAACCCCCCTTTTTATATTGAAAATTTAATCAATTTGGTTACTAACCAATTGATTTTACAAAACAACCTTATCTCTGCATTTTTACAAATACAACTGAAAAATCCCCCTTATTTACACAAAAATCTTCACATCTCTCGTTTCACATTATTTTTAAAAAACATATAAAATCCCTAAGCCCCTTAATTTTTGTCATATATGGGGTTATATTGTTTATGGGAGTTTGTTTGTTTCATCCTTTTAGAGGACTTTTTTTAAAATTTGGGCTTATTAATTATTACATACCACCCATTAATTTAGTGGATATTCTTAAGGAGAATATTTTAGATTTTTGTTTTACTTGTTTTACCAAGTAAAGCCCACCTTTTCCTCCTTAAAATTTTCCCCAAGTAAGCATGCACGTGCGAGGTAGGTGTGGGTTTTGTTTTCCTTGTTTTAAGGCTTAGGATTAGGTGCATTATTATTATTATTATTATTTTTTATTTGTCTAGATTTTTCCACATGTCAACATGTGATTGGCTGATGATGATGGTTGGATACTAACTGTACCATGCTAACTGTACCATGCTGATGTCAGCAAAGTCAACCCAACTTTGACTGCCCATATCTCGTGCAAACAGTCTCTGTTTTCTATGAAACGAACGTTGTCAAAAAGCTTGTGATGATATCTTCGCATTGATTCCAATCTTGATCACTTTTGACAATGTCAAATTTTGACCTTTTTTTCTTTGACCTAGCTCCAGGGTTGACCAAGGTTTGACCAAGCGTATCTTGGACTTCGTAGCTCCATTTGAATCTGTTCGAGTTGCATTGGAGTCAGAATTTTGACCACTTTTTGATGATGCCATTTTTGAAGATAAATGAGAAACTTCAATTCTTGGTGAAGATACTTCGGATTAGTCCACCCCACTGGAGAAATTTTGGACCTCTGAAAGCTAGTTACTCAGAAAGTGAGGGTAAAGCTCCCTCACTTTACCAATCTTCATCCATTTTCCCTTGCTTGGATTCATCCCCTTTAGTCCCACTCTGAGGTACTCAACTACTCCTCTTCGTGAAGTCCTGGTTTTCCTGTTTAGGATGACATCTTCAGGAAATTCTGACATGTACTCTGGTGAAAGATCATCAACTGATGGAACCTGTATGTCAATCTCCTCATCCAATATCATCAGAGGTTCATACAACTTCAAGTTCTCAATATTTATAACTGAATAGATCTGCATGTATGGAGGAAGACTAAGGCAGAAGGCATTGGTTCTGATCTTTTCCAAGATCTCAAAGGGACCCTATCAAATTGGTTTGAGCTTCCTTCCTTCACCTTTCATTCTTTCCTTGTTGATGTGTAACCAAACACAATCACCGACTTGAAAATGATGATCGGTGTGATGTTTATCAAGTCGAGCCTTGTATTTGGCCTAGCTCTTTTCCAACTATGCTTCTACTACGTAATGGATGGCTTGGACTTTCTGGATGAACTTCAAAGCCTTCTCTTAATCATGGCGTCCATCTTCAACATCATCTTTCCCAAAAGCAAAACCCATCAGTCTTAGGCACATAATCGAAACAAGTCTCAAAGGGAGACCTCTTTGTAGAAGAGTTTGCCACATGGTTGTAAGCATGCTACACATAATGAAGACTCTCATCCCACAATTTGGGATGCTTACTGTAGTAGCCTCTAAGTAGATGCACAACTATCCTGTTTACTGCCTTTGTCTGTCCATTGGTCTATGGATGGAAGATTGTACTCTTCTTTAGTTTGGTGTCCATGAGTCCCCACAAAGCTGACCAAAATTCTCCTAGGAATCGAGAATCTCGATTTGATACAATAGAATTAGGTAACCCCAAATGAACCCATACAAATTGGAAGTACATTTGAGCTATCAGTTCAGTAGTGACTTGTTTTTTACAAGGCATTAAAATACACATTTTGTTGAACTGATCAACTACTACATACAAGTAATCATGTCCCTTTCTAGACATAGGTAAACCCCCAACAAAATCCATGACACAATTTCCCATGCACGGGATGTAATAGGTAATGGTGTGTACAACCCCAATTTTCTGTTACTTGGTTTACTAGTTGCACACATAATACAACCCTTAATGTATTTGGTGACAATTTCCTACATTTTAGGCCAGTAACAATATTTTTGCAGCTAAGTAACTTTTTTGCTTACCCCAAAATGTCCTACAATCAAAGAGGCATGAGCTTCATGGATTACATGTGATTTTTCATCTTTCAAAACACATAACTTTCCCAAATGATACAAAATTTTATCCTGCACATAGTAATCTTTCTCTTCTATCTGTTTTCCTACAATTAAAGTTGAATAAATATCCTTAAAGTTTTCATCATTAGCATATTGTTCCTGAAAGCTTTCATGCACCATGGAACTACCTTTAAGGATAATCAAAGCATTCATAATAGGAGGCCTAGAAATCATATCTACTACTTTGTTATGGGTACCTTTCTTGTACTTAATTACTAAGTGAAACTGTTGTAGAAATCCCATCCATCTGAAATGCCTACTTTGCTACAGTTTAGACTATGAGTGCAAGTATTGTAGTGACTGGTGATTAGTGTGGATTACAGTTTCTTTCCCCATTAAGTAGTGTTTCCATTTTTTAACACTTTGAACTAATGCATAAAGTTCCTTATCATAAGTAGGATAGTTAATAACTACACCTGAAAAAGTCTTAGAGTGATAGCAAATTGGTTTACCTCCTTGCATTAGCACTACTCCCATGGAAAATCCACTTGCATTTGTTTTGATCTCGAATGGCTGATGTAGATCTAGTAAAGCCAAAAATGGCATAGTGCTCAACTTTTCCTTCAAAGTTTTGAAGGCCTTCTGTTGTGGACCTCCCCATTGAAAAGTTGTCTTCGTACTTGTCAACACGTGCAATGGTGATGCAATGTAGGAGAAGTTTGCAATGAACTTTCTCTAGTATTGGACTGCATCTAACAAATTTTTGACTTCAGTGACTATACTTGGCTTAGGCCATTTTACAATAACTTTGACCATCGCAGGGTCTACTTTCAATTGACCACCACCTACAACATAGCCTAAGTACACTAGAGATGTCTTTGCAAATTCACACTTAGACATCTTTACATAGAGTTTTTCTTTCTCAAAACATAAAAAAATTTCTTTACATGACTTACATGATCATCCCAAGACTTGCTAAATATAAGAATATCATCTAGACAGACAATGAAAAAATCATCAATGAAAGGATGAAAGACATCATTCATGACTCTCATGAATGTGGTAGGTGCATTACAAAGCCTGAAGGGAATAACCAACCATTCATAAAGTCCCTATTTTGTCTTGAAAGCAGTTTTCCAAATGTCATCCTTTTTAATTATAATTTGATGATAACTACTGTGCAAATCTAATTTAGTGAAATAAACTGCATTTTTTAATTGATCAAGTAAATCATCAATTTTTGGAAGAGGGTACATATTTTTTACCGTTATCTTGTGCAAGGCATAGTAGTCAATGCACATTCTCCAAGATCTGTCTTTCTTTGGAACCCGTACAATTGGAGAACCACAAAGAGATGTACTAGGATGGATGACTCCTTTCTCCACTAACTCCTAAACTTGTTTCTTGATTTCTTCATTTTACATAATGGAAAAATAGTACAAGATGATATTAGGCAATGGCACATCCTGTTGCAACTGGACTTCATGTTGTATTTCACTCTTGGGTGGCAACCCCTTTGGTTCCTGAAACAAGTCATCGTAAGTGGAAACAATTTTGACCATTTCAACCTTATGTTTTTAGTCACACCCCTTAAATTCCTCATATTTATCTTCTTCTTTGGATTTTACAAACATTAACAAAAAGTTCTTATTGGAGTTGACTAATCTTTTCATTTGACCAACATTAACTAGTGTGAGATTAGTCTTGACCTTGTGTGCATGTACAATATATTCTACCCCATATTTAAAAAGATGATACTTGTTCTCCCCCCTATAAAATATTGTGTTTCTATCATACAAATAATGACTCCCTAACACAAGCCCGCAAATATCCAGAGGTACAACATCTACTTCTACTTCATCAATGAAATTAGCAGTGATGAAAAACACAATTTGCATTGTTTTGTCACCTGCAACTGTGCATCATTACATAGCCATCCAAGTGGATAGGGCTTAGGATGAGGATTAGTAGTTAGATTCAATTTCTTAACAACCTCTTCAGAAATCAAGTTGACTTGAGAGCTCGAATCAAATAGTGTATCAATCTTTGTGTGTTTAGTTACCACACGAATGCAAAATAGTTCATTTTGTTGTTTATCAAATTTAGGAGTGGATACTCTACTTGAATTACTTGTACTTGCATCAAAAGAGATAATTATACCTTTCCCTTTACCTTGGATCCTGAAAGCAATGATCTTTGTCTCATCTCCAAAATCAGATCCAAGATCCTGTTGAACGATAGTAGTAGTAGTCTTTTGTTTTCCTTTATTTCCTCCAAATCTTTTCAAACTTGCCTCCAGATGCAATTTACAGCACCTCGATTCATCATGCCCCTCTTTCTTACAGTGTGAGAATTTGGGTTTTTCACCCTCTTTCTTCATTGTAGCTGTCTTCTTTCCTTTACCTTTATCTTTTTATTTCTCTTTACCCTTAGAATTTCCCTTGGACTTAGATGGATTTTTATCAAACTTATAAATGAATGATCCCTTACCTCTAGACTCTAAGTGGGTAGCTTGGAAACAAACTTCGTCAAGGTTATTGTGATTCAAAACCAAAATTGAATGTCTAAGGTAGGAATGAAGACCTCCTATGTACTTCAACAAAGTATCCTGGGTGTACAAAGGAACATCTAATGTAATAGCCCTTTTACGAAATTCATGAGTGTACTCCTGAATAGACTGACCTTTCCCTTGCCTAAACATCTTCCAACTCATCATTAACTACTGCATGTAGCCTAAGGGATAGAATTGCTTTTTAAGAGCACTTACAAATTTTGTCCAAGACAAGTTGACTTTACCATGTTGGGAGATTTCTGCCCTAGTCCTACTCTCCCACAAAGTTAGAGTTGTACCCTCTAACCAAAGATTAGCAAGCTAGATCCTATCAACATCATCTATGAGGTTTTGGACTCTACGATAGACTTCAACCCACTGAATCTAATCATCTAGTTTTTCTACATTTAATTCACCACAATACTTTGGTAAGTCAAATTTTACATCCAACTTAATTTTGGGCTTATGTGCACCCTTAAAAGGATTAAAAGTCATAGAATGAGTAGAAGGAGAAGAAGGAGAAGAGGGAGGTGTCTTCAGAAGGCTCATGATCATCTCCCGATTTCTTTCCTTTGCCTGCATGAGCTTCATGTCTCTGCTCCTTTCTTACCTCTCTTGGAATAAGAGTTCGACCATGGCCTTCATGTCAAGAAAGGCCTTCTAAAATTCCTTCTCACCGATCTCTGAACTTTGTCCATTGTTTGGATCTGCCATCTATGTTCGTGAATGAGCTATTCATCTTCCAATCTCTGGATTATACTCTTCAAGTTTTCCTTTTCCTTGTTGAAGTTGGGAGCGTGTAAGCATTTGAATCTGCAATACTAGTTAAAACATAGCTCTAATACCAATTTGATCTGATTTAGGATCTAAGATGATTGCTTAAAGAATGCAAACTAATTACAGCTTCAAAACTCCAAATTACAAAAATGAAATCAACTACACATAATTAACTGAACAAAATTAGAATACAGAATGAGATGAGAAAGAGAAAGAACACAATCAAATTGATAACAAAGTTCATCGTAAGAACGACTATGTCTTTGGGCCCCTCTCTAAAGAGTAGACCGATCTGATTGAAATTTTCAAAAATTTAGTATTACAATAGTTTGCAAGCTCTTCCCTTCAAGCACGATGGAATTCTAGCATTCTCCTAACATAGAGGAATAGCAAAATTATCTCTCCAAAATGCTCTAAGTCTCCAACACCTGAATAATTCCCCATGGATTCTCAAGCCTCTAAACCCCCCTTTTTATATTGAAAATTTAATCAATTCGGTTACTAACCAATTGATTTTACAAATCAATTTTATCTCTCCATTTTTACAAATACAACTTAAAAACCCCCATTATTTACACAAAAATCTTCAAATCTCCTATTTTACATTATTTTTAAAAAACATATAAAATACCTAAGCCCCTTAATTTTTTTCATATCTGGGGTTATATTGTTCACGAGAGTTTGTTTGTTTCATCCTTTTAGAGGACTTTGTTTTAAATTTGGGCTTATTAATTATTACTTACCACCCATTAATTTAGTGGTTATTTTTAAGGGGAATATTTTTGTTTTTTTGTTTTACTTGTTTTACCAAGTAAAGCCCACCCTTTCCTCCTTAAAATTTTCCACAAGTAAGCATGCACGTGGGAGGTAGGTGTTGGTTTTGTTTTCCTTGTTTTGAGGCTTATTTTAGCCTTGTTTTGAGGCTTATTTCAGCCTTATTTTAAGGCTTAGGATTAGGTGCATTTTTTTTTTTAATTATTATTTTTTTATTTGTCTAGATTTTTCCACATGTCAACATGTGATTGGATGATGATGATGGTTGGATGCTGACCATATCATGCTAACTGTACCATGCTAATATCAGCAAAGTCAACCCAACTTTGACTACTCATATCTCGTGCAAACAGACTCCGTTTTCCATGAAGTGAACGTTGTCAGAAAGCTTGCAACAAGATCTTCACATTGAAGCTAGTCTTGATAACTTTTGACAACATCAATTTTTGACCTTTTTTTCTCTGACCTAGCTCTAGGGTTGACCAAGGTTTGATTGAGCATATCTTGGACTCCATAGCTTCATTTGACTCCGTTTGAGTTGTGTTGGAGTCAAAATTTTGACCACTTTCTGATAATGCCATTTCTGAAGATAAATGAGAAAATTCAATTTTTGGTGAAGATCCTCTGGATCAAGCCTCCACTTCCCAAACATCCCCTTAATATCCCAACTTCAAAAGTTGAGGGATTCTCAGCTAAGAAGTCACAGAGGAGGACCCATCTCATCTGCTATATCAAGATGATAGACCAAGAACTAATTTACCAATGGATGAAAAAATTAAAGGTTTGAAAATGATGCTCATAATGGGCTAACAGAAACTAGAAATTGGGGAAAAGTGACAATGGGCTTATAATACCCCTCATTCCTGAGACACAGATGAGAAATATTGGCCTCATATGTACCCCTATGATTATAGCCATACGTGGAAGAGGTCCCCTAGTTAAAGCAGTCAAGACTCCATGTGAACCAACACCAGCTAAACTTCGCTTACATGTATCCATTGGCCACATCGTAGATAATTTCACTTTTGACATAACTCATTTCTATAGTAGTAGTGATGATGAGGATCCCATAACCAATGTACTTAGTCTCTTTGAGGATACCACCCTCCTCATTATTAGCACCCTATCTTATGAGTCTGAAAACTAAAATCATGAAATTTGTCTAGTCTACCCACAACTCATCGATTATGACCAATGAGGACCACCAATTCTTGACACATTCAAAAATGATGAGGTGCTCTCATAATTCATGGGACTATGAGATAATATTCCATGTGGGGATCACAAAGTAGGATTCATGATTGAGCTAGATACATAGGCCTATTATGGGGAAACAATTAAATCCCTCAGTCGTAAAAGTGAGAAATTGAGAATAATATCTAAGTCAAGTGAAAACCATACTGTGGCACTCTTTGACATGAAGAAAGTAAAAATAAAGGATGCATCCAATGGTGAAAAAATCTCTGAGGTGCCTGAGGATGGGGGATTCAATCTTCCTTTCAAAGCTCTTCATTAGGAAAAATTAGTAGTCCTAGTAGAAAAATGTAATCCATTCAACCTAAGAATAGAACAAACACTGCACATCACATTTTATGTGGAGTCATTACTATTAGAGGAACAAGAGCTCCTAGCAGCTTCTTGAGAGAAAGACAAGTTAATTTTGCATGGACCTATGCAAACATTCCTAGGCTTGACCCAGAGATTATAGTTCATCACTTGGCAGTATATCTTGAAGAGAAGCCTGATCGATAAAAACTTAGGAAAATGCACCCTCAGATTGCCTTGCTAGTAAAAATGGAACTAAAGAAGCTATTGGATGTAGGATTCATTTGACCAATAGACTATCTAAGATGGGTGTCAAACCTAGTTCCTATCTCAAAACTCGATGGGGGTATCAAAATCTGTACAGATTTTAGGGACTTAAACAAAGCATGTCCAAAAGATGATTTCCCATTGCCCAACATTGACATGATCATAGACATGATGGTAGATCACGAAATTCTTTCCCTAATGGATGGTTTCTCGAGACACAACCAGATAATGATTGCTAAAGAAGACCAACACAAAATGGCCTTCACTTGTCCATGGGGGACTTACTGCTAGAATATGATGCCATTCGGCTTGAAGAACGCAGGAGCAACATACCAAAGATCCATGATCTTCCATGACATGATCCATAAAACTGGGTATGTGCAAGATCATGATGGGCCAAAAAGAGGCAATATGATGGGTATGTGGCTTACGACTATTTTTTTAGCCAAAATTGATGAAACAAAAAGGGTTTTTTAAGGAGATTCTCAGATTTCCACCGATATAAATTATGCTTTATTTTTAATTTAATAAGTAATTATTATTCATTTTCATTTCAAATTACCACTAAAGTCCTAATTGATAGGATGATTGAAAAACATCTATAGCTTTCAAACGGTATCACATTTTTTGAATCCAAAACATGCATCACATTCTATCCTTCACATACTATAGGATTAAAAAAAGAAAAATTGAATTTCATGAAGTTTTGACCAAGTTAAGGTCGCTAAACATACAATTTTTTTATATTTTTTTAAAAAGTTGTAATGAAAAATTCATAATTAATTATTTACTTGGAAAAAAATTACAAAAAAATATGCACCACATCGAGGCATGAGTCTTCTACTTATATTAAATAAAATATTATAAAAAAATATTATCATTTTATTGTGGTTAGGGTGGTCATATAGACACCTACTTCTTATTTTTTCCCTGAAAAATAAGTACCACTGCATTGAAATTTCAAATTTTCACCAAATAGTTTTTTTTTTTTTTAAACAAACCTAGTAGTTTAGAAACTACATTCAATTTTCTACAGATTCTATTCTTACATATTTTTGAAATAATATAGATAACTTATTCAAATTTTTACTTCAAGTTGCCTAACTCTGATTTTTTTGAATTTTTTGCCAGTTAAGAGCCTGTTTTTTCCATGATGATCCTGCATATACCCAACTGTTGAAGATTATGTCGATGAAATACTAGCCAAATCCAAAAAGAGGAAGGATCACATAGCAACCTTGAGTACTATTTTTGACAGGCTAGAGGAATACAAGGTCCGATTAAGTCCAAAGAAGTGTGTCTTCGGTGTACAATGAGGAAAGTTACTAGGATACATAGTGTCAATGAGAGGTATTGAGGTAGACCATACTAAGGTAAAAGAAATCCTTGAGATGGAGGCACCCAAAAAATTGAAACAATTGAGAGGTCACCAAGGCAATCTTCAGTCCATTTGAAGATTCATAGCACAACTGGTAGATAAATAGAATCCATACTCTCACCTACTTCACAAGGGAGTAGCGTACATGTGGTATAACAAGTGTGAAGAATCCTTCAATAAGATCAAATAATATCTACTTACACCACTAGTCCTCATTCCACCGATCCCAAGAAAGCCATTAATTCTCTGTGTCAGCAACAACAACAACCCTTGGAGCTCTCCTAGCCCAACACAATGAAAATGGGACAGAAAGGGCCATCTATTATATTAGAAAAACAATGGTTGGGCATGAGTTAAATTACTCATTCATTGAGAAAGAATGTCTAGTAGTAGTGTTTGCTTCATAAAAAATTAGACATTACATGCTGGCACACAAAATAAAACTTATCGCCAAAATCAACCCTCTCTTGAGTACTTACTGTCAAAAGCAATGCTCACTAGAAGAATGGCCAAATGGGTCATGATACTATCAGAGTATGACATTGAATATGTGGAGCGGAAAGCAATTAAAGGCAAAGTCATCATAGATTAGCTTGTGGAAGCACCAATCTTTTCATAGAATCCTCTCATCTTAGAGTTTCCATAAAAATCCATCTTCAATCTCAACATAGCCGACCACTAGAAACTTTACTTTAATGGCTCATACACACAACATGGATCAGGATATGGTGTCTTCTTTATCACCCCACAGGGGGACTACATACCTAGATCATATAAATTGGCATTCCCCTACACCAACAACATTGTAAAATATGAGCCTTTAACCATAGGTCTCAAAATAGTAGTGCAGTGGCACATCATGGCCATCAGAGTATACAAAGACTCTCAGCTGATAATAAACCAAGTGAAGGGTGAATACAAGATTAAGGATGATAAGTTTACTCCATACAAGAAACTGGTAGAGACTCTCAAAGATTCCTTCATTGAGATCACATTCGAACAAATTCCTAGAGAAAAAAACAAAGCAATAGACACCATGGAAACAATTGGATCCTTACTAGAAATCTCTCACAACATCCTAGAACATAAATTCTTAGTAGAGCAGTTTCTCGTGCTTGCATTTGAGGTACCAGATTTAGAATTTGTGTGTGAAATCATTGGTCCTGGAGATCCTGGGTACCATGACATTTATACCTACCTATGAATAGGTGTCTTACTTGTTGACTTACCCTCAAGCTTAAAAAGATTTTTTATTAAAAAATCCTCTAGGTTTGTCATCCTAAGAAATACCTTATACCATAGAAGCATAAATGGAACCTTATTACACTACCTTAATACTGATGAAGCCTTGACTACTTTAACTGAGGTGAATAACAGAATTTTTGTTTTGCACTCGAGTGGAATGAGCTTGGCTATGAAACTATTGAGGATGGGGTATTATTGGCCCACTACAGAGAAAGAGGCACATGAATACATCAGAAGGTGTCTACAATGTCAACAACATGGGGACCTCATCCATGCTCCGCTCAAGAGCTCCATCCCATCATTACACCATGGCCCTTCTCACAGTGGGGACTCGATCTCATCGAAGAAATCACTCCCACTTCATCTAATCGCCATAAGTTTATCATAACTGCCACTAAGTACTTCACCAAGTGGGTCAAAGCCATACCAATGACATATATAATGAGGAAGTAGATATCAAAGTTCATCCTGAACTATCTCATATGTCGATACTGTCTTCCCCAAACTATTATCTTAGATAATGGAACACCATTCAAGAATTAGGATGTCTGTGATCTTTGTGAAAAATTCAAAATACAACATTGCTTATCCACCCCATATTATCCCCAAGGCAATGGCCAAGTAGAAGCCAAAAATAAAACCATTTTAAAGATCTTCAAGAAAATAGTCAATGACGCAGGTCATGAATGACATCTACAGGTCAGTCCCACTCTTTGGGCCTATCAAACTAGCATCCACACACCCACTCTCATCACACCATTCTCCCTAGTCTACAAATCAGAAGCCATACTACCCATTGAGATCGAGCTCCCGTCACTAAGAATATCACTACAAAACCTCATCACGGATGAAGAATACAGAGTATCAAGATTGAATGAGCTAGAGCTACTAGATGAATGGTGTATAAACACTTTAAATCATTTGCAAGTCTATTAAAACTAACTCAAGAGGAACTATAACAAGAAAATCAAAAGCAGGACTTTCCAAGTTGGAGAACTGGTACTAAAGAAGAATCAGAAGAACATCCTAAATCCAAATAGCAAAGGAAAATTTGAACTCAATTGGTTAGGACCATTTGTTATCACAACAAGCTATAAGTTAGGGCCATATCAGTTATCAACACCCAAAGGGGAACCTCTATAGGAGCCCATGAATAGCTCCCATCTCAAAAAGTTTTATGCCTAAATATTTCAAAGTATAGAACCAAAAAATAAAAAAAAATAGAAAAAGTCCTAAAAAATGGTCACCCTGATGAAAAATTAGCAAACCAGTGTCTTAGTGACAAAAAAATAAATCAAAAAGCAAAAAACCCAAAAAGGAATAAAAAATAGTAAAGAAAAAAATTGTCCTCTAGTGAAAACAACTTCGGTGGCACTTTGGACAAGTACCTTGGTGAAAACCTGGAAAATAAGTGTCTTGTACGTATATAAGCACTTTCCATCCACCAGGATCTTTACGGCTTGTCTACATCATCCATCAATTACACATCCATCGCATTCCATCTCTCCATCCATCACCCATTTGTTTGGCATCTGCATCATAGCTTGGTCTTGTGTTCGTATCATGATCCCTCCTAGTAATCTCGGCCCATCATCAAGGTCAGTTTGTCCTACCTTTATCAGAGTAGTCTATTGCATCATGCTAGGGGAATGTTCTCATTAGATCAAATTTGTGTATATTCTTGAAATTAGAAAATCCAAAATATCAAAAAATAAAAAAATAAAAAAAAACATTAAAAAACTAGAAAATCCAAAAACATTTGAAACATATCAAAATCCCAAAAACAGGTCAAAAAAAGTATTGTCAAACTACGGGTCTTTGAGCCTTGATCGTAGGCAAGGTTGATCTTTGATCATCTCCCGACACATTAAGGTCAGTCCTTTGGGAGTCTGTCATAATAAACTAACATTTCATCATGTATATCTTCATCTATAAATCGGTCAAGTCGACATTTGAACTATGTGGTTTTTGCATGTATAATGTAGGTAAGGCTAATCTATTGATCAAACCCTAAGGCCTCTGGGATAGGTCCTTAGGTTGGTCTCTTGGTGAAAATCTCAAAAAACCCCAAAACGTTGGAAAATTAAAAAATCAAAACATTCATAAAATCTCAAAAAATACCAAAAACAACCTCAAAACATTTCAAAACTCCAAAAACATCCAAATATTTGAAAAAAAATCCATCTATCTCATCTCATTTTCACCCGCAATAACATCATTCACAATAAATCAATCATCATCCCAAACCTTTGGTAAAACAATCAGAAACAAGTGTAGAAGGTTAAAAAGTGAAAACTCAAAATGTCAAAATCCCAAAAGTCTAGGATAGTACGTAAGCAATTTGGTCAACTCTTTGTGTCAATAGCCTATCATCTAGTCAGTCCCATATCAAATCATTTGATATCATCATGTCCTAAGATGCATCCTTCCTACAATGGATATCAACATTAGACATCACCATGTAGTGTAGTCTTGGCTAGGGTATTGAAGAACATTAGCTTGTTTGTTTATTGTATCTTTGTCTTTTGATTTATCTTATTATGCTCATTCCAAGGACCTCTCAATGATGTCCCCAACGAAGGGATTTAGAGAGATAGGAATGGGGCAATAATCATTATCTTTTTATCTGTTGTGCTTGTTGGATTTTCTTGTAATATAACTTGGTGCATACTTGCTTTATTTAGGTATGTATGGAGGGTGTTTAGATATCTTATTGACCACATAGGAAGGCTTACCTTCCTATGTTTTTTTCTGAGATGTATGAAATACCTAAAGTGCATCCTAGTAAGGTTTTTGTATGTCAGGTGTGAACAAAGATACTCCTATTTGATTGTCGAGTCAAAGTCCATCACACTAGATACAACATCATCCTAGTTCTTAATACCTTGATGCATTGTATTTATGTGTGTTATCAAACATAAGATAATTGGCCCTTTGAAAATACCAACTCCATGTCAGATATTCATCATCATCATCTTTTTTCTTGTTGAAATCTCTTCTTTCTTCCATTTCTTCTTTCTTTTCATGCTAACAAGGTACTATGATAGTTAATCACCACCATCACTAATCCTACATCCACAAATCATCAACACAATGAATATCATATAGAAAAATTGATCATCTCATATGCACATAGATTTGTTATTCTAAGCATCTGATAATCATAACATTACATATAGATTTGCATATAACCATCTCTTACGTAATTACAGAAAACATAAATAATCCATCACATCATCCATGGCATAATCATATAACCACCATCGCGTCACATAAATAGATTAGGCATTTGCATCCATTTGCATAAAGCATACATCATCATAAACATGTACATCATCCATCATCCATCCATATCATATAGAACATCTCATAAATCACCACATTGCAATCATTTTGCATAAACATTTCATAAATCATCCCATATCAATATAAGCATCCAATGCATAATTAAACAAAGCATAACAGGTACATAAGAATTATAAACAACCCATCACATTAAGTGCATACATCCATCCATAATCATATAAAACATCTCATAAAAGCATTCATTATGCCATCACATATACATCATAAGGTCATTACTCACATATCATTTTCTATATACACCATAAATCATCATCTCCATACCACTTTTCATAACATATCACATCATATATAACATCACATCATAACACCATCACAAGTGCATATCATACATGGAAAATCAAATATATTCATAAATGCATAGCCGCATATCATGATCACTGCATTCGCATCATCATCACCATCATAACAAAAAAAGATATCAAAAAAGAAATCATTTCATAAATCATCATATTTGCATCAACATACATAAAATCATCATAAAGATTGCACCATCATAAAAGCATACATAAAAAGGTACATCAAGAGAAATGTACCATCATAAAATCCACCCATATCACATAAATCCATTATATCCATGATCGTCACAAATTCATATCATATGTCATCATTCATTAGAGGCATAAATAGATCTGTTAGTCACATAACCATCACATAACGCATATATCATCAGAAAGAAATGCATCCATATATAGTATATCCATCACACAATACCATAACATTATCACATCGCATATAAAAATAAAACCATCTATAAATGCATAACAAATAAATGGTACATGGCACATCACATCAACATCATCATCTCATATATATCATCAAGTAACTGTCATAGTACAAAATAATAATTGGATCACTATACATGTGTGTATGTCAATGAGTACAAAAGGTCCCAACGGGTTATAAAAAATGAGCCCATATGGCACAAAAGAATAATATCTTGATAAAAAAGGAGGTCTAACCCTCGTGCCTGCTGCCCTCGCCTCTATCACCATGACCCTCTATTAGTCTGTGGTTGGTCTACTATGAATAATCTGAGGCCCAGGATGCTCTAGGTATGGCTTGATGGTAAAGAAACCAATAATAATATGCCTCCTAGATGGCCTCCCTATATGAGTAAAGAGGCACTATGTTGTGAGAGGAGGAAGTTACCATACTCTATAGCTACTATTTGCAGCCCATCTATGTAGCTTCCTATAACTTTGTGGCTTGCCTCTATAGAATTTCCTAATCTTTCGCTACACGAGTCTAGTCACTCTCTACTATCCAGGCCTAGACCTAGATTTGCAACTATAATATCAACTCATCCCTCAAATTTGGTTGACCCGCTGGCTATCCTGGTAGAGGCTGCACATGAGGCTAGTCCTCACCCCTAACTCATGGTGGTGTGGTAGCCTGATTCTATTGCCTGTCATGTCCACCCTTCAGCCCCTGATCTCGGTCTTGCATATGTACATCAACACGAGGCTGATCCATCTGAACCTTTGGTAGCTAGACTTGTGCTGGTTGGTCCTGTGCTAGTTTTCCTGCTTGAGGGCCACCACCTCATCATCCTTGACCTGTCCCCCTCCCTTGGCTCTCTTTCAAATGAAGGGTGCACTTGGAACTATTAAACGTAGAGGTGGTCAAACACAATCTCTATATGCCTAAGTCACTCCTAGATCTGTGACCCCCTGAACATATGCCCATGGCTGAGCCACCAGCTACCTGAAACTATCCATTGCCTCAAAGGTAGGAATGCATCGCCCCCATGCACACTACAATACTGTGCAAGAAAAAATGGCCATGTAGTCATCGTCTCTAGCTTGTCTTGTACCTCACCAAACTGGTGTTGAACTCGCCTTAGTAGATACCTCTTGACCATAATGTGCTCTTTCCCTTGCATGAACCAATCCTAGTGGAAAAAAATAGTTGTTGTACATCATTGGCCCATCCGAGCTGACCATGGTATGGGTGCCATGTGAACATTGTCATCTCATCAATGATCCTCCTCCAGTGAGGGATCTCATGCTCACCTATGTGTGTAAAGGACACACCGCCCTTGTAATGTCAAACCACTAGATCACCGGGCCCGATCGACACTAGAATAACCCGTGGCTGAGGAACAGAGATATGCTCCCACACCCACACATGAAGGAGCATGACACCTACACCAAGTGCCATATCTTCCAAGTATGCATACTCATGTAAATCCCTATAAAGGGAGGCAAGAAGAACATGACTTCATGCAAAATGGACTGGCCTGTCGCAAACCATTCGCTCCTAGAAAAGCCCCTAGCCAGGATTGAAGTATCGACGTCATCGATCCAGAGCAAGAAGACATGAAATGATGGCAACAATTACTAGACATAATGGTGACATGAGCAATTGGTGATGCTCTAGCTCTATCTGACCCTCACAAAACATGATCTCATATGTGGCTAGGACTACATGGAAAGCATCTTGTTCGGCATCCATATCATAATTAACTCACCAACCATGTATCAACAATCTAAGGATGCGCCACACATCCTCCAAGGTAACGGTGGCCTTGCTGGTAGGAAGATGAAAGGACGACGTCTCACTATGCCATCTCTCAACAAGCACAGACATCATGCCAAGATGGCTCCGCACAAGTGTTGCATAGGCAATGTACCATAGCCCCATCTCTCGAAGTCAGTCCTACTCCTTGTCAATCAGATCTCACAAATAACTGAATATCTCCCATGATCTATGCTCACGAGAATAGAGCTCCCTCACCGCCTTTTGCATCAAGAAAGGTCACCATGTTAAATTCATTAGAAAAATTTATCTCGAGTGTTCAAGAAACTAGCCCAACAGTACAAATTGTGAAGGTGTCGTAGTTTGAAATTTGCAAATAGCAATGTTGGCACCTTTAAATCCCAAACTGCACCACAATGGTGCACTTTGCTTAAGCAACTCAAACCCTAATTCTAAAGTCCACTGTGGCGTTGGAGTTTGCAAATCCAGCACTCCATTTCACGAATGTGACAAAGTTTGGGGTTTGTTCCCAAACTCCACCGTGGTGGTCCATCTTGTGATGGTGGTCCAGTTTAAAAGACCGAGCAGTCCATTTTGAAATTTGAGTGGTGTTATATAGCACCGCTGCAAATGACCTAGTTCTAAATGCAATAAATGAATGCATAAAACAAAAAATCAAGCTTAGGTAAGGATCACATATCAGTGCCCGAATGTCGGGAGGTCGTTGGTATGTCCATACTCAGTCGGAGATATGCAATGGGAGTTGTCATTGTGCCATCTTGTCAGGGTATCAAGGCTCAAATCAAGAAATCTCTTAAGGCTGAATGTGTCCAAATGAATTGGAAGTGGCCCCTCAAGGCCTATTTAATCCCAAAAATTAGGGGTTTTTACCCTGTTTAGCCATCAAAAAGAGGTCTACGTCCCCCGAACATGTTTTCATCTATCTAAAGGTCATTTCACACCATTTTTTGGTGTTTTACCTCATTTTTTGACCTCTCGGGGCCTTTCTGGACCTATCAGGCACCTTGTCCTCTTTTTATGAGATCACCCAAAAATTAGAAGTTTTGTTTGATCTCTCGAGGGGGCAGTATATTACCATAATTTTCTTTGTCTGGGCAACAGTGAGACAATTTTTTAAATTAGAAAAAAATTGGCTTTTGATCGAGACCATTTATTCTTTGAACCAACACAATGAGTGCATTGCTTCAAAGAGAGGAAAAATGTAGACATAGAAAATATACTGATTGACTTTGCACATCTGATCCTAACCAATAACATCATTTCATCCTAAATCATCCCTCGATCTAACCATTTAATCAAATACCTTTATTTGATTAAATTCATCAATGTTCCTCTCTTAATTAAATAAATCATTTAACTAATTAAGTCATCCTTTCTTGTTAATTAAATCAATCAGTTTGATCTAATTATCCCTATTTAATTAAATAATCAATTTTATTTGATTAAATCTTTAAAGTCCATCCATTAAATTAAATAAATTAAAACCTTATCTAGTTTAATCTAACTTCATCTCCTTGCTTAAATAAAACAAAAATCTTTATTTAATTAATCTTGAAATCATATTCTTCTCATATTTTGATTTAAATCAATCCATAAATTTAAATCAATATGTCACATCATTTTGATTTCTCATTAAATTAATTAACCTTGATTAATTTAATCTCTTCTCATGTCCCATCCTGTAACTTTTGCAACTTGCACAAGAAAATAGATTTAATTCATTTATTAAATCTCTATTTTCTCTCAAAAGGAATAATAAAGGAATATTCCTCAAATTTGAATTCAAAAATCCAAGTGGACTTTGTCCTTCCAACAAGGCATTTACTCTACCTAAAAGTACTTTTTCCTTGAGCCAAGTGGCATTCAATGCATGTTCTTTCCCTCTTACATATCATTTCAACAATTTCAAAATTCAAATATATGCATTTATTGACACATTCTTCAAAACTTGCACATCCTCCATCCATTCACATATTGACAAGTAGCATCTTGCCATTTGTTGATTCTTAGTCCCACATTGCTACATTTTGGACATCTCTTCAACTTGACATTCTATAAATAAGGGGATTTATTCCTCATTTGATCATCCACAACTTAAGTAAACTTACTATACTCAAATTCATAGCAATCTTCATCTACCTCATTGAGTTTTATAGATAGGTTATGTAGATTTCATCTTGGAGCACTCATCATTTTTCAACAAAGTGGATCACAATCTTCATCAATCATCTTCATCACATCATTGGAGTTGGGAAAGGGCCAATTTTCACATCAAATTGGCATCAACTCCCTCAAGAGATTAAGAGTTTTCTTTGTTGTAGAATAGGATTTTATATCTTTATTTTAAGTGTGTTGTGTTCTTCATGTCATTCCTTTTCTTTTGCATCCAAATGTATTTCTTGAGGAATCTATATTCTAACTTGCATTTGATCTTATTAATGTGTTCATTTTTTCTATTCTTGTAGGTATAGGATCTAGGTTTACAACGTCAATGTGTTGATCTTAATTAGTCATAACAAGCATAATAAAACTATTTTTTGAATATATAAATTTCACTAATAAATTATTGATTGTTGTTGCAATTACTTACAAGAATATTGGTTTATATGTTCATTGAACTAGTTCTTGGAATTCAAATATCTAATTATCTTATTTGCAATATTGTGTAGAGCATGTGTATGTAGATAAGTTGTCTTTGACCAAACTTTGAATATACAATTTTAAAATAAGGATGACCTCATATTCAAAAATTCAAAGAACATACCCCAAATTAATTTTCTTGAGATTCCAAAAAATGTCTCTCACACATATGCTCAACTACCCTAAAAATCACAAAAAAAATGGAACCAATTTTTGAGATACATGTGATCTTTTAAAATGAGGGTTTCAATTGGAAAACACCCTCTAGATTTAGATATCTTCAGAGAAGGCCTGGCCTACTCTAGTTTCATGTAGAAATTCACAAGTGTGCACCTTTAGGAAGAAAGAGATTAAGCTTTGACAAAACAAGAACAATTTGAATGGTACCCCAAAACACTTTTATATACTTGATAATTGATGATTATATTGGTTTGTTTTTACTATAACTAGGTTGGTCTTCTAATCTACCTATGGAATTGCCAATTCCAATCAAGGGCAGCTTGAAGGACCTGGACCAACTGATGAGGACTTTAAAAGCCTCCTATACTTCGGGCTCTACAAGACCTGGAAGGGTGATCCCTTAATGCATTTACAACCTCTGCACCATTATCATAAACAACATTAACAACAACAAATAATCTCATTTAATAGCTCAACATAATAGGATAATACTAAATAGAATTGGTTGTTCATCAGTAATATCAAGTTCTATTTGGAGCAAGAGATAACTACAACACAGGGATTTAAAATGATTTTGAATTTATAAAATGTTTCTGAGATGCACTAAGCTGCAAGATAAATCAGTGCCTAATTCTGGGCCATGGATTCAAACACATAAAAAGAATTCATCAGCAAATGACATTCAACTAGTGGATTTAAATTGTTAATGCTTTTCATCAACTATTAGTGTCTTACACCAACAGTCCCACTCCTCTTATCAATCAAACTCTCCTTACCAAATCTAACCTGCACACTTGAAATCACTATTATCTGCTCAAAGTATTGAACCATTTCTTTGAAATAGACCCATAAACAAATAACACAATCTCATAAAATTTGAGATGACAAACTCAAAGATACTTTGTATTATTGAATTCATATGATTTAACTATACAAGTATGGAGACAATTTGAAGATATTTATGAATGTGCAAACACTTTGAAGACATTCATAATTTATTTGCATAAATTGGTTGTATTTACTCATGAAATCAAAAAATTATAGCTTACAAACTCAAATTATGACTCAAAACTTGACATTTTCTATCTACCTAGCCCCATACAAAACCTCATAACTAGAATAATGAGAAGAGAAGAGAAGAAAAATAAAAAGAGAAGGATCCTGAAGAAGCCCTAAAACTGATTGGAAAATGCCATCTGGAATCCTCTTCACCATTGATCCATAACAAAAAAGCATCTCTCCTCTCTCTGCAACAAACTTTGCCTCCAAATCTGTCTCTGTTGTTAGTTGCCAAGCAATTGAAAAAATGCCCATGTGGAGAATCTCCAAATTCACTCAACTGCTGTCCAAAACAACCTTGCCCATAAAAATCCTCTATTTTAGCTCTTTATTTTTTGTTGTTGCACTTCATATATTCCCTCATGTATTAAAGTCTTCCAACTTTAATATTTCACAAAAGTCTCCCATGCACTTTCATGTGCACTTAAAATCTTACATTTACTCATTCTCTAGTGAATAATATGTCTTTGCTTGCCAAAATATATTACCTCCCCTTTTATTTTTATCTTGCAGATGAAAAAAAGCCTCTGTGAGAACCCTTTATCTCATTCACCCAACAGTTTAATGTTTTAAATATTTTATTTAAAACATTCACTTTGAGCCTTGGTTTCACTTCAAAAGTGAAAACATTTTAAAAAATTGTCGGAAAAACATTTTATTCAGACTTCTACTTTATTACCCATATTTATCTTCCATCTTCATTTGAAACATTCACCTTTTTAATGAAATGAATCCCCCCTTTAAAACACTATTGTTGGGCCAATAAAAGCTTTATCCTCTTCATATTTTACCATTGTTTTAAATTTAAAACAATATGAAACAATTAAAAACCAAGGAAAAGCCTTTAAGATATAACACCATTGGCCTCTATTAATATTTCACCTGCTCATGGAAGTTTTTCCCAAGCCCACGCTTGTCACATGGCAGCAACCTACCATTTCGCAGAGTTTAAAGGTCGTGCAAGTTGGGATCGTGATTTGGCAGGTAGTGGTGGAGATGTTGCTGCATTGTGTCCTTCGTTCTCCACCGTCAAATTAACTTTGGCCTGTTTTGTTCACAAATTTTCCCTAATCTCATTGTGTTCATGACATTCATCTCTGTTTGCTTGTTTCTCTGCAACTTCATGAGCTTGCTCAAATGGATTTCCTTTGCAAAATCAAATGACCCTCCTCAGCTAACTATGGCATATGATGAATATTTGAATGCACTTTATTATGGTGAAGTTTCAGAGGCTTTTTCAATAAACCCTTATATGTATGTGTGTTGCTCCCATGACATTTCTTGCACATTCACCATGGCATCGAATGCATAGCATTTAGGGTTTCTAAAACCTCTTCAACAGAGCCATTTTGTGCATATCCTACAACATGGCGTTCCTCCTCATTGGTGCACGACTTCCTTTACAACTGCCCTTTGCATTTGTTTGCAAAGTTTCTACAGTCTTTCATCATTTGATGGCTATGTACCCTCTATCTTTTGCATTTATTTGGCTTTTCAAAGCTTCTTCAATAGCTATTGGTGGCGCCCATATTTTGCTAGTTGTATTTGTTTAAAAATTTCTAAAGCATTTTTAATAAATTCCATTTTGTTGGTTGCCTGCATCCTACTCTAGTGCGCCTTTTTAGCTATGAACAATGGCGTCCCTTGCTTCTCATTTGTCATCTGCTTAGTTTTTTTTTAACAAATATATTTTGTGTGTATTTATTACAGCGAGTTTGGCATCCCATCTCTCACATTTTTCTTGAGGATTTATCAAATCTTTGTGCGTTTTGTGGTCTCAGGTATGGCATTCACTGGCTAGCTCCAGCATTGCTTTATGAAGCTTTTGAGGATTCCAACAAATCCATTTTATATATACTCTGCTTTATGACACCCCCTGTTTAGATAAATAGATGCTTGAAAGTTACTAGAGCCTTTTCAGCCATTTATGTGGTGTGCTAGCATTTGCTCAAGGCATCTAAAGCCTTTTCCATACATCCATTTTGTGCACATATCATTGCAGTCATTGCACTCATTTTGATCCCCATACTTTGTTTCCTTTGAACTACATTGCACAGCCCTGGAAATATTATACTGTCTCCATTAAAGTCAACAAACAAAGCCTGATGAATGTATAAAGCATTATGATTATATTGGTCTATTCACTAAAGGCAACTTCATAATGAGTTTGATGTATTCTTTCAATCTTACCTTCCACATTGCCAATCATGCACAAAACACTCGATAGGCTTTATCCTCTTTAAGTGCACCCTTAATCCAATTTAGATTTAGTTGGATCACTTTATCAAAATGGGTTGGAGCTGCTAGTATATGCATCCATGTAATCAGGAATTTAACAATACCAACTTATATAATTGATTTACCTTTAGTATTGTGCAGTTGTTCAAACAACCTAGCAAGATTTGGTAGTAACTTTATACCATGGTAACATCCAGTGCAACACCACCTTCAAGCTATTAAATGGAGTACGTTTATGATGAGGGAATATAGAAACCCATTGATGGAACAATGTTCTAAAATTCACATCTTTGATGATCAAAATGTCCTTCAGCAAGAGCATGTCGAGTCCTCATATGGGCCCAACTTTAAAAAAAAAAACATTTTAAAACAAATTTCATGCTTGAATTCATCAAACATTGCCTTTGGATGCTCCAGGGGTGAAATAATAAAGTGGGTTTCAATTAAAACTCACTTTCTGACATGTTTAGAAAAAGTGCAAAACTGGCCAAGTAAGCTCTGGAATCGGCCTTGAAAGCTGAGAAAATGACCTCTTAGAGTCACGAAAACTTGCAAGAATCTATCCATTGGTCCAAAGATTTGAATGCAACAAACAGCTTGAAGAAAGGAGTCACGAGGTGAAAGATATTAATCAACAAATTTGCCCACTTGAACTTTCTGAAACTATAGTCTTTCTGAACCAATTAAAACTGACCCAATCACCAATTTGCAAAAATAGTAAATCAACTCTTAGTAAGCTACCATCGGACATAATAGTTCATTTGGATGCAAAAAACACATGTGAAAAAGGACTTAGCTTGAATCATCACCCATCAAAAGTTATTAGGTGTCAAAGTTGACCACCTTGAAATGTTGTCAGAAATCCAAATGCAAAACTGGAGAAATTGAATTTGGTTTTGACCTACTAAAAATAGCAAATCTAATCGTGAGACTCTAAAAACTGGCACATGAGGTCATTTAGGCATGGAGATATGAGAGAAACAATCAGTTTGATATGACAGTCATCCAGTTGCAAAATGCAAGCTCAAACAGGAGGCTACTTTGTAGAATTGAGAATTTGCAAGCAGCTGAGAAGTGACAAAACCCTCTAGGTTCGCTTTTCAAAATCCTACCAAAATTTGTTATAGGAAGCTGAAAAAAGACATGCCTACTCACATAGGACACATGAGTGTGTCTGCAAAGGGATTTTTCTTGAAAATCAACAAGGTCCGAAATATGACCCTCTAAAGTGGGTCACTTAAGCAGAGTCATCAGGTGCACTTCTAAAAGTGTAGAGGCAAAATTTTGAAATGGGCATCTCAAATTTGGGAAATTTGAGAGTACCAACAGATTAAACGATAGGTTTGGATGTGTATATATAAACATCAATACAACATTGACATTCAATGTAAGATAGATTTACTTATGGCTCTCTTTGTTATTTTGTTGCCCTCCATATTCTAATTCCTAAGATTGATTATTGCCCATATTGACAACCAATCTAAGAAATTGTTATTGTGGCTTGGTAAATACTTATATTGATCATGTTTATGTTTCTATGTTTTATTCGGCTCTAGGAAAATTCACCGCTAGTGATTCGCTGACGGAAAATTCACTGCCAACAATTCACTGTGTGAAAATTAACTACCATGACAAATTCACCACCAAGTAAAATTCATTGCCAATAATTCACCGCGGTGGAAAATTAGCCGCATTAATATATTTCAAAAACTTTAATTTTTTTTTAACTGTTATTTTTCTACTGCAGTAAATTGCTAGTAGTGAATTTGTTGTATGCCATTTTATCCCTGAGTTTGTGTAAATCTCCTTGACTATCACTATTGTGCTTTTATAGTGGTTTGGTCTATTCAAATTTAAGTATGGCCGAAGAGGCTTGCCTTCGTTCCTTGCCTTTTATGTTTCATTTTGTTGTTGACTTGACATTGGAAATCACTTATGACTTAAGTGATTCTTTTTATTCCTGACTACTAAGTAATGGCAATATGCGAATCGGTGGAGCAGCCTGGTACGTGGGGAATTTATCTCCCAAATTTAGTATAGTCAATGAGTCGAACTCAATATTTATGAACATTTATGGCTCCGTATTTTTCAGTTTCAAAAAAACTGTCAACTTCCAGTTCAATTTCAGAGAGATACTTGTTGGCCCGGGAACTTATTCCACGGCATCCATGAGTCAAAGATATGGGCGACACCCTCTGGTACCCTAGGCTTATTCTCAGACATTGGCATTGCATCATGGACGAAATCGAACCTATGCAACTGCAACATTAACAACGTTGCCTGCCGCTACGATAGAGGGGACCAGCCATTTCTTCGTTGGTGTTAGAATGGACCTGGGCCATTAAACTTGAAGCAAATTGCATCTAGGATGTTGGTTTTAGTTAATGTTTCATGGACTAGAGTAGCTTGGTCGAGGAGTTTCTGAAGCAGCTATTGTCACGCTTTTTGTTTATTGCAATGGATTGGTAGATTGAGAGGTCATGCATCTCAATCATACACTGAATATTAAAGAATAGGAACTAAAGTTCCGAGAATTATTTAATGCAGTAATAAATCTCAGGAAGAAATAAATGGTCTGCAGTTTATGAAGATTGTTGCTTAGTTCATGAGGTATGGGACTTGTAATGAATTTCAAGGAGTTCCAGAATTTGAAAAGATTAAGGTCCATCTGATTCTCAGGTAGAGACAAGTGAAGTTTGAAAGCCAAAACTATTTTCGTGCCTACCATCCCTGTAATTTATACACACATGAAAATTAGATGCAGTTACCAAGGCTGCAGATTGCTCAGATTGGGACCAAGAAGAGTTAAAAAAAAAATCCATAAAAACAGGGCCAAATGCCCATTGTTGGTTATCAGTGCTATGACAGCTTATGTGTGTGTCATCTGGGGCATCAGGCAAATTCACCAGCAGCAATTCTCTATTGGAAAATTCAACGCAAGAAAATTCATGTCATGACAAATTTACTGCAAGGAAAATTCACCATGAACAATTCACCGTCAACAATTCACCTCCGTGGAAAATTTATTACATTAACATTTTTAATATATATTTCTAAGACTTTGAAATTTTTTTGCAAAAGAATAATGGAGGTATGTATTTCTGTTATTAATGTCGTGAAAATTATTCTTTTGCAAAAAAAACATTCAAAGTTTTGGAAATGTATATTAAAAATGTTAATGTGATGAATTTTCTGTCGTGGTGAATTATTGGTGACTAATTTTCCTTGCAATAAATTTTTCATGATGGTGAATTGCTGGTGGTGAGGGTATGGATGTTAATGTATGGGTAGTCAATTAGTGTGGGCATTCATTTCTTTCTCTTTATAACCAGATCATGATATTAGAGAAGTTCATCGCTCCATAATAATGGAAAACTACGATGAGGAACTGCAAATTTTTCATAGTTTGGTTTGAAATGCAGGAAGAATATTTCCAACAGTGGCTTGAAACTATTTGTTAAGTCCATTTCTCTAAGGATCGGGTAGACATCTATGATATTAAAGGGCATAGATGGGAAGATATGATTTCTATATTTATTTCTAATATTATTGTAGCACTTTACATTCTAGTTTTTTTTTTTTTGGTTTGACGTTGTTTGTGTATTATAGGTTCATTAATAAGCATTATAGGTAAAATCTTAAATATGTTTAGAGGTAACCATCTAAAATGATAAACCAAAACTGACTTTATAAAGTTTTTTTAAAATGATAAATATATATAAAATCGTAAATATGTTTAGAGGTAATTATTATTATTATTTTTTAATTGTTTAGATTTCAAAAAATGTGTATTAATTTTTTTTGAAAATTTGATTATAGATTTTAATTTTATATCTATTTTTCATAAATTAGATTAGTAATTGGTCTCACAATTATAATTTATTAGAAGGAAGACAAATGATTGAGTAATTTGCTTGGGAAAAATGTTATCAATTATCTTAATAATCACAAGTCATAGGATCCTGGCTCTGATACCAAATGTAATGTCAATTTTCTTCAATAGTTATTTAAGTAATAGCAACAAATTTAATATAATAAATATTAGAATTAAGATAATTTGAATTATGTAGTGTTAAAAATAAATGTGAATATTCAATGTAAACTATAAACATGTGATAATTTAATAATTAACATAATAAATGGGATAACACTTTCACATAGATTAATCATATTAACATCAAAATAATATAGACCATATTCTCAATATTATTGAACCAATGGTTTTCAAAACCTATTTTAAAATCACTGAGAGGTTGATATCTAACACTTAGAGGAATGGTTACAAGTTTAATATTTTCTCAACATAAACACCCTCAGAGGAAACTGGTTCTTACAAAGAACCCAAACCTGTATTCATGGCATAAACACAACCCTAGCTAGGACACTCTTGAGTGTACATTGTACTCCAAGTTGGACACACCCCTATATGCCCCTTCTCCAAATATTTGGATGCTAGCCAAGACCCAAACCTTCACTCCTTTGTGCCCTTTGAATTGATCTTTTCCTTTTTCCCTTCTCTCCTTGAATGTTCTTCATACTTGCATATTTTCCATGTCTCACACAAATGTTTTATATAAGTCTTAAGAGGTGGTTTCCAAACCATCACACCCTTTCACAAAGGTTGTCTTTAATAATTATTGTTTCCCTCTTTAAAGAGTGTTTATCCATATTCTTTATTAATATCTCTTTTAACCAAAGGATCATAATATCCTTTACTTTTTATCTCTCTTTTAATTCAATAGGGATACTTCATAACTTTTTCTTCTCTTAGAGAAAGTCACATAACAACAACCATACTCGTATGAATTTATTTTTTACATTTATTATATTTTCCTTATCACAATAATAAGAAGCATCTAATAATATGCTTATTCCAAATATGACCATTTTAATCTATCACCAATAGTTATTTTTCAAATGATATCTATAAAGGAGTTTTAACATGGTTATAGAAGACATTTATTCAAATGAAGCATTGCAGTATCTATTAAGGAGTTTTAACATTTGTCAATTGAATTCTAAACAATTTTAGTATCTAATATTTATAGTACATTACATGAGACCGTTATAGAAGAAATTTATTCAAATGAAGCATTGCAGTATCTATTAAGGAGTTTTAACATTTTTCAATTGAATTCTAAACAATTTTAGTATCTAATATTTATAGTACATTACATGAGACCATTTAGATATTCCCATGAAAGGTTTACACAAATAAAGATTGAACAAATTGAAACTTTTCATTTTCTAACTTGTGTTAAAACATTCTGAAGAAAAAATAAAATATTTGGATAGAAAATAGTAGAACAATATGATATTCTTTGTAGTATGATGAGCACAATCTACAAATATTTGTAGAGAAGAAGTAATAGTTGAAAATTGTAGAATGTTTGGTTTGATATATTGACAAATTTAATTGTATGCAATGAGAATGTAAATGGATTTCTTTCATCGTATATTATTTTTATAACTTCTTTACCTCCTAATTTTTTAAATTGTTTGACCCATGGTTTTGAAATCTTCTATTTTTATTGGATAGGAGATAAACATAATTTTAAACTTTGTTATATTAATTATTTGATTTGATTTGAATAGTGAGCATCACATAGTCAAATTTATTTTATAGGAACTAAATATTTGATTTTTTAAGTCTTCAATCTAAGCATTTATTGTTCAAAATTTATGAGAGATGGGATGAGTATGAGAAATAAGAGATTTTTTTATTTATGACAAGTTGAGAATTGGAAGTTGAATAGTTGTAAATTATTTATTGATTGGTAAGCATGTAATCATTTGACTATTTTGTCTATGTGTTTGGAAAAATATCTCATAAGATTGTACAAATTAGAATATAATATTTATATTTTTTATAAGTAATTTTTTTTGTTTTTTTTAGACTGTAAGAATCAATCGGGTATTTGTCCCCCTATAAACTATAGGGCACCTGGTAAAATTTTTTCATGTGATCCGTGTTGCTGGCGCGGCACACCTTTTGATACTATGGGGACAATGGGGAGACTCAACCTCGTGACCTCTTGCATGCAACATGATGCTTTAGCCAATTGAACTAGGCCCACTGCTCTGATAATTTGAAGTTACTATGAATAACATGTTATTTTGTTTCATATATAATATGTAATGAAAGAGAAATATTTACTATTTTTAATGAATAATTACATAGATTTTAATATGTCAATGATATATATAAAGATAAATTTAAAACAATTAATATTATTTTGGTATTGATTAATGAATAGTTACATAAATTTTAATATGTCAACAATATATATAAAGATAAATTTAAAATAATTAATTACATGATATTATTAACATTTAAAAATAAATAAATAAATGATATTTTAATGTTCAATCAATAGTATACATATGCTATATTAATAGATCAGAAATATGACAATAACACTCACAACTATTCAAACATAACTCATAACACACAATTAATTTTAATCACTTAACTTGCAAACAAGAGTGTCTTTCTGAAAATTAAGGCAATATAAGGACAAACAAGGCAATATAATAACAAACACTTCTTTCAAGCATAATATTAATACCCACAACTATTCAAACGTGACTCATAACACTTGACACTAATTTTAATCGCTTAGCTCTTTGAAAAATGCGAAAGGACATACACTCCTTTCAAGTGATTGAAGAAAATTGTAACACGATTCGGTTTCAATGAAAGCAATAAGTGACAAACTTCAACAGTCCTGCTGAAATGTATGACTCACATAAATCTTCAATGAAATAATAGATAGCACAACCCTAAACCTAATCTGCCTCTGCTTTCAAGGCACACGTTTTATTCTAATGAATCGCACTATTGAGTAGAAGATTCTTCCCTAAAAGATGAAAGAAATGAGACTCCAGGCAAAGGTCGCGAGGGAGCAACCACATCATCACCATTGCCTTCCAACATTTGAACCAAGCTCTGCATCGTTGGCTGGTTTATAGAATTGTGTTGGATGCACCACAACCCCACTTTTGTTAGCTGTATTGCCTTCTCATCGTCTCCTGCTAATCCTATTACCCCATTTTCTATCAATTTGAATGCCCACTCTGGAGAATAAAATTGGCTGGAGCGGCTTACCTGCAAATCAATATTCTTCCTTCCCCCAACCATCTCCAATAACACCATTCCAAAACTGTAAACATCTGATTTATCCGTTACAGGACCCAAATTCCTGTACCAAAGCTCTGGCATGACGTATCCTGGTGTTCCTCTGGTTGCCGTAAGTGATATGTGATAGTCTCCCTTTCCACACAATTTAGCTAGACCAAAATCAGCTACTTTGGGTGTGAAGTCGGTGTCCAATAGTATATTGTGAGGCTTAATGTCGAAATGGATGATGCGTCTATTGCAATCTTGGTGTAAATATGCAATCCCACGAGCTGTGCCCAAAGCAATTGAATACAACTGATCCCAATTGAGCATCTGTTCTTTTCCTTTTCTTGCAAATGTAAACTTCTCCAGAGACCCATTTGTCATGCACTCATAGACAAGAGCGCTTTGAGGTTCTTCGAAGCAATAACCCATCAGTCAAACCAAATTAACGTGATGGATCATTCCGATGGTGACGACTTCATTCTTGAACTGGTCCTCACTGTGTCTCGAATGATCAAGAATTTTAACAGCTACCATATTACCGTTGGAGAGCCTTCCTTTGTAAACCACACCGTAAGCGCCTTCCCCCAATTTATCTACAAAGTTGTCGGTGATCTTCTTCAGTTGAGAATATGAATATCTGGTGGGCATTTCCTCAACATAATCATGGAGGAATTTCTCCATGTCGAATGTAGGCCTTGAATTCCGATAATAAACCACAAGCCCTGTTGCAGCTATCAGCAAGCCAGCTGTTCCAATGGCAACGCCTATTACAAGTCCTCTTTTACTCGTTCGGCCTGCACACATTCAAACTAGCGCATTGGTACAGATAAAAACTTTCAGCTGAGAAAGAAAAAGAAACAAAAAGGGTTATTACTAGAAGATTGAATGAAGAATAATACCTTGGGAGCATTGCTTTGAATGAGAACCGTCCTGGAAAAAGCAGATGAAGAAGTACCCCGAATCAGAATAGCTATAGCCACAAGAACCCTTACTTTTTTCACAATCTCTACAACTCTGCTCTCGTTCTAGAGGAATAGACCATTGCGCTATCCCTGTTGGAACGGTGACCATTCTACGGGAACATGACATGTTGAGATACCCTGGTGGATATGATCCATAAGGTAAACATTTCTCACCACACATATATACTTCTAGACTTGCGTTTTTTACATTGACGATATTAAAAACGCCATTGCCCGAGTCCCAACTTGAATCGAGCAGATTAGAAAATGTGCAATCTTGGAAATTCTTGTCCTCTGTCAGAGTAAACATCCGATTATCATAGAAAACTTGTAATACTATGTAATTCTGGTTCCCTATTCCAATTACTGAACGTACGTTCTGTACACAGTCGAGCTGAAGGCTTACCACACCACAACTATGGTGATTTGTGCCGAAAGGGAACATGAATTTTGTGTTGCCACATGTTTGATTGCTTTTGCAATATTCGTACTGCGGATCAACGAATAGCGAGCAATGAAATAAAAGGGCGCAGACAGTAACGCCAAACAGAAGATTGAGAGGAAGCATTTAGAATCCAACTTAGGATGGACGAAAAGATTGAACCAGGTACTAAATCAACAATCGCTCTATTATTGATATGCCTTGGTACACTCTCTTTTACCTTTGAATAAATTGGGAATATAACTATACTTTTTTCACGGTGCACTGAACAAGTGGAGCCCAGGCACTCGCCACTAGTGGGAAACAAGTGGTGCCAATTTTGTTGTACAACAATCTATAAATTACTGACTGATTGTCAGTGTGTCTAGGTCTCTTTAGGAGGAAGTCAAATAAATGGTTAGGAGAGGCAACTAATAATTCTAAAAGAGGGTGTGAAGCTCCAAAGTGGGTGAGAGTCACAAATGCAATTCACGAATTATCTCATATTTTTTCATTCAATAATATTTCTAATTAACCTAACAGATCTTAATAATATATGTAACAAAAATAAATATCTCTAAACATAAGGAAAATTAAAATCTACACTAACAAGCATTCCTCCAAACTATAATCTTCTCAAACCACCTTCAAATTAAACATGAGGATACCCCTTGACATTTATGAAAATATAAAAACTAAAAAATAACTTAAGTTATGGGCGACCAAAACTATCAAGTCTACAAGAAGACAAATCTTGAAGGAACCAATAAAATAAAAATGTCAGCCATACGTAAACTTTTAATGGAAGAACTAGTCATCAAGGCATAACAAGAATTTGATGAAAGCAAGAAACATGAAGCCAAGTCATATGGCAAAGACAAATTGCATAGAAAAATGGCATTAAGATTGAGAGAAGCACAACGGAGAAAGTTTATTCTAAGGCTATAAAAGATCAAGAACATAGTAGTTTAAACTCATATTTTAAAAAAAAATGAGATCATTGAATTTTCAGAAAAGTAGGGTGTGTTGTGCGAGCAACAATAGGAATTTCATGACCAATGTTCAAGGTAGGTTCTCTCTAGCTTCATATCTGCAGTTCTTCAATATTTTATCCTCTAGCTCTTATAGAGTTCCTTGCAAATTCCATGTGTTGGAACATAATGCATATTATTTTTTAAATTGCATGTATGTTTTCTAATGAATGAATGGATGGGAAAAGATTGACTTCAATACGAATCCTTAATAAATTTTTAGTCACGTGACTAATAAAAAATGTAGTAAGGATTATGATATAAAATGAATAAGAAAAAATTGTTTGACTTTCTAAAGATAGTCATTAGTAGTGGAGATACCAATGATTTGGACAAGTTTACAATTTCTTTTTTTTAATGATGGAAAATAAATTCTTATGATGTAAAAAATTTGCAAAATTAGATATGATCACCAAATTAAAAATAAAATATTTAAATAATATTAAATGAATTTAAAATATATAAAAATTTAAAATTTAAAAAAAAAAACAAATCATAAAAATATTCTTACATGCCATAAGCTTTCGAAATAATGATTGTAATATAAGTTGAAAAGATAGTAAATTTAGTTGATCATTGTAAAACAAGTTCAACCCAAGACATAGTCTTGCAAATAATATTATTCTATCACTCAAACATTCAACATAGAATTCAAACTCAACAGTGACTTTGAAAAATGAGCCTAAAACCTTCCTTACACGCATCTATAACATTTGATGCGATTACATTACAGTCAAGGCACTAAGGAATTCAACAAAATTTTAATGGTCTTCGTTTGACATTTGCAGATTTTATGGCTTTCTCCATAATTTTCGTTGAAATAATAGAACGCGCAATCGTATTCTGGCTGAAGTTTCAAAATACGCGTTTCCATAATTCTCACGACTCGTACTCAATATGCTTTGAGTACGTTTCAATATTCCTACTTAATAATGAACGGCATTTTCTGGATTGCAACTAATTGTCTAGCTAGCACGCCTTTAAAAAATGAGCCAATTTTGTACGACTAAAACCTTCCTTTCAAGCAACCAGGAAATTATCACAATCAAGGACAAAAACTTCAATGATACTACTGACATTTGTAGATTCTATGGCTTTCTCCATAATTTTCAAAAGAGCACATTCTAATCTGGCCGAAGTTTCAAAACACATGTTTTACATTTCGCCAGTTACTTTATTTACTTTATTTTAATGACTTGCGCTACCAAAGTCTATTATAGACGATTCTTCTAGAGAAGATGAAAGGAACGGCACTTCCGGTGAAGGTGAGGAGTCGAAAGGGAAGGGAGGAATAGCCACGTCGTCGCCATTTCCTTCCAACATTTGAACCACGCTGCTCATCCCTGGCCGATCTATAGAATTGTGTTGGATGCACCACAGTCCTACTTTTATTAGCCGCTTTGCCTTCTCTTCGTCTTTGCACCATCTCTCTGCTGTTATTCCTGATAACCTCTTCTCTAGCTCCCCGTTTCCTACCAATTTGAACGCCCACTCTGGAAAATAAAATTGACTGGACCGGCTCACCTGCTCTTCAACATTCTTCCTTCCCCCAACAATTTCCAACAACACCATTCCAAAACTGTAAACATCTGACCTGTCCGTCACAGGACCCAAGTTTCTGTACCAAAGCTCTGGTGCAGCATATCCTGGCGTTCCTCTCATTGTCGTAATATATATATGATCATCTCCCTTTCCACACAGTTTAGCCAGACCAAAGTCCCCTACTTTGGGTGTGAAGTCGGCGTCCAATAATATATTGTGAGGCTTAATGTCGAAATGGATGATGCGGCTGTTGCAATCTTGGTGTAAATATGCAATTCCACGAGCTGCGCCCAAAGCAATTGAATACAATTGATCACAATTTAGCCTCTCTTCTTTTCCCTTTCCGCCAAATATAAACTTCTCCAGAGACCCATTTAACATGTACTCATAGACAAGTGCGCTTCGAGGTTCTTCGAAGCAATAACCCATCAGCCGAACCAAATTAACATGGTGGATCCTTCCGATGGTGGCAACTTCGTTCATGAACTGGTTCTCACTTTGTCTCGACCGATCAAGAATTTTTACAGCAACCATATTACCACTGGAGAGCCTTCCTTTATACACCACACCGAAACCGCCTTCCCCCAATTTATCTGTAAAGTTGCTGGTGATCTTCTTCAATTGAGAATATGAATATCTGCGGGGCATTTCATCAGCACAGTCATGAATGAATTGCTCCACATCGGAAGTAGGCCTTGAATTCCGATAATAAACTACGAGCACTGTTGCAGCTATCAGCAGGCCGACCGTTCCAATGGCAACACCTATGACGACTCCTATTTTACCAGCTCGACCTATAATTCCACACATTCAAACATGCGGATCGTTACAGATATAAACTATAAGCTGAGAAAGAGAAAAATAGATATTTGAAGGAAACATAATACCTTGGGCGCAGTGCTTTGAATGAGGTCCATCCTGGCAAAAGCAAGCAAAGTTCCCTTCAATGGGAGCGCCATATCCACAAAAACCCTTAGTTTTTTCACAATCTCTACAACTCTGTTCTCGTTCTTCAGGGATAACCCATTTTATTGTTCCTGCTGGAACTGTCAACATTTTAGGGGAACATGACATATTCAGATACCCTGGCGGGAATGATCCATAAGGTAAACAATTCTTGTCACATATATATACTTCTAGACTTGCGTTGTTTACATTGTTCATATTAAAAACTATATCGTCCTTGTCCCCTTCTGAATCGATCAAATTAGAAAATGTGCAATCTTGAAAATTCTTGTCATCTGTTACCGTAAACGTCTTATTTTCATAGAAAATCTGTAATATTGTGTAATTGGTGCTCTCTATTACAATTACTGGGCTTATGTTCTGGACACAGTCGATCTGAAACATTGGCAGACCACACCTGTGACTGCCTAAGCCGAAAGGAAACGTAAAGTTTCTGCTGCCACACGTTTGATTACTTTTGCAATTTTCGTACTGCGGATCGACACATAGCGCGCTCCGAAATAAAATGGCGCAGACGGTAACGCCGAAAAGAAAAGTGAGATTAAGCATTTAGACTCTAACGAAGGATGGACAAAGGATTGAAGCAACCACCGCTCTAAGTATGCATTATAAGGAATTCAAATAAAGATCCGACCGGGATGAGTCCAAAAAGTAATGAGTCAACGATCGCCTTATGTACACAATATCAAGCCACGAGATTTGACCAGCGCCCTCTTGTCTATAACAACCGACTTTTTTATTTCAACTGAAACGAATTTACAGCATACAATTGGGTAACACTTTAATTATTCTGTTAAGTAGGACGATCTAATTTGCTAAACTAGCAATCGCACCTTAGTGTGCCATGGGTACGCCGAACAGTGTGGAATGTAAATTAGGAAAACTTTTAGTTTTTTTTTCATGCATTTATAGAGTACATGAGGTCACTTGGTAGGTCATTTATGAAATGATGTTTGTGCAACCAAGGTCTAAATGGAGAAGTGATAGCTTCAAAACAATTATGCATTCACTTACAAGGATCGGGACATGATTAAAACAAAAATCTTTTAATCAGGATGGTAATCAATTTCCATTAACAATAGACTCATTTTATGTTTGCAATAAATAAATTGGGATTGATAATCCAAAAATCTGAGTGCTGACAATGAATATAGTTTGATGAAGTAAAACCCTTAATTTACAAGAGGTTGCAAAGCATGAGAATGGGCATCTTTTTCTTCACGAGAAGATTGAGAACATCTCTAATGACACCCACGACATGAAGAACAACTTCAACTAGAGGTAGTGGTTGAAGGGAATCTAACAATCATGCACAAGGACATTTTCCCAGCAATCCAAAAGTATTTGAATATGTGTCACATCTAGTGTAACTTTACTGGCTTGCACCTAGATCTATATAATCACATTAGAACAAATCATTACCTTAGTATAAAGCATAATTAGTATCAACTTAATTTTTGGAAAATAAAATAGAATTTATGTCTTTCCATATGATGAAAAAAATGTTCACCCTAAAAGCATGTCAAATCTAAATATACCTAAAAATAATTCTAAATCAATCCCCTAATAAAACCATGTGCTTTGAAAAAGGTTCAAATTATTTAACTTGTTTAAAAGACTTGTGATGATCACAAAATAACATTAAGAATTATTAATCCGAATATGACTTAATCTTAGAACTAATAAGAAGACCTTGAAAAGATAATGCACCAAATAAAATGCACAAAATTCAACTCTAAAACACTAGACCAAATTGTTTGAAACTTGCACTGCCAGATGCTAAAAAAATTGCAAAATTCATCTTTGATTTAAAATAGACGCGATAGACAAATTATCTTATATATAAGAGATCTTATATATCCTAAATAACATACAGTTACTGGGTGTTCACTTTAAACAAAAAACTTATATTTTTGACACCAATATAGTGACTCATCTAAGAATGTTCACATGGTACATACACAAAATTAGAAACCCTTATAAAACTAAACCTCTAGAATTGATGACCATCATCATGTTAAACTTAGAGAATCATATAAAGCCATCAAATTTCTCATCATATATGCATATCATTCTTTGGAAATCCTCCAAGTAATGCCCACCTTACTCTATCAATCCCAAATTACACACTACTTATTGAAGTTCCTTAGAATAAATATATCATCTTCATTCAAATTGTAAAATTTGAATGCCTCTATTAGAGATAAATTATAACACTCTTCATTACTACCTTTACTCATACTATACCTACTATCATCCATAGAAGATTGGAAAAGCTTACCAAATTCATCAAATGTTAATCTACCATCTTTTAATGAGAAACACTCATAAACATACAATTTAACTCTTCTTTTGTTAGATTTATTCCAAGCTTGTTGAGAAAGTAATTGATTTCATGTAGAGCAAGGCTTCCATCACCATTTTCGTTTAAGGAATCAAACATTCAACAGAGTTCATTAGGAATAGATGAAAGTGTCATAAGACTAGGTCCCAAATTAGGTAGGAAATTGTTCAAGAATCCTAAAGATCGACATGAAGGCCTCATCATATATGTCATCCATGTAAAAATAGTGGAGGAGATTCACAAATTTTTGATTAAAATATTACACACAAGGCCAGTAAATATGTAGTAGCTACAAGCATGTGCAAAAAATGATCAAACATAATGCTTTTGTGTCTCCAACTTCTGGACAACACACAAACATGTGATCAAAATAGTTCGATGCCAAATAAATCAATGAAAAAATTAGACGGATTTTCAATCTTATAAATCTATCATATTCAATTGGTACAGCTGCAAACAAGGCTTTTCTTTCTATAGATCTATGGATGTTATAATTTGGGGATTTGTTGTGCTCATATGTGGAGTTTTTATTGTGAAATGAAGGAGATCTGATAATTTTTGTGAACAGAAATCGTATCCTTTCATTGGTTGCATGATTTCATTACGGAAAAATCAAACTAGGCTCTGTGAATGGTATACAAAGCTATTAAGAGATTTACCCACACAGACCATGACAATTTGGCATTTGGGTGCCAGGACCAATCC
>VDFB02281492.1:259054142-259099613 GCA_007258455.2 Sequoia sempervirens
AGATGGGAGCTATTCATGGGCTCCTATAGAGGTTCCCCTTTGGGTGTTGATAACTGATATGGCCCTAACTTATAGCTTGTTGTGATAACAAATGGTCCTAATCAATTGAGATCAAATTTTCCTTTGCTATTTGGATTTAGGATGTTCTTCTGATTCTCCTTTAGTACCAGTTCTCCACCTTGGAAAGTCCTGCTTTTGATTTTCTTGTTATAGTTCCTCTTGAGTTAGTTTTAATAGACTTGCAAATGATTTAAAGTGTTTATACACCATTCATCTAGTAGCTCTAGCTCATTCAATCTTGATACTCTGTATTCTTCATCTGTGATGAGGTTTTGCAGTGATATTCTTAGTGACGGGAGCTCGATCTCAATGGGCAGTATGGCTTTTGATCTGTAGACTAGGGAGAATGGTGTGATGAGAGTGGGTGTGTGGATGCTAGTTTGATAGGCCCAAAGAGTGGGACTGACCTGTAGATGTCATTCATGACCTACTCCATTGACTGTTTTCTTGAGGATCTTTAAAATGGTTTTGTTTTTGGCTTCTACTTGGCCATCGCCTTGGAGATAATATGGGGTGGATAAGCAATGTTGTATTTTGAATTTTTCACAAAGATCACAGACATCCTAATTCTTGAATGGTGTTCCATTATCTAAGATAATAGTTTGGGGAAGACCGTATCGACATATGAGATAGTTCAAGATGAACTTTGATATCTACTTCCCCATTATATATGTCATTGGTATGGCTTTGACCCACTTGGTGAAGTACTTAGTGGCAGTTATGATGAACTTATGGCCATTAGATGAAGTGGGAGTGATTTCTCTGATGAGATCGAGTCCCCACTGTGAGAAGGGCCATGGTGTAATGATGGGATGGATCTCTTGAGCTGGAGCATGGATGAGGTCCCCATGTTGTTGACATTGTAGATACCTTCTGATGTATTCATGTGCCTCTTTCTCTGTAGTGGGCCAATAATACCCCATCCTCAATAGTTTCTTGGCCAAGCTCATTCCACTCGAGTGCAAACCAAAAATTATGTTATTCACCTCAGTTAAAGTAGTCAAGGCTTCATCAGTATTAAGGTAGTGTAATAAGGTTCAATTTATGCTTCTATGGTATAAGGTATTTCTTAGGATGACAAACCTAGAGGATTTTTTAATAAAAAATCTTTTTAAGCTTGAGGGTAAGTCAACAAGTAAGACACCTATTCGTAGGTAGGTATAAATATCATGGTACCCAGGATCTCCAGGACCAATGATTTCACACACAAATTATGAATCTGGTACCTCGAATGCAAGCACGAGAAGCTGCTCTACTAAGAATTTATGTTCTAGGATGTTGTGAGAGATTTCTAGTAAGGATCCAATTGTTTCCATGGTGTCTATTGCTTTGTTGTTTTCTCTAGGAATTTGTTCGAATGTGATCTCAATGAAGGAATCTTTGAGTCTCTACCAGTTTCTTGTATGGAGTAAGCTTATCATCCTTAGTCTTGTATTCACCCTTCACTTGGTTTATTATCAGCTGAGAGTCTTCGTATACTCTGAGGGCCATGATGTGCCACTGCACTACTATTTTGAGACCTATGGTTAAAGGCTCATATTTTACAGTGTTGTTGGTGTAGGGGAATGCCAATTTATATGATCTAGGTATGTAGTCCCCCTGTGGGGTGATAAAGAAGACACCAGATCCTGATCCATGTTGCGTGTATGAGCCATTAAAGTAAAGTTTCCAATGGTCGGCTATGTTGAGATTGAAGATGGATTTTTATGGAAACTCTGAGATGAGAGGATTCTATGAAAAGATTGGTGCTTCCACAAGCTAATCTGCGATGACTTTTCCTTTAATTTCTTTCCGCTCCACATATTCAATGTCATACTCTGATAGTATCATGACCCATTTGGCCATTCTTCTAGTGAGCATTGCTTTTGACAGTAAGTACTCAAGAGAGGGTTGATTTTGGCGATGAGTTTTATTTTGTGTGCCAGCATGTAATGTCTAATTTTTTATGAAGCAAACACTACTACTAGACATTCTTTCTCAATGAATGAGTAATTTAACTCATGCCCAACCATTGTTTTTCTAATATAATAGATGGCCCTTTCTATCCCATTTTCATTGTGTTGGGCTATGAGAGCTCCAAGGGTTGTTGTTGCTGACACAGAGAATTAATGGCTTTCTTGGGATCGGTGGAATGAGGACTAGTGGTGTAAGTAGATATTATTTGATCTTATTGAAGGATTCTTCACACTTGTTATCCCACATGTACGCTACTCCCTTGTGAAGTAGGTGAGAGTATGGATTCTATTTATCTACCAGTTGTGCTATGAATCTTCAAATGGACTGAAGATTGCCTTGGTGACCTCTCAATTGTTTCAATTTTTTGGGTGCCTCCATCTCAAGGATTTCTTTTACCTTAGAATGGTCTACCTCAATACCTCTCATTGACACTATGTATCCTAGTAACTTTCCTAATTGTACACCGAAGACACACTTCTTTGGACTTAATCGGACCTTGTATTCCTCTAGCCTGTCAAAAATAGTACTCAAGGTTGCTATGTGATCCTTCCTCTTTTTGGATTTGGCTAGTATTTCATCAACATAATCTTCAACAGTTGGGTATATGCAAGATCATCATGGAAAAAATAGGCTCTTAACTGGCAAAAAATTCAAAAAAATCAGAGTTAGGCAACTTGAAGTAAAAATTTGAATAAGTTATCTATATTATTTCAAAAATATGTAAGAATAGAATTTGTAGAAAATTGAATGTAGTTTCTAAACTACTAGGTTTGTTTAAAAAAAACTATTTGGTGAAAATTTGAAATTTCAATGCAGTGGTACTTATTTTTCAGGGAAAAAATAAGAAGTAGGTGTCTATATGACCACCCTAACCACAATAAAATGATAATATTTTTTTATAATACTTTATTTAATATAAGTAGAAGACTCATGCCCCGATGTGGTGCATATTTTTTTGTAATTTTTTTCCAAGTAAATAATTAATTATGAATTTTTCATTACAACTTTTTTAAAAAATATAAAAAAATCGTATGTTTGGCGACCTTAACTTGGTCAAAACTTCATGAAATTCATTTTTTCTTTTTTTAATCCTATAATATGTGAAGGATAGAATGTGATGCATGTTTTGGATTCAAAAAATGTGATACCATTTGAAAGCTATAGATGTTTTTCAATCATCCTATCAATCAGGACTTTAGTGGTAATTTGAAATGAAAATGAATAATAATTACTTATTAATTTAAAAATAAAGCATAATTTATATCGGTGGAAATATGAGAATCTCCTTAAAAAACCCTTTTTGTTTCATCAATTTTGGCTAAAAAAATAGTCGTAAGCGACATACCCATCATATTGCCTCTTTTTGGCCCATCATGATCTTGCACATACCCAGTTTTATGGATCATGTCATGGAAGATCATGGATCTTTGGTATGTTGCTCCTGCATTCTTCAAGCCGAATGGCATCATATTCTAGCAGTAAGTCCCCCATGGACAAGTGAAGGCCATTTTGTGTTGGTCTTCTTTAGCAATCATTATCTGGTTGTATCTCGAGAAACCATCCATCAGGGAAATAATTTCTTGATCTGCCATCATGTCTACGATCATGTCAATGTTGGGCAATGGGAAATCATCTTTTGGACATGCTTTGTTTAAGTCCCTAAAATCTGTACAGATTTTGATACCCCCATCGAGTTTTGAGATAGGAACTAGGTTTGACACCCATCCTAGATAGTCTATTGGTCAAATGAATCCTGCATCCAATAGCTTCTTTAGTTCCATTTTGACTAGCAAGGCAATCTGAGGGTGCATTTTCCTAAGTTTTTATTGATCAGGCTTCTCTTCAAGATATACTGCTAAGTGATGAACTATAATCTCTGGGTCAAGCCTAGGAATGTTTGCATAGGTCCATGCAAAATTAACTTGTATTTCTCTCAAGAAGCTGCTAGGAGCTCTTGTTCCTCTAATAGTAATGACTCCACATAAAATGTGATGTGCAGTGTTTTTTCTGTTCTTAGGTTGAATGGATTACATTTTTCTACTAGGACTACTAATTTTTCCTAATGAAGAGCTTTGAAAGGAAGATTGAATCCCCCATCCTCAGGCACCTCAAAGATTTTTTCACCATTGGATGCATCCTTTATTTTTACTTTCTTCATGTCAAAGAGTGCCATAGTATGGTTTTCACTCGACTTAGATATTATTCTCAATTTCTCACTTTTACGACTGAGGGATTTAATTGTTTCCCCATAATAGGCCTATGTATCTAGCTCAATCATGAATCCTACTTTGTGATCCCCACATGGAATATTATCTCATAGTCCCATGAATTATGAGAGCACCTCATCATTTTTGAATGTGTCAAGAATTGGTGGTCCTCATTGGTCATAATCGATGAGTTGTGGGTACACTAGACAAATTTCATGATTTTGGTTTTCAGACTCATAAGATAGGGTGCTAATAATGAGGAGGGTGGTATCCTCAAAGAGCCTAAGTACATTGGTTATGGGATCCTCATCATCACTACTACTATAGAAATGAGTTATGTCAAAAGTGAAATTATCTACGATGTGGCCAATGGATACATGTAAGCGAAGTTTAGCTGGTGTTGGTTCACAGGGAGTCTTGACTGCTTTAACTAGGGGACCTCTTCCACGTATGGCTATAATCATAGGGGTACATATGAGGCCAATATTTCTCATTCGTGTCTCAGGAATGAGGGTTATTATAAGCCCATTGTCACTTTTCCCCAATTTCTAGTTTCTATTAGCCCATTATGAGCATCATTTTCAAACCTTTAATTTTTTCATCCATTGGTAAATTAGTTCTTGGTCTATCATCTTGATATAGCAGATGAGATGGGTCCTCCTCTGTGACTTCTCAGCTGAGATTCCCTCAACTTTTGAAGTTGGGATATCCAGGGGATGTTTGGGAAGTGGAGGCTTGATCCAGAGGATCTTCACCAAAAATTGAAGTTTCTCATTTATCTTCAGAAATGGCATTATCAGAAAGTGGTCAAAATTTTGACTCCAACACAACTCAAACGGAGTCAAACGAAGCTATGAAGTCCAAGATATGATCAATCAAACCTTGGTCAACCCTAGAGCCAGGTCAGAGAAAAAAAGGTCAAAAATTGATGTTGTCAAAAGTTATCAAGACTAGCTTCAATGTGAAGATCTTGTTGCAAGCTTTCTGACAACGTTCACTTCATGGAAAACGGAGTCTGTTTGCATGAGATATGAGCAGTCAAAGTTGGGTTGACTTTGCTGATATCAGCATGGTACAGTTAGCATGATATGGTCAGCATCCAACCATCATCATCATCCAATCACATGTTGACATGTGGAAAAATCTAGACAAATAAAAAATAATAATTAAAAAAAAATGCACCTAATCCTAAGCCTTAAAATAAGGCTGAAATAAGCCTCAAAACAAGGCTAAAATAAGCCTCAAAACAAGGAAAAAAAAACCCACACCTACCTCCCATGTGCATGCTTACTTGTGGAAAATTTTAAGGAGGAAAGGGTGGGCTTTACTTGGTAAAACAAGTAAAACAAAAAAACAAAAATATTCCCCTTAAAAATAACCACTAAATTAATGGGTGGTAAGTAATTGTAGACATGTCAAAATTACATCATGCATAATCATATTCCATTCATCAAATAAATCAGGACTTTATTTAAATCAAATCCTAAATCATTTTCCATCATTTTCTAATTTCAATAAATCAATTATCAAAGTCCCAAATGTCAACTCATCTAATCAGCATTAATCAACATGATCATCATCTAATCCTAATCTAATGCTAATCACATCCCACTTGCATTATCTAGATCTAGCCACTTGCACGATAAATCAATTTTATTGATTTATTAAAACACTCATTTTCCCTCAACATGACAAGTCAAACATGGCATTTATTGTTGTTTTTCCTTGTCCCCCTCTCAGCATTTATGGAAAAATTTGAATTCAAATTTTCCCCCTCTTGGGCACTCTTCCCAAATCTTGCACATGCATCAACTAATCACATGATGACAAGTGTCCTTATCTCATTGGCAGAATCTTAATCCCACATTGGTCCATTTTCAACAATTAGCATTTTGAAAATCTTTAAATAGCAGCTTCATCCTCAAGCAAATCCTCCACAATCCTCCACAACTTGATGCAAGGTCATTCTCTTTGAGAACTTATCTTGTCCATTTATCATCTCCATCATCTATAGCATTTCATCATCTTGAGCTTTTTATCAAGGATTGGGAAAGGGTCACTAGCACATGTGACACCAATCCACTATGAAATAGATATGTATCTTGTTTCTTTCATGCTTTCAATTTAGTTTGATTTGCTATCATGTTTAGGAAGCATTTTGCATTATTTCATAGGAGTATTTTGATAAATTTGTAAGTCATTAATCCATGCTTGAGGTATAGTGTTTGCAGATTTAAAAAGGTACTCACAAAATGGCGCTAGAAGGAGAGCAGATTTTTTCTTCACATTTGCCATGCATTAGTTTTCTTCTAACTGTTTAGTGGCATAAAATTTTGTGAAGGTTTCTAAATCCTCATATAATAAATCTATTGCAGGCCTATGCAGATTTGCATTTCTTTAAAGAAGTATTTCAAATGAGTATTGTGCTTCACCTATTTTATCGCATCTTGAATACATTCTGTTTAACCCATTTTGAATGGTAGTTCCTGTAGAAATATTTCAAATGTCAACTGGGATTTTGAAAAAAAAAAAAAAAAGATTTTGAATGTGTGCCTGAATGTAAATTTGAGATATCAATTCAAAATTTCGATAGTAACAAATCATTGTCCTGCTCTTAAATTTTGTTTACAACATATCTCTTTGAATCCAATCTCTACCTGTGATTGCAGTGGAAGCGCCTTTGTTATTCCAGCTGAGTGCTTATACAGATTTTAGCTTTGCTTTTTAATCTCAAATCTCTACTGGCCCCTTCAATACTCTATTGACTCTTTGAAATTGTCAATGCAAAATCATTCACCCACCGGATTTTATCTTCTGTAACTCTGCACTTAATGGTTTCTTACATCTTTTCGAAAAAGGGTTTTTTCTGACATCTTGATTTGTGCATCTTTTTCGCCGAAGGAGAAGATAAATCCAAACTTCAGCCTCAACAGAGAACAGAAAGCTTGCAAGGCTTCTTTAATCATCCTATGATGACGTGGTGCATATAGATCTACCAGACTAAGACCACGCATTTTCTGTTGCTCACTTGCAAATCGGGCTTGCCACCATCGATGCAAGAGGACGACCACCACTCGCTCAAGGCCTCCATCATCATTATCCACACAGGCAGCCTTGACATGCTCTTTGAAGTGCTCTCTGCCTTCTCCAAATGGGAGATCAGTCTCACTAAACTCGAAGTCCAGCCAAGAATAGAGGCACCTCTAAAAATCCTTAATGTCATTGGTGGAGTAGTGTGCTAATTCGAGCATATGTGTTACATAGACTTTGAGGCCTTTGTCACTAATCTAAATGCCCACAGCGCACTCCAGGAGATAGAGGAGACCACGATCTTGGTTTTAGTGTTGCAATCCCAAAACATACAACCTCGAGTCCAACAGCAACAGTCACATTCCCGGGGCGCTCATCTCTGCCAAGGAAGGAAATGTTTTACTCTATCTCTGACATCACTCAATCCATCGAACTCATATATACTTTATTTTCTCTGCTTTGGCTTTGAATGCAATGTGCAGGATACACTGTATTAGCGACTTGGATGAAAGTGTCAGCACGTGACAGCCATGCGCCTTGTTGGGCTTCACGGTTGACAATGGCTTATAACCCTGTTGGACACCAGTAAGGCAGAGGGTACACTGAGAAAGGATACGAAATTTGTCTTTAGACCTGCCACGCGCATTTACTTTGAACGGCTTTCAAATGAATTCTGTATGTGTCATTTATTCTTACTGGCCGCAGTAGGTAAACAGTGTTGTGTGTTTTCTTTTGTGTGTTGCTTTTTTTACAAATCCAAGATTTGTTTATCCTCCATACATTTTATATCACATTATGATTTATATTCAACACTGATATTTGAATGTAAAACAGTTCAGCGCGCCTTATTTATGCTTCCATATTTCTGTCAGGAAGAGACACATGCCTTCTCTACGTTTTCATTGTCATACAGGTTGGAGGATGCTAACTACCAAATTTGAAGCTTGCTCGGAATGCTTAGACAACGTCTGGTACAATATTTTGGCAGAGAAATTCATGTTTCGCAGCAGGGAAATAACTTTCACTTCATCCATTCCTTCGTAGATTGTTCATTGAATCATAATCTTGCTTTAAATGTGAAGGTTGTACCTTGTTTACTGTGTTCTTTTGTTTCCCGCCTGTGAAATGTTTAAAGAGGAAATCGGCGCGCAACTAATCATTAAATGTGTCTCTTTTAAATTATGTATATATCTTGCAGGATAAGGTAAGGTCGTAGCCTTAAAATCTATTTAAATCTGGTGAGACAACCTCCTATTGGGTAGGAATCATACGGCTTCTTGGTTAGCTTAATAAAATTTGACTTATTGCTATTGACTGCGGGTTGTGTAGTTACTGTGCAAACACCATTTAGAAGTTATATAAATTTTCTTGTGCCTGGAGCGAAATCTTCCCTATGGCGTAGCTTCTGAATCTTTAGCAAATATGTTGTTTTCTTTTTGGCGCCCATTCTAAAACAATATTGAGTTGGTGGGAATTTATAATAGGCGTCTATGTTAAAAGAAGACAGAAATTTCCTTTTGATGGGCGTTTTAAGTAGTACGCACTTGTGACAGGCGTGTATTCTGCAGATTCATTTTTTTTATTAAACATTGGCAGATCACCAGTTCAATGTCAAAGCTTAGAGGAGACCAAAAATCTGTACACCTGTCTAAGTTGTAGATTTATACAATTTAATGTGCCTATGTCTTGAGTTATTGCCTAGGTTTCTTTATTTAACCATGAATGACTTCAATTGATGTTATGGTTGTCATAGGAATCAAATTTTTGTACAAGGTGGATTAAAGCAGCGATTTGGTGAAAACGGATAAGGCTAGCAAACAAAAAAACGAAAAGAGGAGAATTTTTAAAAAAAAAAAAACTTAAAGCGTTTAAAAATGCATCTTCCATCCTAAATATCATTGCATCTCTCTTTTCTTTTCTTTTTTAATTGGTTCATTCAATGCGGACTTAAGCTTTAGAGTTTTATTTTGATCATCCGTATTTGTCAATCTTAGCATTCAAAATGTTATTGTTGGGTGTCAAAGATCGAAATGAATTTAATGTTCTAATTCTTACATAAGTGTCTTTTCTTTTTATAGGTACCAAAAGCCAACAAAACAAAAGCAAACGAAGGTACAAGCAAAGGTACAAACGAAAGGTGAAAGGTACAAAAGGGAAACAAAGACTAACGAAGGAGGTACAAACAACGAAGGCAAAAGGGTGCAAAGCAAAAGAGGAGGAGGATTTTTTGTTTGAAAACACAATGTGTTTTTTAACACTATAAATGTTTGATCAAAACTACTTCACAAAACGAAAACGAAAGGAGGGAAATGTTTTTTTTGAAAACACAATGTGTTTTTTTTAACACTTTAAGTGTTTAATCAACACTACACGAAATTGTTTTCCTTTTCGTTTTAGAACATTAGTTTTCAATTGGGGCTAAAAAATGAACAATTTCATTTTCATTGCAAAGGGCTTAAAACGAATCTTAGGACAAACTTACTAGAGTTCGTTTGGGTTAAAAATTGAACAAGCAATCCTCACACTTCATTTTGGTGCTTAAAACGAATTCACAATTGCTTTGAAGGGTATAAAACGAACAAGTGTTTGATTTGAGTGATTGTCTTTTGAGTGCGTATCCTCTCCCCTTGCGCTTCGTGCGATCTAGGGTGCAAGAGAAACACTCAAAATACATTTTATTGCTTTGAAACACTTCATTTTGGGCTTAAAAAATTGAACATCTTGTGCGAGTGTGAGTAGGGGCATTTTCGCTACATTTCTTTCTTTGTGCCATCAAAGATCGATCGAAGTTACTGGATTGTGTCTTTGCTCTTTTGTTTATCTTAGAGGGCCTGCCTTGGGGAAAAAGTACTCACCCAAGGCGACTCAACCGGTAACACTCTAAAGCCAAGAGTATTTCCAGCCGGGATATAAATGAGGATTTTGGTTAAACGCCATAATCACGCGGTTGGCTCCGACAAGATGGATCCGAAAGGGGACTCTTGCCACGTTGGGTCAACTCCTACGAACGGAAGTCCTACTAGAACCTATGTGTTAAATTTTCCAAAATCCTTAATCTGTTTGTTGGTGCGAAGCGTGCTTACGAAGCGCCCTAATTTTCGACTTTTAGTAGAGATGGAAAGCATGCCATGGAGTTTCATGGGTGTTGGTGCTGGCTGCCCGTATAAGTGAGGCCGTGGAGGGGGTGGGAATTCAAGCATCTAACCATCCGCTAAAAAGTAGGCGTAGCTGGACTTGTCCAAGTGGGGACTCAACAAACATTGTCTATCACATCCATAGGGCTTGTAATTATTCTTGCTTGAAAACACACAGTGTATTCGAAAACATTTTGCAAACAAAATTCAACATGTTCTCAAAATTTCAAACCCTCTTTAAGACAAATATCATTGACTCAATCCATATGTTACTCTTTCCCGGATTCACGTCTGTAGAGGTTCCTAAGCATTGGATTATACCTCAATTTGTCTTCTTGAGTAAACAATAGGAAAACCTTTGCCTTAAGTTCATTGAATTTCCACATAAAATATCTTGTGGGGTTTAAAGAAATTAAGACATTGGACATCTTAGTTTGAAACTTTAATCAAGAGTGTGTTTGTGGTAAAAGGAATACACTAAGCAAAGATAACAAATTGGACCCCACACATGTGCTTGATATCTCTTTGTCATATTGGTCTTTTGATTGCTCTTAGAGAAAAGTGTGTTCTTCAATACCTTGGCCTAGTAAACAAAGTCTCTCTAAGTCTCTTAGGATCAAATCAAACACTTCATTCACCTCAAACATTTATCAACATCATCCCACAAACAACTTTAGAGCTTTGAAAACGTCATTACCTAGACTTGGGTACATTTCCAAACCAAATCAAAATCATTTGTTTAGTTAGGTGTGTTTGGATGAATCCTTCCACGCACACTTAGTTAAATTATCACCTCTTTGAACAAGTTCATCCTAAGATAACATCCAACATTTTAGGGTTTACAAGTTCATCATCCACATCAAACAATCAAAATCAAAAGCCCTAAGTCTAGCATTTGATTCAAAGTTCCTAAACGTTCAACACTCACATCATTTACACCCTTCATCCTCCATCTCGTCATTGGTCCTAAGAACCTTAGAGGTCAACAAGGTCAAAACACAAGAGGAACATGGAATATACACTTGATCCATACATCTTGGGTAATCCAAATCAGTTGAATCTTCAAAGCCTTTCATTTCCTATCAATTATCAAAGTCCATGCATAGGATCATTGCCTTCGACAAATATCAATGGTACAACAAGTGTGAGTATGCCCAAGTCAAAGTTTGGAACACATTTCCCAATGATAGATCTAAGTCCAAACCTACAAATCCACCAATCGAATAATCAATGCATGAGTCTTCAAACGAGCAACATCATTTCACCAAATCCCTACAAACCAAATGTGGATGTACCAAGTGCAAGTTTTTGAAACATGAATCCTAACTCAGAAAACTTTGGAAAAATGATTCCCAATACCAACAATGTTCATCCTATCATGCCAAATCTGAACATCATCCCAAATCAGAACATTATCCAAAGTCAATTTTCCCATAATCCCATTCAAAAACCGCAAGTAGGCATCCTAAATCCGCTTAAACAAGAGCCAAATCAATTATCTCAAGTGAGTCAAGATCAAAATCAAGAAAAAATTTGGCGAGATCAAATTGTGGAACTTTCCAAAATAGTTGAGGCATTGCGCCAAGGGAAATCTCCACCACCATTACCCATATCAACACCATTCCTTGGTTTAGGGCTTCCCCCTTTACCTAACACCAATCACGCCATCCAAATCAATCCACCTAACATCAATCAAACCATCATGACAAATCCTTTGAATATACCATCGACATCGCACCAACAAATGGTATCTAATCAAACAACAACATTGATCCCAAATCGAAATACGGTCTCCCAAGGACCTATCACCTCGTTCATTCCAACCATCTCTATCACTTCGATCACTCCAACCACCACTATCATGCCCATCACATCTCAACCCCTCACTACCATGATCGCTCCGAGCATATCTCAAACACTTGTCACTACATCCAACATGATTCTAAATCCACCACCACCCCCCCACCACCAATTTCCACTACATCAATCCAATACAACGCGACATTACAAGCTACTTTTCAAAAGGGATTCCAAAAATATCTAGCCATACAACAAGCAACACAAGCTCAACAAGTGCAACAATCCTTTCAAGTTTCCCAATCCTCTCAAGCTACCCAACCAACACGAGCACAAACACAAAAGATGACAACTATTGAAAACAAGGATCAAGATCAATCCATCACTGAGCACACGTTTACTTCATCCAATGATCAAATCGACATGTCAAGAGTCACTTTTGAATCACGATCAAAATACACCAACAAAAATCGACAATGAGCCAATTCAAGAAATATCAACATCTCTTGACTCTATGGTCGAAGACATTCACAATCTCTCCACCGCAATTGTCGAAAACAATGATCAAAACCTCTCCATCGAGGAGCACATTGACGATGTATGTACACAATCCAATGATCAACTCACGCATACATCAAGAGCCACTTTTAGTGATCTATTTCAAGGAGTGTTAGGACTATTTGATCCAATTGACATAATGCATGATCCGTTGACCAATGATCATATTGAAAATGTCTCTACATCGCCTTATGAGTTAGAGGACATATCTCAAGAAGTTATTCCAAAGCAAGATCAAAATCTTTCACTAAGGTCTAGCAATGGTCATTTTCAAAACATGTTGATCCCCTTTGACCTCATGGTTACAGATGTTGAAGGAACCTTGAACTTGACCATGCCTAATGTCGACATCCAAGAACCATTTATAAGCAATTCATCCTTTGGAACTGATCCATGTCAGGAACTTGATCTAAAGCATGTTGAAAGCAACTCCAAAATTAATCAAGATCAAGAATTTGTATCTTCAAGATACTACAATAATCTAATGAACACTCTCTTATCCATGCAAGATGATCATATCCATGTAGCACATACTCTTCCATCTACCCATGAGATGCTTTCTACAGATGGGCACGTAGATGATCTTCATCTAGAACAAGATTTTGTTACACAAAAAGAGCAGATTACTAATTCCTATAATCAAACAGAGTGGTCAACATCAAGATCAAATATGTCCCAAAGTCAGATTGAGGACATCATGAATTATCCGCTCAAGGAAACAAGTCAGATAGAACATCTAGAGTTAGCGGAGCGGCAAATTGAAAGAATGTCACCTACGGTGGTCATCTATCAGAGAACACTTATTGAACAAGAGCTCTCGGAACAAGCGAAATCAAAGTGTGAAGGTACTACCATTAGCATACTGGGGGCAACTTTGTCTCAAGCAAACGTCAACATAGGGAGCACAAAGAATCTTTATGGTGAAACCATTGCCAATACTACAACCAACCACATCATGAATCCTCATCCACCCATCACCCCATCCATGAATTGGGACCAACATCAAAAGAAAGATTTGAATCAAAGTACGAATAATGTTATCAAAGCAAAAGAAGCTATGAAGCATAAAGGACAAATCAAGTACAAATGGATACCAAAGAATACAAAGAAAGATTATCCCTATCAAACTCCATTAGTCAAAGAAACTATGGGGAAAAATAAAAAAGGGAAAAGTATCCATCAAAGATGTCTACAAAAGCAAAAATAGGCTTCTCAAGCGACGTACAAAGTGTATCAAGCAGTTGGTCCTAAATCCACGCACACTTCCGTATCCACCCATCATTGCTCATCTTCCCAAGTTTGGAGAGTCAAAGGTTCCAAACGCTGTAATCCATCTCTTATCCTAAACACTCCATCCACGCCTCCACGCATAATATCCAATTCTTACATTGACCATGTATTGTGACCCACATCATAAGATTCTGAAGGCACTTTATCGCGATGTGTGCAAAGGCAGAGTTAACTCCGAGCATATCGTGAAGCGGATCAAGAATCCCAAAAGCTGCATTCAAGTGCACGTATCTTAGCAAAGCAGCTCCTTCAAGCAGGACATCGATGGCACATTATGAAAGGGGCATCTACATCAGCAACACCTCATGATTCAGCATGAGCTTAAAATCTTTAGAAAAATACAAAAAAATCAAAAAATATGAAAATCCAAAAAAATCAGAAAAAGGATTGAAAACAGTAAAGAAAAAAATCGTCCTCTAGTGAAAACCACTACAGTGGCGCTTTGGGCAAGACCATGATGAAAACCTGGCAAACAGGCGTCATGTGTAGAATCGAGCATCTACGTGCGCCACTTCAGGTGAAAGCATCTCATCCCATCCGTAATAAATCGGGCATTCCATCCATCTTATCCATAATAAATCCGTTCATCCATGAACCATTTATCCAATACATTCGCATATATTTGCATCCATCATCTTAGTTATCTTGATCTTGATACAATTTTGGGGCACGCTTTACGCTTGCTTATGGTAAAATATCTTGACATGGACCGTTTTCATTAATCGTATCCTATGAAGCATTATCTGAGCTATGAAGCATTATCCAAATGAGCATTCATTATCCGAACACCTTATCTTATCACAAGATAATCCATGTCCCTCCATCCATACACCTATATGGGCATCCACCCATTGCATTCCATACATTGCTAGACATTGGGGGCAAATATATATATCTTGCTTCGAGAATAAATCTTGATCTATATCCTTCACCTTATGTGGTGATCCGAACAGTGGAAAACATGAAATAAAATTGGTAAAAGCATTTTGTATCACTAGCCCATGGCATATTTTGACGAGAAGACATTCCTTATCAGTCTTCATCTTTCATCAAACATCAATCAATATCAGTCGAATTTAAGCTGCACATCAAACATCACATCAAATCATCCAAACATCTTTTGTTCAAAACCAAGCTTCATCAAACATGATCAATCAAAATCCAGTCAAAAAATCATCATCTCGGGATATCCTTGTGTTGCTTAACACTATCCTTGCATTGTCATGTATCCTCGACAATGTTATCATTATCAATTCTGATCAATCCAGTCCTTGCATTGTTGTGTATCCTCAACAAATGTTATCATCATCAATCCCATCAAATCCTTGCATTGTTGTGCATCCTCAACAATGTTATCATCATCATCAATCCATCAACCTGATCGATCAACCTTAGCTTGGTTTTTTAGCAAAAATCCTAAACAGAGCACTGATATCATCACACATTTCCATATCCTAATCGTCAAAATCATGCGAAAATCCAAAACATCCAGAATATCAAAAATCCAAAAACACTCAAAAAGCAGAAAACATCAAAACATTGAAATCCGAACTACGTCGTCTCTGAAGCTTAAACGTAGGCAAGGCTAATCTTTGATCAGCCCCCGGACATCAAAATCAAAAACATTCGAATCACATCAAAAAATCCAAAAACATTCAAAAAACATCAAAATCCCAAAACATCGCAAATCCAAAAACTTTCAAACATTTCAAAACGTTTCAAAATGTCAAAACATCCAAATATTTGAAAAATCCACCATTCTATTTCGCTTTCACCCGCAATAATCAATCATCCATAATAAATGATCATCATCTTCATCCTTTGGCAATGCAAACAAAAACAATCACATAGTCAGCAAAATCAATCTTCAATCGTAAAATCAAAAGCAAACAACAAATCGTTAAAACAAAATCAAACTCTTGATCAGTCGCAAACATGTCAGTCAACCTCATATCAATAGCCTATCAATCAACTTATCAAACCATCGTCATCATGTATAATGCATGTCCTAGGATATATCGTTGGACAATGGGCATCATTTATGGCTATCACCTTGGATTCTTATCCTATCAAAACACATCCCTTTGGTCAAGGTATGAAGAACATTGGTTTGTTTGTGTACTTGATCTTTTCTTTGATTTATCTTATTGTGCTCACCCAAGGACCTCTCGATGATATCCGAACGAAGGATTTAGAGAGATAGGAATGGGGCAACGATCATTATCTTTTGTTTGTTGTGCTTGTTGGGCCTCTTGTAATATAACTCGCCTACTTGCTTTGTTAGGTACGCCCTAGCAAGGTTTCCGTATGTCAAGTGTGAACAAGAATACTCCTATCTGCTTGTTGAGTCAAAGTCCATCACACTAAGTACAACGCCATCCTGGTCCTTCATACCTCGATGCATCGTGCTTAGGCGTGTTATCAAACAATAAAGTAAGTGATCCTTTGAAAATCCCAATCCTTGATAAGCAAATCATCATCATTTATCATCATCATCTTCTATCATCGTCATCTCTAATAAAGTCTCAACCAATTATGGACTTGTTGGATCCTCTTGTCATCATCTCATTCCCGCACTAACATCATGCATCCATCATGCATCCATCCTGCATCTGCAAACCATCAATAAACTGCATACCACATATCATTCATATCATACATCATAGGAAACATCGATCATTTCACATGCATTTCATTTGCATCATCATCATAATATAGATCTGTTAGTCTAAGCATCTCATAAATCATCCGTTGCATAATCACAGCATATCACATCATCCATCTCATCCATCTCATATCATATCATCATTTAATTTGTTTAGAATAATATAGATTAGTTATTCTAAGCATCTGAAATCATCTTTACCATCATCCATAACCATCCATTTTGAACCTCTTTATCATGAGATCGACCTCAAATCAAATCTTTTGCTTGATCTCTCGAGGGCAATGTACCAATGTACTTGCTGGGGCACTCCAAGAAAATCAAATTTTTAAATTTATTGCGGAGTTATTCTCGAACCAACGCTAACAAGTACATTGCTTGAAGGGGCAAAATGTAGACACATGTCAAAATTACATCATGCATAATCATATTCCATTCATCCAATAAATCAGGACTTTATTTAAATCAAATCCAAATCATACATTTTCCATCATTTTCTGGATTTAAATAAATCAGATTATCAAAGTCCAAAATGTCAACTCATCTAATCAGCATTAATCAACATGATCATCATCTAATCCTAATCTAATGCTAATCACATCCCACTTGCATTATCTAGATCTAGCCACTTGCACAATAAATCAATTTTATTGATTTATTAAAACACTCATTTTCCCTCATGACAAGTCAAACATGGCATTTATTGCTATTTTTCCTTGTCCCCCTCTCAGCATTTATGGCAAAATTTGAATTCAAATTTTCCCCCTCTTGGGCACTCTTCCCAAATCTTGCACATGCATCAACTAATCACATGATGACAAGTGTCCTTATCTCATTGGCAGAATCTTAATCCCACATTGGTCCATTTTCAACAATTAGCATTTTGAAAATCTTTAAATAGCAGCTTCATCCTCAAGCAAATCCTCCACAATCCTCCACAACTTGATGCAAGGTCATTCTCTTTGAGAACTTATCTTGTCCATTTATCATCTCCATCATCTATAGCATTTCATCATCTTGAGCTTTTTATCAAGGATTGGGAAAGGGTCACTAGCACATGTGACACCAATCCACTATGAAATAGATATGTATCTTGTTTCTTTCATGCTTTCAATTTAGTTTGATTTTCTATCATGTTTAGGAAGCATTTTGCATTATTTCATAGGAGTATTTTGATAAATTTGTAAGTCATTAATCCATGCTTGAGGTATAGTGTTTGCAGATTTAAAAAGGTACTCACAGTAATAATTAATAAGCCCAAATTTAAAACAAAGTCCTCTAAAAGGATGAAACAAACAAACTCTCGTGAACAATATAACCCCAGATATGAAAAAAATTAAGGGGCTTAGGTATTTTATATGTTTTTTAAAAATAATGTAAAATAGGAGATTTGAAGATTTTTGTGTAAATAATGGGGGTTTTTAAGTTGTATTTGTAAAAATGGAGAGATAAAATTGATTTGTAAAATCAATTGGTTAGTAACCGAATTGATTAAATTTTCAATATAAAAAGGGGGGTTTAGAGGCTTAAGAATCCATGGGGAATTATTCAGGTGTTGGAGACTTAAAGCATTTTGGAGAGATAATTTTGCTATTCCTCTATGTTAGGAGAATGCTAGAATTCCATCGTGCTTGAAGGGAAGAGCTTGCAAACTATTGTAATACTGAATTTTTGAAAATTTCAATCAGACCGGTCTACTCTTTAGAGAGGGTCCCAAAGACATAGTCGTTCTTACGATGAACTTTGTTATCAATTTGATTGTGTTCTTTCTCTTTCTCATCTCATTCTGAATTCTAATTTTGTTCAGTTAATTATGTGTAGTTGATTTCATTTTTGTAATTTGGAGTTCTGAAGCTATAATTAGTTTGCATTCTTTAAGCATTCATCTTAGATCCTAAATTAGATCAAATTGGTATTGGAGCTATGTTTTAACTAGTATTGCAGATTCAAATGCTTACACGCTCCCAGCTTCAACAAGGAAAAGGAAAACTTGAAGAGTATAATCCAGAGATTGGAAGATGAATAGCTCATTCACGAACATAGATGGCAGATCCAAACAATGGACAAAGTTCAGAGATCGGTGAGAAGGAATTTTAGAAGGCCTTTCTTGACATGAAGGCCATGGTCGAACTCTTATTCCAAGAGAGGTAAGAAAGGAGCAGAGAGATGAAGCTCATGCAGGAAAAGGAAAGAAATCGGGAGATGATCATGAGCCTTCTGAAGACACCTCCCTCTTCTCCTTCTTCTCCCTCTTCTCTGTCTTCTCCTTCTTCTCCTTCTACTCATTCTATGACTTTTAATCCTTTTAAGGGTGCACATAAGCCCAAAATTAAGTTGGATGTAAAATTTGACTTACCAAAGTATTGTGGTGAATTAAATGTAGAAAAACTAGATGACTAGATTCAGTGGGTTGAAGTCTATTGTAGAGTCCAAAACCTCATAGATGATGTTGATAGGATCTAGCTTGCTAATCTTTGGTTAGAGGGTACAACTCTAACTTTGTGGGAGAGTAGGACTAGGGCAGAAATCTCCCAACATGGTAAAGTCAACTTGTCTTGGACAAAATTTGTAAGTGCTCTTAAAAAGCAATTCTATCCCTTAGGCTACATGCAGTAGTTAATGATGAACTAGAAGATGTTTAGGCAAGGGAAAGGTCAGTCTATTCAGGAGTACACTCATGAATTTCGTGAAAGGGCTATTGCATTAGATGTTCCTTTGTACACCCAGGATACTTTGTTGAAGTACATAGGAGGTCTTCATTCCTACCTTAGACATTTAATTTTGGTTTTGAATCACAATAACCTTGACGAAGTTTGTTTCCAAGCTACCCACTTAGAGTCTAGAGGTAAGGGATCATTCATTTATAAGTTTGATGAAAATCCATCTAAGTCCAAGGGAAATTCTAAGGGTAAAGAGAAATAAAAAGATAAAGGTAAAGGTAAAGGAAAGAAGACAGCTACAATGAAGAAAGAGGGTGAAAAACCCAAATTCTCACACTGTAAGAAAGAGGGACATGATGAATCGAGGTGCTGTAAATTGCATCTGGAGGCAAGTTTGAAAAGATTTGGAGGAAATAAAGGAAAAAAAAAGACTACTACTACTATCGTTCAACAGGATCTTGGATCTGATTCTGGAGATGAGACAAAGATCATTGCTTTCAGGATCCAAGGTAAAGGGAAAGGTATAATTATCTCTTCTGATGCAAGTACAAGTAATTCAAGTAGAGTATCCACTCCTAAATTTGATAAACAACAAAATGAACTGTTTCGCATTCGTGTGGTAACTAAACACATAAAGATTGATACACTATTTGATTCGAGCTCTCAAGTCAACTTGATTTCTAAAGAGGTTGTTAAGAAATTGAATCTAACTACTAATCCTCATCCTAAGACCTATCCACTTGGATGGCTATGTAATGATGCACAGTTGTAGGTGACAAAACAATGCAAATTGTGTTTTTCATCACTGTTAATTTCATTGATGAAGTAGAAGTAGATGTTGTACCTCTGGATATTTGCGGGCTTGTGTTAGGGAGTCATTATTTGTATGATAGAAACACAATATTTTATAGGGGGGAGAACAAGTATCATCTTTTTAAATATGGGGTAGAATATATTGTACATGCACACAAGGTCAAGACTAATCTCACACTAGTTAATGTTGGTCAAATGAAAAGATTAGTCAACTCCAATAAGAACTTTTTGTTAATGTTTGTAAAATCCAAAGAAGAAGATAAATCTGAGGAATTTAAGGGGTGTGACTAAAAACATAAGGTTGAAATGGTCAAAATTGTTTCCACTTACGATGACTTGTTTCAGGAACCAAAGGGGTTGCCACCCAAGAGTGAAATACAACATGAAATCCAGTTGCAGCAGGATGTTCCATTGCCTAATATCAGCTTGTACTATTTTTCCATTATGTAAAATGAAGAAATCAAGAAACAAGTTTAGGAGTTAGTGGAGAAAGGAGTCATCCATCCTAGTACATCTCTTTGTGGTTCTCCAATTGTACGGGTTCCAAAGAAAGATGGATCTTGGAGAATGTGCATTGACTACTATGCCTTGCACAAGATAACGGTAAAAAATATGTACCCTCTTCCAAAAATTGATGATTTACTTGATCAATTAAAAAATGTAGTTTATTTCACTAAATTAGATTTGCGCAGTAGTTATCATCAAATTATAATTAAAAAGGATGACATTTGGAAAACTGCTTTCAAGACAAAATAGGGACTTTATGAATGGTTGGTTATTCCCTTCAGGCTTTGTAATGCACCTACCACATTCATGAGAGTCATGAATGATGTCTTTCATCCTTTCATTGATGATTTTTTCATTGTCTGTCTAGATGATATTCTTATATTTAGCAAGTCTTGGGATGATCATGTAAGTCATGTAAAGAAATTTTTTTATGTTTTGAGAAAGAAAAACTCTATGTAAAGATGTCTAAGTGTGAATTTGCAAAGACATCTCTAGTGTACTTAGGCTATGTTGTAGGTGGTGGTCAATTGAAAGTAGACCCTGCGATGGTCAAAGTTATTGTAAAATGGCCTAAGCCAAGTATAGTCACTGAAGTCAGAAATTTCTTAGGTGCAGTCCAATACTAGAGAAAGTTCATTGCAAACTTCTCCTACATTGCATCACCATTGCACGTGTTGACAAGTACGAAGACAACTTTTCAATGGGGAGGTCCACAACAGAAGGCCTTCAAAACTTTGAAGGAAAAGTTGAGCACTATGCCATTTTTGGCTTTACTAGATCTACATCAGCCATTCGAGATCAAAACAAATGCAAGTGGATTTTCCATGGGAGTAGTGCTAATGCAAGGAGGTAAACCAATTTGCTATCACTCTAAGACTTTTTCAGGTGTAGTTATTAACTATCCTACTTATGATAAGGAACTTTATGCATTAGTTCAAAGTGTTAAAAAATGGAAACACTACTTAATGGGGAAAGAAACTGTAATCCACACTAATCACCAGTCACTACAATACTTGCACTCACAGTCTAAACTGTAGCAAAGTAGGCATTTCAGATGGATGGGATTTCTACAACAGTTTCACTTAGTAATTAAGTACAAGAAAGGTACCCATAACAAAGTAGTAGATATGATTTCTAGGCCTCCTGTTATGAATGCTTTGATTATCCTTAAAGGTAGTTCCATGGTGCATGAAAGCTTTCAGGAACAATATGCTAATGATGAAAACTTTAAGGATATTTATTCAACTTTAATTGTAGGAAAATAGATAGAAGAGAAAGATTACTATGTGCAAGATAAAATTTTGTATCATTTGGGAAAGTTATGTGTTCTGAAAGATGAAAAATCACATGTAATCCATGAAGCTCATGCCTCTTTGATTGCAAGACATTTTGGGGTAAGCAAAAAAGTTACTTAGCTGCAAAAATATTGTTACTGGCCTAAAATGCAAGAAATTGTCACCAAATACATTAAGGGTTGTAATATGTGTGCAACTAGTAAACCAAGTAAAAGAAAATTGGGGTTGTACACACCATTACCTATTACATCCCGTGCATGGGAAATTGTGTCATGGATTTTGTTGGGGGTTTACCTATGTCTAGGAAGGGACATGATTACTTGTATGTAGTAGTTGATCAGTTCAACAAAATGTGTATTTTAATGCCTTGTAAAAAACAAGTCACTACTGAACTGACAGCTCAAATGTACTTCCAATTTGTATGGGTTCATTTTGGGTTACCTAATTCTATTATATCATATCGAGATTCTCGATTCCTAGGAGAATTTTGGTCAGCTTTGTGGGGACTCATGGACACCAAACTAAAGAAGAGTACAATCTTCCATCCATAGACCAATGGACAGACAAAGGTAGTAAACAGGATAGTTGTGCATCTACTTAGAGGCTACTGCAGTAAGCATCCCAAATTGTGGGATGAGAGTCTTCATTATGTGTAGCATGCTTACAACCATGTAGCAGACTCTTCTACAAAGAGGTCTCCCTTTGAGACTTGTTTCGATTATGTGCCTAAGACTGATGGGTTTTGCTTTTGGGAAAGATGATGTTGAAGATGGACGCCATGATTTAGAGAAGGCTTTGAAGTTCATCCAGAAAGTCCAAGCCATCCATTAGGTAGTAGAAGCATAGTTGGAAAAGAGCTAGGCCAAATACAAGGCTCGACTTGATAAACATCACACCGATCATCATTTTCAAGTCAGTGATTGTGTTTGGTTACACATCAACAAGGAAAGAATGAAAGGTGAAGGAAGGAAGCTCAAGCCAATTTGATAGGGTCCCTTTGAGATCTTGGAAAAGATCAGAACCAATGCCTTCTACCTTAGTCTTCCTTCATACATGCAGATCTATTCAGTTATAAATATTGAGAACTTGAAGTTGTATGAACCTCTGATGATATTGGATGAGGAGATTGACATACAGGTTCCATTAGTTGATGATCTTTCACCAGAGTACATGTCAGAATTTCCTGAAGATGTCATCCTAAACAGGAAAACCAGGACTTCACGAAGAGGAGTAGTTGAGTACCTCAGAGTGGGACTGAAGGGGATAAATCCAAGCAAGGGAAAATGGATGGAGATTGGTAAAGTGAGGGAGCTTTACCCTCACTTTCTGAGTAACTAGCTTTCAAAGGTCCAAAATTTCTCTAGTGGGGCGGACTAATCCGAAGTATCTTCACCAAGAATTGAAGTTTCTCATTTATCTTCAAAAATGGCATCATCAGAAAGTGGTCAAAATTCTGACTCCAATGCAACTCAAATAGAGTCAAATGGAGCTACGAAGTCCAAGATATGCTTGGTCAAACCTTGGTCAACCCTAGAGCTAGGTTAGAGAAAAAAAGGTCAAAAATTGACATTGTCAAAAGTGATCAAGATTGGAATCAATGCGAAGATCTCATCACAAGCTTTCTGACAATGTTCATTTCATAGAAAACAGAGACTGTTTGCATGAGATATGGGCAGTCAAAGTTGGGTTGACTTTGCTGACATCAGCATGGTACAGTTAGTATCCAACCATCATCATCAGCCAATCACATGTTGACATGTGGAAAAATCTAGACAAATAAAAAATAATAATAATAATAATAATGCACCTAATCCTAAGCCTTAAAACAAGGAAAACAAAACCCACACCTACCTCGCATGTGCATGCTTACTTGGGGAAAATTTTAAGGAGGAAAAGGTGGGCTTTACTTGGTAAAACAAGTAAAACAAAAAACTAAAATATTCTCCTTAAGAATATCCACTAAATTAATGGGTGGTATGTAATAATTAATAAGCCCAAATTTTAAAAAAAGTCCTCTAAAAGGATGAAACAAACAAACTCCCATAAACAATATAACCCCATATATGAAAAAAATTAAGGGGCTTAGGGATTTTATATGTTTTTTAAAAATAATGTGAAACGAGAGATTTGAAGATTTTTGTGTAAACAAGGGGGATTTTTCAGTTGTATTTGTAAAAATGCAGAGATAAGGTTGTTTTGTAAAATCAATTGGTTAGTAACCAAATTGATTAAATTTTCAATATAAAAAGGGGGGTTTAGAGGCTTGAGGATTCATGGGGAATTATTCAAGTGTTGGAGACTTAAAACATTTTGGAGAGATAATTTTGTTGTTCCTCTACATCGAGAGAATGCTGGAATTCCATCATGCTTGAAGGGAAGAGCTTGCAAACTGTTGTAATGCTGGATTTTTGAAATTTTCAATCGGATCGGTCTACTCTTTGGAGAGGGGCCTGAAGATGTAGTCATTCTTATGACAAACTCTGTTATCAATTTGTTTGCATTTTCTCTCTTTCTCATCTCATTTTGAATTATGATTTTGTTTAGTTAATTATGTGTAGTCGATTTCATTTTTGTAATTTGGAGTTTTGAAGCTGTAATTAGTTTGCATTCTTAAAGCAATTTTCTTAGATCCTAAATTAGATTAAGTCTTGATTTTATTGCGGACATTGTTGTGATCTAGGAGATTGTGGTAACTCTCCTACCACAAATTCATTTTTGGGAATCATATAGTTTTTGTAACCGTTGTCCTAGATGATGATTTTGATATCAGAGATGGTGGGGATGGTGGGAATGGCGGGTGTCTCTGTCACAGAAGTGGAGGCGAGAGTGGCTGGATCAATGTATGATGTTGATGTGCCTTCATCATTTTTAGGTACTTGAGGTATTTTGTAGTATTTTGCCTCAAGGCTTTTGCAATAGGAGAATGGTTCAAGATCTCCATGGATGGTGACCTCTTGTCCTTCATATGTGAATTTGACACATTGATGGAAGGTTGATGCTATTGCTTGCATTGCATGGATCTATGGACATCCTAGGAGAATGTTATAAGGCAAGTCGAGGTCCAGGACCTGACAGGTGGTTTCCATGATTGCTAGCCCTCCTTGAATAGGGATTTGGATTGTGCCTTGGGACACCCTTTCCTAATCATCATATGTTCTAATTGTAATACCTTTTCCTTTTTCGATGAAATCCTCTAAGATTTTTAGGTTCTTAATGAGCTTGAGGGAACAAATATTCAAGCCTACACCTCCATCCACCAAGACTCGCTTGACTTTATTTTTCTACACTAGGACCTCTAAATGGAGTGCACAATTATGAGATGGTTGAGTGGGAAAATCTTGGTCGGAGAATGTAAGGAGATTCGGGGTAATGATGTTTCCGACCATAGCTTGGAATTGTTCATCAAGATCTATAGGGACAATGGATGAAGCCAATGTTTCCTCAAGGATTTTCTTGTGGGTGGATGAGACTTTTAATACCTCCATGATGGAGATTTGTGTTGGAGTTATTTTTAGCTGATCAAGGACTTTGTAACCATTGGGAATAGATTTGGGGTTGGGTGTAGGTGCTTTGTTTAGCTGAGATGACCCTACGATGCTAACTTTTCTGCCTCTTATGGTGACTCCACAATCGGTATGGGCTCCTTTGATGGTGATGGTAGCACAATAGTCATCCAGGGATGTGATAACATGGTCGTACACGTGATTCACTTTTTTGAAGGTTCCTTTCCCCTTATTAGTGTTATTGTTCCCTTTATTGTTATGGTTAGGTATTGGATTCATGTATATTTTGAGATTCTAATTTCTTGTTGGTTGTTCCACATTTATGATTCTTTGATCAATGAGGTCTTGGACTAGTTCTTTAACCTCATGCAATTGTTAGTGGTGTGCACTTTGATTTATGGAAGTTGCAGAGCTAATTTTTGTTGTACCAAGGAAGTTTTAGATTTGGTTCTTTGTATTTCTCATAGGTGGGAGCCTTGATGAGGTTTTCATTTATCAGTTTCTTCATGATGACTTCAAGTGGTTCCCCAAGGGTGATGCAATTCCTCTTGGTGAAGTTTTTGTTTTGTTGGGGCAGTCCCCTTTGATCGTTGACGTTATTAATCACTTGATTGTTTGATTGTTGTGTTGTTGTGTTCGGTGGATGGTTTTTTTGATGATGGTTTTGGATTTTTTGTTGTGGTGCAGGTGTGTTTTTCCGAGGGGCACTAATGAAAACTTTGGCATCAATGAAACCATCATTGGTAACATTTTTGTTTCTTTCCCATGTGCGAGGTTTGTCATTATAGTTTGTAGATGGGCGATTGTTCTATTGTTTGGGATATGATGTTGATCCTCCAGGTTGTGTCATAAGGGCTCGTTCAATGCTGAGCGCCTTGGAAAACAACTGGTTGTACATGGTGATCCCTTGGACTTTGAGGTGGAAGGCTAAGAGGCTATCAAGGTTGGATATGATAGTGCACACTTGTTGTTCCTTAGGCATGACCCATTTGCTCTGATTGGTATTAGATCACCATCATTGTAGGAATGAAGCAAATGATTCATTCTTACCTTATTTTAGAGCCAATAGTTCCTCTAGACTGACATCCATGGTGATATTGCATGCCTAGTTTTTTATGAATGCCTCTATGATTTCTTGGAATTTCTTAATGCATGTAGGTAGGTGAGACAACCATTCCATGGCGTGGCCAACCAAACTTCTAGGAAATAGTCACATCAGATAGGTATCATTATACGCAACTTCCATGCAATGAACCTAGAATTCCCTAATTTGATCTTTAGGGTTTCCCATCCCATGGTACTTGTCAAACTTGGGGATCTCAAATCCCTTTGGGAATTGTTTCATCACAAGGCTCCTATCAAATGGATAAGGACACAAGTTGGTAGATGTTTTCATGGTTCACCCTGATTGAAGATCGAGCACTTGTTGTGAGAGTAATTTGATTTATGTTGTGACATCATTTTGTGGATTGGGGGGTGGGATGAAAGTGTTTTGAGGTGGTTCACTTGTTGATGGGATGGGTGGATTGGTTGATGTGTTGATTGGTGGTATTTGCACATTTTGTTGAGCCATGTATGCTTGTACTTATTGTTGTATCAACAACGCTTGTTGTTGGTCTTGTAGTTGTGCTAGGATTGCCTATTGTTGAGCCTGTTGTTGTTTTTGTGCCAACAATTCTTGTTGTTGAGCTGCTAATTAGGTTGCTTCCTACTATTCTTGATATTGTTTTAGTGCTTGCTGATGTGCCTAGTATTGTGTTGCTTGTTATTGTGCAAGATACTATGCTTGTGCTTGTGCTTGTTGCGCTTGATATTGGGTTTGAGCTTGAGTGTGTGCTTGAGCTTGTTCTTGAGCTTGAGCCTGAGCTTGAGCTTGAGCTCGAGCTTGAGTTTGTGCTTGTGCGGCTTGAGCTTGTGCCTAAGCTTGTGCAGCTTGTTGTTGTTGTTGCAATAATACTTGGGCTTGGGAAGCCTATTGTGCTTTTAATGCAGCTTGTTGCAATAAGACTTGGGCTTGGGAAGCCTATTGCACAACTTGAGCAGCTTGTTGAGTAGCGAGTTGTGTAGCTTGTTGAGCAACTAGTTGTGCAGCTTGTTGAGCAGCTAGTTGTGCGGCTTATTGTTTTTGTACTTGTAGGAATTCCTTTTGATATGCAACTTGCTGAGTGGCTTGCAACACAATACTATATTGGCTTGATGTATTGGAGCTTGCTACTGGTGTTGGTGGAGGTGGATTCAGAATGGTGCTTGTTGTGGTGGTGAGAGGTGATGTTGTGTTGATGATTCAGGTTTTATTGGTAGATGGTGTGATTGATGTAGTTGGTCCTTGAGAGACCATGTTTTGAGATGTTAGGTGGGTGGTTGATGATGTGATGGTGGTGGTGGTATGTGTTATCATGGTAGTTGCCATCTATTGTAGCGATGTCAATGATAAGTTTTGAGAGTTTGGTGTGATGCTTTGATTGATGTTTAGGATGTTGGTTTGATTTTAATTGATATTTGGTAAAGGGGGAAGCCCTAAGCCAAGAAGTGGTGTGGATGATGATGGTAATGGTGGAAGTGGTGAAAACATGAGGGATGTGATCTCTTGAGGAAATGGTGTAGTGTCAAAAATGTCCCCTGTTCGAAACATGTGACCTTCTCCTTGCGAGGTTATGGGGAGAGAGGTTTGTGGTGTTGTGTGAAATGATGACGATGATGGGTCATTTGGATCATGAAAGGTAAGAGGGACATATGGATGTGATGGATTTTTTGGTACGGTTTGTCCCAAGATGGTGTTTACATCCAAGTTGTGATTTTTGACAAGGGGGTGTGTTTTTATGGCATTGAGAAATGCACTTCCCTAGTTAACACTAGGTTGAGTTGGAGCAATGGATGTTGTGATTTGGGAGATGTTTTAAGTGATACTTTGGGATGGGGGTGTAGATGAGATGGGGAGTATGGATGAAATTGGAGGTATGAACTCTAAAGATGGTTCCACTATAGAGCTCACATCGAAATCAGAAGGTAGTTTAGCCCTTGCTTTGCTAATTTGAGCATGTATAGTGAAGGGTTGAGTCTCATCATGATATTGATAATCTTATGCTTCTCCAGATTTTGAATCATTTTGGTGATTTCATCGTGTGACATTCCAAAGGGATTATTGGTAAGATCCTCTACTTCCTCTTGAGGGTTTTGTGATGTTGAAGGAAACTTGATTAGAGGATTACTTGATTCAACATGATTTATTTCAGATTTTTTTTTACTTAGGTCACTTGTAGTGGATGTTTCTTTGTTGGCTTCCATGTTCCTCTTGTGTTGAGATCTAGTTTGCACCATAAAATGGGGATGAATTTTGAAGAATATGGGAGATGAGTCTCTAATTCTTTGGATTGATCTAATCTTAGGCACAAAAAGAGAAAATTTAGGATATTTTTCAAGGATCAAAGGTGATATGATGGGGATGATGTAAAAGATGGATGATGTGGATGTTTGAACTTTTGAGAAATCTTGAGGGGATGCTAGAATTTTTAGGACTTTTTGGATTTGTTTTTGAATTTTGAATTGACTTAGATTTGATTTTTGGTTTGATTCATTTTTGGATTTATGAACAAATAGACCTAAGATGTTGGATTATTGTCTAAGGGGTAGATTTTCTCAAAGGATGATAATTTGAATATGTGTAGGGAGAAGGATGCATCTACCCACACCTATTCAAACAAGATGATAATTTAACCAAGCATATGAAGAAGGATGCATCTACATATACCTAGCTAAACAAGATGGTTTGATAATTTGACTAAGCATATCCAAAAATATGCATCTACACATACCTAGCCAAAGATGATTTGATGTTTCTTATTCAAATATTTCAAGGATTTGATGGTTTTGATTTTTTCCAAAAAGCCTAACATGGAGGATTATTTCAAAAAAATTCAAAAGATGATGGTGAGGTGATTTTGGTTTGATGTTCAAGGATGGATGAAAAGTTTTGATTTTGATCCTGGGATGCACCTAAAAAGACACTTGTTTACTAAACCTCGGTATTGAAGAACATACAATACTTCTAAGGACCTCCATAACCAAGAAGTGGTTCAAACTAAGCATACATTTTTGAATTGTTCAAAGGAATGATTCTATAGAACCTTGTGAATTTTTTGCTTATTTTAATATGTTGCTTTTGATTGCACTTCCTAATGTATTTCTTGATGACCTTTCGAGTGTGATTCCTAAATTTTGAAATTTTTCTCAAGGACTCTTGCTTTGGGATTTTGACTTTCTTGGAAATCATGAGGAACTAACACATGTGTGAGAGAAAATTTTGTTATCTTTAATTAATGATTTTGTTTTACCACAAACACTTCTTTGATTAGATTTTCAAACTAGATGTCCAATGTCCCAATTTCTTTGAATCCCACAAAGTATGTTATGTAGAATTTTGATGAAATTGAGGCAAGGGTTACCTATTGTTAACTTTAGTAAGAAAATTGAGATATGATCCAAGTGTTTAGAAACCTCTAAGGATAAAATCCCAAGGGCAAGAAATAACACATGAATTTGGTCAATTATATTTGCTTCCTAAAGGGTTTGAAGTTTTGATGATGATGTTAAATGTTTGTTTCCAAATGTTTTTGAACAAGCAAAGTGTTTTGTAACCAAGAACAAGCACAACCTTATGGATATGAAAGACTATATTTGTTGAGTCCCCACTTGGACAAGTCCAACTATGCTTATCTTTAGTGAATGGTTAGATGCTTGACCCCACTGGCTCCCCTCTACGACACTCACTTATATAGGGCAGCCAAGCATCAACACCCATGAAACTCCCATGGCATGCTTTCCATTTCTTCTAAAAACCGTAAATATGTGGGGCGGCTTCAGAATGACCGTTCTTGCACCAACAAATAGATAGGGATTTTGGCCTTTCTACAACAAGGGTTTTAATTCATACTTTTCATTCATAGGAATTGACCCAACATGGTGAGAGACCATTGCTGCCCTTCTCATCAGAGCCAACCATATGATACTAGCATTTATTCCAATACTGACATTTATATCTTGGTTGGAAATACTCTTGGGTTTAGAGTGTTACCGATTGATTCATTCCCTTGGGTGAGTACTTTTTCCCACAAGGCAGATCCTCTAAGATAAACAATAGTGAGTAAACATATTCATAATTCGATCAACCTTCATTTAGAAACAAAGGGAGAACACATGCAATAGGTTTCCTCACACTCGCACAATGTTTTGTTCAATTTTAATCCCAAAATGAAATGTGGAGGTGATCACTTTATCCCACCCTAAGACCACCAAAAAGCCTTTTGATTCTCAAGATTTTTGTGAGGTGCGAGAGTAGTGCATATGTCTTTTCAATGGTGTTAGTTTGAGTAAGTAATCACAAATTTTTTTAGCATATGTTCTTTTTAATCCAACAAAGCAATAATGACTTCTTTTATAGCACCAAATTAAGTGTGAGAATTTGTCTTGTTCAATTATTAGCCCCAAAAAAAATCTAGTAAGTTTGTGTCCTAAAGTTCATTTTAAGCTCCTTTTGTAACAAGAGTTCAAAGAGTTATTTTTAGGGCCCAAAATAAAACTAGTAAGTCCTAAGAATGAAATATAGAAATTTTTTTCTTAAGAGGAATAGTGAATTCTCTAAGAGTGTTGAACAAACACTAGAGTGTTTAAAAACACTTGGTATCATGAAATGAGGTCATCATGCTTCTTTTCCTCTTCAACTTTTGATTAATCCAACCTAAAAGAAAATAAATTAGATTTTGCAAAAACAGAGGTCAAGAAAGTGGAAAACAAACCAAATAACCATAATTTGATAAAAAAACACGTGTTAGAAATAAATTTTCACTTTCTACTTCCCTCTAGCAGTGTAATCCACGAAGGCGTCACGGTTTGAAATTACCAGTAGTGTTGTATAGTGCCGCTTACTAGTCAACATTACTCTGTAGCCAAACCAGTGAGCATGAAGGTGTCACTATTTTGATCAGTGGTGCAGTTTGGGGGTATGTGCAGGATCATGATGGGCCAAAAAGTGGTGATATGATGGGTATGTGTAGGGTATGTGGCTGATAATTTTTTTTACCCAAAATTGATGAAACAAAAAAGGGTTTTAAAGGAGATTCTTAGATTTCCACCAATATAAATTATGCTTTTGAATTTAATAAATAATTATTATTCATTTTCTATTTGAATTATGACTAAAATCTCGATTGATAGGCTGATTGAAAAACATCTATAGCTTTCAACGGTATCACATTTTTGAATCCAAAAATGCATAAAAATTATCCTTCACATACTATATAGGATTTAAAAAGAAAAAAATGAATTTTATGAAGTTTTGACCAAGTTAGTGGTTAGAAGTTTTTATATTTTTAAAAGTTGTAATAAAAAATCATAATTAATTATTTACTCAAAAAATTACAAAAATATGCATCACATTGGGACATGAGTCATCTACTTATATCTAAAATCTAATAAAAGAGTATTATCATTTTATTGTGGTTAAGGTGGTCAAACAGACACTTCTTATTTTTTCCCTGAAATTTAAGTACTACTGCATTGAAATTTCAAATTTTCACCAAATAGATTTTTTTTTTTTTTAAATAAACCTAGTAGTTTGGAAACTACATTCAATTTGCTACAAATTCTATTCTTACATATTGTTGAAACAATATGGATAACTTATTCAAATTTTTATGTCAAGTTGCCTAACTCTAATTTTTCTGATTTTTGTTCCACTTAAGGGCCTAGTTTTTCCATGAAGATCTTGCACATACCCTTGTATTTTGACAAGATTCCAGTGAGCCAAAAAGATTTAGTGGTGTTGTTTGAAATTTTGAATTATGGGTGGGAAGTAGGGAGCATCACAGTTTGAATTTTACAACAGTGCAATATGGTGACACTGAGTTCTTAGCAGTGCTAAACAATGACACTGAGCTTCTAGTGGTGGAGTTTTTCTATAAACACACAAAAACACCAAAAAGCAGAGAATTTTCTCAAAAAATGTGATTTGATCTTCTGGTTGGCCCTCCTTCTAGTGCAAAAATGTGAACCTAGATCCTATACCTACAAGAACACAACAAATGAACACATTAATAAGAACAAATTCAAATTAGAATAGAGATTCCTCAAGAAATACATTTGGATGCAAAAGAAAATGAATGAAATGAAGAATACACCACACTTAAAACAAAGATATAAAATCCTATTCTACAACAAAGCAAACACTTAATCTCTTGAGGGAGTTGGTGCCAATTTGATGTGAAAATTGGCCCTTTCCCAACTCCAATGATGTGATGAAGATGATTGATGAAGATTGTGATCCACTTTGTTGAACATTGATGAGTGCTCCAAGATGAAATCTACATAACCTAGCTATAAAACTCAATGAGATGGATGAAGATTTCTATGAATTTGAGTATAGTAAGTTTGCTCAAGTTGTGGATGATCAAATGAGGAATGAAGCCTCTTATTTATAGAATGTAAAGTTGAAGAGATGTCCAAAATGGAGCAATGTGGAACTAAGAATCAACAAATGGCAAGATGCCACTTGTCAATATGTGAATGGATGGAGGATGTACAAGTTTTGAAGAATGTGTCAATAAATGCATATATTTGAAATTTGAAATTGTTGAAATGACATGTAAGAGGGAAAGAACATGCATTGATTGCCACTTGGCTCAAGGAAAAAGGACTTTCAGGTGGAGTAAATTCCTTATTGGAAGGACAAAGTCCACTTGGATTTTTGAATTCAAATTTGAAGAATATTATTTTATTATGCCTTTCGAGAGAAAATAGAGATTTAAGAAATGAATTAAATCTATTTTCTTGTGTAAATTGCAAAAGCTAGAGGATGGGACATGAGAATAGATTAAATTAATAAAGGTTAATTAATTTAATGAGAGATCAAAATGATGTGACATATTGATTTAAATTTATGGATTGATTTAAATCAAAATATGAGAAGAATATGATTTCAAGATTAATTAATTAAATATTTTTGTTTTATTTAAGCAAGGAGATGAAGTTAGATTAAACTAGATAAGGTTTTAATTTATTTAATTTAATGGATGGACTTTAAAGATTTAATCAAATAAAATTGATTATTTAATTAAATAGGGATAATTAGATCAGATTGATTGATTTAGTTAACAAGAAAGAATGACTTAATTAAATAAATGGTTTATTTAATTAAGAGAGGAACATTGATGAATTTAATCAAATAAAGGTATTCGATTAAATGGTTACATCGAGATATGATTTAGGGTGAAACAGTGTTAGTGGTCAAGATCAGATGCGCAATGCCAATCAATATATTTTCTATGTCTACAAACGTATTTAATGTAAGTACATTGTGGGCCCATAACCAACAGGTCCTTGGATTCACATTTTAAATTTAGAGAAATGGAAATATGTTTGGATTGAATTGTTGAGAATAACATATATATAGGATATAAACCCATAGGGTCATGCCATTTCTACATGTTAAACTTTTAAAATATTGTGTTGTTTAAATACATTGGGTAGAATGAAATAATGCTTTATCAATTGCACAATAACATAAATTTTCTTAGGATAAGATATGGGGACATGTTAGAATTTTACAAGGGGGAGACAACCTCTAAGAAAATTAAAATTATAAATTTATACTAATTATTTTTTCATACACAATCTAATAATATCATATATCAATAGATGTAATGTAGAGGAGGAGACTTGCTACTTGTTACACCCCATTTCTTAGTTACCAGGTTACTTTTAGGGTCAATTTAGGATAATGGGGGTCCAAACTAGGCCTCTAAGTGGAAATGGAAATTCAAAAAAATAGAATTAGGCAACTTGACATAAAAATTTGAATAGGTTAATAACATAATTTGAAAAATATGTAATAACATAATTTGAAAAATATGTAAGAACATAATTTGTAGCAAATTGAATGTAGTTTCTAAGCTATTAGTCCTTTTTTCGAAAAGAAGTAAATCTATTTGGTGAAAATTTTCAAAATTTCAAAGCAGTAGTACTAAATTTTTAGGGAAAAAATAAAAAGCAAGTGTATGTCTGACCAACCTATGTACAAGATTTTTTTTTTTTGAAATTTTCAGTATATGTAGAGGATACATGCCTGGATGTGCCACATATTTTTTGCAATTTTTTTCCAAGTAAATAATTAGTTATGAATTTTTTATTAATTTTTTTTTTAAATATTAAAACTTGTTTGTCTAACCACCATAACTTGGTCAAAAATTTATGAAATTCATTTTTTTATCCTATAGTATATGGGATGCATAGAATGTGTTGCATCTTTCAGATTTGAAAAATGTGAAATCATTTGAAAATGATAGATTTTTATCAATTAGCTTACCAATCAAGACTTTAGTCATAATGCATGTAGAAAATCAATAATAATTATTTATTAATTCAAAATAAGACATATCTGATATTGTTGGAAAGCTGAAAATTTTCTCAATAAACTCTTTTCATTTCATCAAATTCGGACAAAAAAAATCATTAGGCACAAGGGTGAACTCAGAAAAACTAATAAAAATTTTTAAACATGGTTTTATAGTTGACTTTCCAAGTATGACACTCCCAAGCCAAATCCCAAGGCACACCTGAGGGAAATCCCAAGGTTGCAGATTTTTTCTGATAAAATGGATATTCATTTTGAAAAACAAAATGGATATCTGTTTTGAAGACCCAAAAACCCTCTTTAGTAAAATGGGCTTAACTTTTGTGTTTTTTTATCAAAATTTTGATTTTTTATAGGCATTGGAAAGGTGATTGAGATCTCTATGCAATAGACTAGGTATTGTTTCTATATTGTACACAAAAGTTAGTTATAATAATTTAAACTTCATATTTCATTTTTGAAACATTAAATGCTCACTATTCGCATACAATGTCCCTTTTTCATGATTCTTTTGTAATACTCATCTCAAAATACTTGAAACATTAGAAAAAATAATCAATAATAAAATATTTATACTTTTTATAGTATGGAGATGAACAAATCTTCATAAATCATCATATATCTTTGTCCCTTTCTCTACCTCTCTATATTTCACTATGTCTCCCCTTAAGCTTTCGACCTATACCTCCACTTGTCTCTCCCTCCCTCCTCTTTTTACCTCTTTAGACATCTCTCTATCAATCTAGATTGAACTCTAGAATTAACTATCTACTTCTCCATCCCTCCCTCCTTCCTTCTCTCTTTGTCCCTTTTTAGACCTATCTTTCTCTCTCTGTTTCTCTCTCTCTCTCCTTGAACTTTAGACCTATCTCTCTACCTCTCTCTCCACCCTTCCCTCTCTCTTTATCCCTATTTAGATATCTCTCTTTCTCTCTAGACCTATCTCTCTACCTCTTTTTCCCTCCATTCTTCCCTCTGTACTTAACTCAATCTCAACTCTCTCCTTATCCCTCTAGCTATCTCTTTATATCTCTTCCTCTCAACTATCACTCTCTCTATACCTACCTTTGCCACCTCCCTCCCTCGCTCCCTCCATCTCTCTCTGTCTCTCTCCCAAGTTCTAGACCTATCTCTACCTCTCCCTCGAGGTATGTGCAAGATCATGATGGGCCAAAAAGTGGCAATATGACAGGTATGAGTAGGGTATGTGGTTCACGACATTTATTTTACCCAAAATTGATGGAATGAAAATAGTTTTTAAAGAATATTTTTAGCTTTCTACCAATATAAATTATTCTTTACTTTGAATTTAATAAATAATTATTATTCATTTTCTATTTGAATTACAACTAAAGCCTTGATTGATAGGTTGATTGAAAAACATCTATAGCTTTCAAACGGTAACACATTTTTTGAATCTGAAACATGTGTCACATTCTATGCTTTTAATTCTATAGGATTTAAAAAAAATTAATTTCATGAAGTTTTGACCAATTTAAGGTGGTCAGACATACGAGTTTTCATATTTTTTAAATGTTGTAATAAAAAAATTATAATTGATTATTTACTTGGAAAAAATTATAAAAAAATATGCATCACATCCAAACCTGAGTCCTTTACTTATATGTAAAATATTATTAAAAAATATTATCATTTTGTTGTGGTTAGGGTGGTTAGATAGACACCTACTTATTTTTTCCCTGAAATTTAAGTACTACTATATTGAAATTTCAAATTTTCACCAAATAGATGTTTTTTTTGTTAATAAACCTAGTAGTTTGGAAACTACATTCAATTTTCTATAGATTCTATTCTTACATATTTTTGAAGTAATATAGATAACTTATTCACTTTTTTACGTCAAGTTGCCTAACTCTGATTTTTCTAAATTTTTCACCACTTAAGGGCCTATTTTTTCCATGGTAATCTTGCACATACCTCTAGATCTCCTCTCTTTTTGTCCCTCTTTCTACCTATTTGTATTTTAGTAAACCCAATAAATCCTAAACAACTTATTCTTCTATGGTTTCTTATTCATATTAGGGTTTCTTAGATATATACTTTTATGATATTTATATCTCAATTTTATATTTGAAACTCTTTCCTTGCCCAATTCTTCATTATGTTTATATTTTTACATATTTCTCTAGTATATTGATTATGAAATCAATTTTACTTACCCTACCCATCCTCGGAAACCACATTATGGTTTCCTTTTCATATTTGATACATCATTAATATTTTTTCTTATTCAATATATAAGTGTACCTTTTGGATTTATTTTTCATCTCCCCCTCTCAACCTTTCCCTCTTTATATATTTATCTATTCTCCCTCCCCACACTCTCTCTCTCCCTCTCTCCCTCTCCCTCTCTCTCTCATTCTACCTATCTCTCTCCCTTTCTCTTCCCCTCTATCTTTCCCAAGTCACATCTATCTCTAGATATCTCTTCCTCTCTCTCTCCCTCTCTCACTATCACTCCTACAGAGAGTAGAGAGAGAATTTGAGAGGAAGATAGAGGGAAGTAGACAAGGAAGGTAATAGAGGTAGAGAAGAGATATAGATATATCTAAAGGGATATAGAGGGGGAATGAGGGAGGGATGGAGTGAGGGGTGGGTAAAGAGAGAGATAGAGGGAAGTGGAGAGGGAGAGAGGAAGGGAGATGTAGAGATTGGGAGGTATGGTGGGATGGATATACGGAGAGGTAGGTAGATAGAGAGGAATATGGATAAAGGAGATAAAGAGAAGTAGAGAGAGAGAGAGAGGTAAGATGGGAGGGATAGAGGGTGAGGTAGGTAGAGAGAGGGAGGGTGAGGGGATATATAGAGAAGTGCAAAGGGAAGGGGAGAGAGGTAATATGTGAGGGATATAGTGAGAGGTAGGTAGAGAAGGAGAGGGTAAGGGGAGATAGAGAGAAGTAGCTCGAGGGAAGGGGAGAGAGAGTTATTGAGAGAGGGAGAGGGAAAGAGAGATAGAGAGAGAGACAAGGAGAGAGAGAAAGAGAGAGGTAATGGGAGATTAGGATTGGAGGGATAGAGGGATAAGTAGGTGGAGAGAGAGTGTGAGTGGAGATATATATCTAAGTAGAGAGGGAAGGTGAGAGGTAGAGAGGAGAGAGAGGGTGAAGATAGATATCTATAGGGAGAGGGGGAATGAGGGAGGGATAGAGTGAGAGGTAAGTAAAGAAAATCAAAGAGGGGAGATAGAGAGAAGTAGAGAGGGAGGGAGGAAGGGAGAGATAGATATAGAGAGGTAGGGTGGGAAGGATATAGGGAGAGGTAGGTAGAAAAAGAGGAAGATGTAGATAGGAGGTAAAGAGAAGTAGAGAGAAAGATATGTTAGGTTTTCTTGGATCTATACTTTTATGATATTTATATCTCAATTTTATATTCACAACTCTTTGCATGCCCAATTCTTCATCAATTTTATATTGTTACATATTTCTCTATTATCTTGATTGTGAAAACAATTTTACTTACCATACCCATCCTTGGAAACCACATTAGGGTTTCATTTTCACATTTGACACATCATTAATATTTTTACTTTTTTAGTATATAAGTGTACCTTTTGGATTTATTTTTCCCCTCTCCCTCTCCACCTCTCCCTCCCCACACTTCCTATCCCTCTTTCGTTCTTCCTCTCCCTCTCCCTCTCCCTATCTCTCTACCTACCTATCTCCCTTTCTCTTCCCCTCTATCTTTCCCAAGTCATATATATCTCTAGATATCTCCTCTTTCTATCCTTCTCTCCTCTCTCCATCTCTCCCTATCATTCCTATAGAGACTAGAGAGGGAATTTGAGAGGAAGATATAGGGAAGTAGAGAGGGAAGGTAAGAGAGGTAGAGAGGAGAGAGATAGGAGATATATATATCTAAAGGGATAGAGAGGGATGGAGTGAGGGGTAAGTAAAGAGAGATATAGAGAGAAGTAGAGAGGGAGGAGGAAAGGGAAATGTAGAGATAGAGAGGTAGGTAGATAGAGAGGAAGATAGAGATGGGAGATAAAGAGAAGTAGAGACAGAGAGAGAGTTAAGGTGGGAGGTATAGAAGGATAGGTAGGTAGAGAGAGGGAGGGTGAGGGGATATATAGAGAAGTACAAAGGGAAGGGGAGAGAGAGGTAATGTGTGAGGGATAGAGTGAGAGGTAGGTAGAGAGGGAGAGGGTGAGGGGAGATAGGGAGAAGTAGAGAGGGAAGGGGAGGAAGAGAGTTATTAAGAGAGGGAGAGGGAGATAGAGAGGGAGAGAGATAAGGAGAGAGAGAGAGGGAAAGAGGGAGAGAGGAAGGGAGAGGTAAGTAATGAGAGATTATGGTGTGAGTGATATAGGGTGTGTAGGGGAAAAATAGGGTTTACCAAATGAATCAACAAAGTGATGGACCAAAAATTTTTCTATGGCCCTAAACACCTCAAATTATGTAAAATAAGATGCCAATAACAATCTGAAATGCAACCTAATTGGTATACCAACTATGGGGGATGTTTTCAGAGCATAAAAAGTTGTGTACCTAGCTAGAAAGTTATTTTTTTGAGCTATGGAGGATTCATTTGCCTTCAGTGGTGAATGGGTCCTTTTAGGGTTTTAGAAAATTGATTTTAGGATCATGTTCCTTGATGTCTGCAATCTTAAAATCCTTGTTATCAAATTTTGGAAGTTTGTATGCAATTTTGTAGATCTCTTTTCGTGATCTTGCACTTTGAATGACAACCCTAGCAACTTTGCAAATTTGACAATATTGCTCCAAATCTTTCTCAACTTGATCCTCAACTTGTAAATATACAATCACACACTCAAGGGTAGAAGAACTTGTTGATTTTTTAGTGAATAGGGTTTTTCTTTGGTTAAACCCATTGTAGGTAATTAAACCAAATGATGAAATGAAGCATGAAAATGAAATATGTAAATGATATCGCCTTGGATGATGTCTTGTGAAACAAATTTGAAAACTATCATGTAGTGGCCATAAAAAATGTAGATCTAGGATCCTTGAAAATGATGTGAACAATTGTTGCAAGTAGATATTCAATGATACATCCACCTCTTTATCTCAACAACATGAATGCATGCATCAAAACCTTGAAATGATGATATGATCATGAATTGCTACAATATAGACTTGAAATATGCCTTGAAATTCCTTATGAATTCTCTTGAAATGCTCTTGTCAACTCCAATTTTCTATATTTCTCAAGTGCTTGAAAGTATAGGATTTCTTAGGAGGAAACTAGGTGAATTAACCCCTTATTTATACTAAAGTAGGAGATTAACCAAAAAATTCAAAGAATTAAGGTCGACACTAGATCTGAAAAGAAAGATAATTAAATTTGTAGACATGGAAAATGTACTAATTAACATTGCACATGTGATCCTGATTACTAACACCATTTTCATCCTAAATCATCCCTCTTTATAACCATTTAATCAAATACCCTTATTTGATTAAATTCATCAATTATCCTCTCTTAATCAAATAAATCATCTTATTTAATTAAGTCTTTCTCTCTCATTAATAACTTGATCCAATTATCCCTATTTAATTAAATAATCAATTTTATTCAATTAATTCCATAAAGTCTATTTCATTGAATTAAATAAATCAAAAATCATTATTTAATTAATCCTTTTATCATATTCTTCTCATATTTGATTTAAATCAACCCAGAAATCGAAGTCAAATTTGTCATATCATCTAATCTCTCATTAAATTAATTAACCTTAGTTAATTTAATCCTATTGCAAGTCCCATCCTCTAGTTTTTTCCACTTGCACATGAAAATTGATTTAATTTATTTATTAAATCTCTATTTTCTCTCAACATGGCATAATGGAGGAATATTCTCTCAATTTGAATTCAAAATCCAAGTGGAATTTGTTCTTCCAACAAGGCAATAAGTCCTTTTTCCTTGAGCCAGGTGGCATTTAAATAATTTCATTTCCCTCTTACATGTCATTTCACCATTTTCAAATATCACCTAATTGCATTTATGGGCACATTCATCCAAATGTGCACATCCTTCATCCATTCTCCTTTTGACAAGTGGAATCTTGATATTGGTTGAATCTTAGTCCCACATTGCTTCATTTTGGGTATCTCTCCATCTTATCATTCTATAAATAAGAGGTCTCTTTCCTCATTCTATCATCCAAAACTTGAGTAAACTTACTATACTCAAATTCATAGCAATCTCTATTCATCTTATTGAGTTTTATAGCTAGGTTATGCAGATTTTATCTTGGAGCACATTGGAATCATTCATCAAGTGGATCATTCTTCATCAAGCATCTACATTACATCATTGGAATTGGGAAAAGGCCAATTTTCACATCAAATTGGCACCAATTCCCTCAAGAGATTAAGATTTTGCTTTGCATTAGAATAGGATTTTATATCTTTGGTTTATGTTTGTTGTGTTCTTCATTCCATTCCTTTTCCTTTGCAATTCAAATGGATTTCTTGAGGAATCATGATACTAACCTTGCATTTGATCTAATACAGTGTTTATTTCTCATGTTTTTGTAGGTTAGGAAGCTTGGTTCACATTTTGGCACTAGAAGGAGGGCTTACCAAAAGTTCTAATGACATTTTTTTCATAAAATTTCATATTTTTTGTTATTTTTGTCTCTATAGGAAACTCCATCACTGGAACATCAACATCATTGTTTAGGACCACTGTGAATCTAGCATCGCTACATTGCACTATTGCAAACTATAAACTCTGACGCCCTCTGTTTCCTGCCCGAGATTCAAAATTTTAAAGTGCACCGCTATGTCTTTTTGGCCTGCTGGAATCTTCCCAAAATTTAAACTGCACTGCTGGTTCAAACAGTGATGCCATCATGCTCATTGGCTCAGCTGTAGAACAACACTAACTGGTAAGTAGCACCATATTGCACCATTGAATCTTTCAAACTTTGATGCCTTCATGGGTTACACCACTGGAGGGAAGTAAAAAGTGGAAATTAGTTTTATGACATGTTCTTTTTTTCAAATCTTGCTCATTTGGATTATTCTCTGACCTCTTGAACTTTGTTTTGTAGATCTGATTGGTCTTTTCTTGTAGGTTGACTTGATTAGAAGTGAAGAGGAAAAGAAGCATAATGACATCATTTCATGATACCAAGTGTTTTTGAACACTTTAAGTGTTTGTTAAACACTCTTAGAGGATTCACTATCCCTCTTAAGGAAAAATTATTATCCTCCATGCTTAGAATACTAGATTTCATTTTGGGTCTAAAAAGAAAATTACAATTTCTTGCTACAAAAAGTCTTAAAATGAACTTTAGGACACAAATTTACTAGAGTTGGTTTTGGATTTAACAATTGAACAAGGAAAATTTTCACACTTGCTTTGGTGCTTAAAAAAAAACATTATTGCTTTGTGGGTCTTAAAATGAACATGTGCTACTTTCTTTTGTGATTGCTTACTCAAAATAACACTATTGAAAAGACGTATGTGCTTCTCTTGCACCTACAAAAATCTTGAGAATCAAAAGGATTTTTAGTGGTCTTAGGTTGGGATAAAGTAATTTCCTCCACACTTCATTTTGGGAACTAAAATTGAACAACAAACTTTGCGAGTGTGAGTGGAACCTATTGCATATGTTCTCCCTTTGTTTCTAAATGAAGGTTGATCAAACTATGAATATGTTTGCTCTCTTTTGTTTATCTTAGAGGGCCTTCCTTGGGGGAAAAGTACTCACCCAAGGGAATGACTCAACTGATAACACTCCAAAGCCAAGAGTATTTCTAGTCGGGATATAAAAGTGGGTACTAGAACAAAGGCCAGTATCACAGGGTTGGCTCCAATGAGAAGGGTAGCAATGGTCTCTCACCTCGATGGGTCAACTCCTACAAACAAAAAGTCTGAATTAAAACCCATGTTGTAGATAAGGCCAAAATCCCTATCTATTTGTTGGTGCAAGAACGATCATTTTGAAGCTGCCCCACACTTTTACAGTTTTTAGTAGAAATGGAAAGTATTCCATGGGAGTTTCATGGGTATTGATGCTTGGCTGCCCCAAGAAGTGAGTGTCATGGATGGGAGCTAGTGGGGTCAAGCATCTAACTATTCACTAAAAATAAGAATAGCTGGACTTGTCCAAGTGGGGACTCAACAAATATAGTCTTTCATATCCATAGGATTGTGCTTGTTATTGGTCACAAAACACTTTGCTTGTTCAAAAACATTTGGAAACAAACATTTAACATTGTTATAAAAAATTCAAACCCCTTAGGAAGCAAATACAATTGACCAAATCTAAGTGTTATTGCTTGCCCTTGGGATTTATCCTTAGAGGTTTCTAAATGCTTGGATTCATATCTCAATTTTCTTATTAAAGTTAAAAATAGGTTAACTTTTCCTTGATTTCATCAAAGTTTTACATGATATACCTTGTGGAATGAGAAGAAATTGAGACATTGGATGTATCTAGTTTGCAAAGTTAATCAAGAAGTGTTTGTGGTAAAACAAAGTCATTAAGAAAAGACTAAAAATAATTGGACACCACACATGTGTCTCCAATGATTTCATGCAAGATCAAGATCAAGAAACCAAAGGTAAAAGCTCTAAGTCCAAAAGATCACCTAAATTTTCTCTCAATGCTATACGAATTCAGACGAAGATTTCTTTTTAACTTTTATAGGAAATCTTCAAGAAACAATCCTGATTTATGTTCATTTTATTATTGTCAAAATCCGAATCTTTTTAGAGAGTTTTTGCATCTTGTTTAGAGAAAAGCATGTTCTTCAAAACCTAGGTCTAGTAAACAGGTGTCTTTTTAAGGAAAACATAAGATCAAAAAATCAAACCTTCATTTATCTTCAAACATCAAAAGACCAAAATCATCTCATCATCAACTCTTTGAAAATCTTGGAAAAATCCTTCATGTTAAACTTTGGGAAAATCATTTGAAACCAATCAGAAAATCACCTTGTTTGATTAGATTTGTGTAGATGCATCCTTCTACACATATTTAGTCAAATTATCAAATCTTGTGAACAAATTCATCCCTTGATAACATACAACATCTTGGGATCTAGGAGTTCATTATCCAAAATCAAAATCAAACCAATCAAAATCATCTTGTTTGGATGGGTTTGTTTAGATGAATCCTTCTTCTCACATCTAGACAAATTAGCATCCTTTGAACAAAATCTACTCTAGGACAACATCCAACCTCTTAGAGTTTATGAGTTCACCATCAAAATAAAAATCCAAATCAAAGCAAATCCCAAAGAAAAATCAAGTCCTAAAGTTTAACATACCCTTCAAGATCTTCTCAAAAAGTTCTAAATCATCCATCAAACATCCATATTACATTTCATATCATTATCACCTTTTGATATTTAAATCATCCTAAAAATTTCTCTTTTGTGCCTAAAGATATATCACTCTAAAGAATTATAGATTCATCTCTTATATTCTAAAAAAATTGATCCCTATTTTATGGTGCAAACTAGATATCAACACAAGAAGGACATGGAAGCCCACAAAGAAACATCAACCTTAAGTGATCTCAGTCAAATCTGAACACTAACATGAATCCTTTTGGATTGAGCAATCCTACAAACAATCTTTCACTCCCTCAAGACCACCAAGAGGATGGGCAAGTGGAAGACCTCACAAGAAACCCTCATGGTATGACCCAAGATGAGATCAATGAGATGGTTCAAAATCCTAAAAATAATAGGATTGTTAACATCATGATGAAACTCCATCCTCAACAATACATGCTCAAACTGTTAAAACGAGGGAATAAACTTCCCTCTGATTATGACGTAACCACTATTGTGGAACCACCTTCAAAATCATTCACACTTCCCATATCATCCACACCTCCCATCACATTGACATCCCAAATTCAAAATATCACTCCAAACATCTAGCAAATCACATCATCAATTGCTCCAACTCAACCGATCATTAAGAAAGGGAGTGCATTCCTCAATGCATTGCAAACACACCCTCTTGTAAACAATTAGGATTTGGATGCAAACACTATCTTGGGTCAAAACATCCCCCAAAATCCATCACATCCATATGTCCCCCTCACCTTTCATAATGACCCATCATCATCATCATTTAATGCAACACCACAAACCTCTCTCCCCATGACCTCACAAGGAAAAGATGACCTATTTGGACTGAGGGGAATTTTTGATCCAGTATCATCATCATTTTCTTAAAGGAGCTTTCCACTCACTTTCCCACCACTCCCACCCTTTCCATTAACATTTTTTTGACCTTTTGGTTTGGGGCTACCACCGATCCTACCACTCATTCAAAATCCCCTCCTAACCATCAATCAAGGCATCATACCAAATCCTCCTCTCTTGCCATCAATATCACAACAAAAAATGACAACCATCCACATATCACAAACAAACAACACATCATCTATCATCCCTCAAAACATGGTCCCTCAAGGACCAAGCATATTAATTACACCATCAACTACAATGATGCCTCTCATTACCACAACAAGCACCATTCCAAATCCACCTCCACCACCACCACCAAAAAAATCAAACACATCAAACCAATACCATATTGTGTTGCAAGTAGCTCAACAAGCTTCCTATCAAAAGGAAC
>VDFB02281492.1:259099713-259213227 GCA_007258455.2 Sequoia sempervirens
ACAATATTTTAGGTATTGAATTAGTCCTCTTGGATAATTTTTCAATGGTGTAAACAGTTCTAAATTCCAAGCATTGAGTCAAAATTTATGACCCCACCAAGTTGGGGTAAATAAATTCCTAGTCTTTTGAAAAATATTGTGTTTCATGTTAGGTTCACCAAAATGTAGAGAAGGTGGATTTGCTACTCATGAATCTATTTATTCTCAAGAGATTCCCAAAGGGAGAGCTTCCCTAAACTACCTTAGGGAACAAAGCGAGAGTTCTAGAATAAAAAAGAGCAGACCATAGAGATTTTCTAGACAAACTAACGAGATTTCAGCAAAAGGACAATAGCATGGAATAAGGATGATAGGACAATGTGTTGGAGTCCCAAAGACGTGCTAGCATCTCATACAGACCAGAAACAAAGTTTATCATGGAAAACAACAAAGTGACATCTAGCGATCTATTTACTAAGAACTTCTAGAGTACAAAAAATTAACAAGATACAACATAACTTAAATAAAGTATATTAAATAATAAAGTAGGAGAATAAGTGATATAAAATTCTCACAAAATTGAAGTAATGAAGCCTCCAACACATGAATATCTTCAATACCTACATGCATAAAATCTGGAGAAAATGTTGGGGCTATATAGGGTTTGCCTTAGTCAAACCCTTGTTTTAGTGTTCCCACCTCCACAGACAGCCAAATAGATAGAGATAAATGAATAAAGGAGTGATAAAAGAAATCCTTGCTCGATGAAGAGGACCTATATGACAAGGATGTGATGAATCCCAAGATGCTCACAAGCACAAAGGGAGGTATCAAATGCAAGGCTTAAGGACTTGCTAAAGAGAGAAAGGACAAACGAGAGGGTTGTAGTTGGAAAGAGCACTGTGAGAGCTTAAGAGTGTTGTAAAAGCTTGAGTGTGCTATTGTAGCAAGCTGTAAAGATCTATGCAAGTAAGATAGAAAAAGCAATAGAGGAGGAAAACATAGGAGCCAAAGCTAGAAAGGTTTATAAGACCAAAATAGATTGAAAATATAACATATAAAGAGAGAATAGGAGGGAAAAGAAGCTTCCTGAGTGGTTACAAGGTCTCCTGAGTTGTTACCACTGGCAAAAATTATTGGGGTAAACCCACAAAAGTGGTTTAAAATTCCAGTGAGGAAGGAAAACTCACAAAAAATGACCCCAAGGAAAAAAATGTGATTTTGGGGGTTCGTATGAACTTACTGGTTCGAGCGAATCCATAAGGGGTTCGCATGAACCAAGGTTTGAGCGAACCCATTTGAATCTCGCCCATAAAAAAAAACCCAAAAAAATGCATTAGGAAGGGTGGTTCACTCAAACTAGGGTTCAAATGAGCCCCTAGGGGTTCGCTCAAACCTCTAGGGGTTCATACAAACCCCCCTTATTCCTCATTCTCCCCTGAAACAAAAAAAAACCCTAATTTTTTTCACTTTAGAGCTTGGTTTAAACATGAAAATGGTGGAGAATTCACAAACCTAGCTGGAATTAGGTAGTCCTCAAAATGAGCTATCCAACAAATATAATTTTAATATGTTTTGCTTTTATTATGTATTTGTTTTTTTAGTTTTATTAAACATAGGTTTTTCATCGAAAATGAAGGTATTTGTTCTACACATGTGTAAAAATAGTAGATTATCAAAAATAAAATAAAAAATATGAGTGTACTAGATATTGAAGTCCTTGATCCAACAAAAAAAAGAATTTCAATATATACAGAAAAAGTTACACATTATATGATTGCGCTATTTCTGAATTGTAATTGGTTTGACTTTGAAACTTTATTAAAGAAAGGTATTCAATAAAAAACTATCTAATCTAGTGGAAGCACTAGATATTAGAGTTACAAATCTAAATTCAAAAGAATTAGAATGTTATCCTTCATGGAAAAAAAGTTATGCATTGTACAGTGTGCGTCACTTTTTAAAAATGTGTTTTTTTGAAAAAACTAGTTTTCGAGGGAGATCGAAAAAAAAGGTGCAATCTGATTCCAAAAATTTTGAAAAAAATATTTTTATAATCTGCAGAAAAAATGTGACGAAACTCTAGTTTACATCATCTTCAAATTTCTCATGGTTTAGCCGCTTTAGGTTCTCAAAGGTGAAGATTTATTTTAAAAAAATTATTTTAGTGTCTAGTTTGGCCAAAAATTGTAAACCACTATTGTGGGATCACCCATTGACAAGTGGAAAACATGCTCAAAAGTGATCATTTTAACATTGAAATGTTGCAAGATGCTAGTGTGGTGTGCAGACATTCATGCAGTGCGCTAGTGTCCAAATACATCATGCTACAAAATGACATGAACAAGAAAAGCACAAGGTTTGACGCAAAGATGGCGTGTGAAGGTAGCTACTGAAAAGGGGTCTCGAGCATCCTGAGAAGGGAAAAATGCTGATGCAAGGTCTAAAATAAGCCTACACAAATTCTAAAGGAGTGGACACTAAAGCAAATACAAGAATGTATATGAAATTGCAAGGGGTGCAATTTTATAACATTACAATTTCCAAATTATCTCACTCCCTCTCATAGATAGAACATCTACAAATAAATATATAGTGTTGGATCAAACTATGTATGCATCTCAAAGTATTGTTGTAGGATCAAACTATTTCTATTGTATCTTTGAATATCAATTCCTAAAATTGTGACAAGATTAAATGGTATATATGTGGTTATCATGCATAAAGTTACACAATCTTTTTTAGAATCAATACTTGCATAGATGTGTCCAAAGCCATTATATTGGCGTATTCTATACACAAAGCATCTTAGCATTGTGTTGAATGTACAAAACAATAATATGATATGAATAAACCTTATGTTGACCCACTGCATAAGAGCACAAGTTATTTGGAATTGTGCACATGAGTGATCAAATTGGAGGCTTGTGTGAGTGTTGTGGTGATCAAATCAACATGAATTCAATTGTAGAAGGCATTTGAGACTTGATAGTGAGCACTTGGAGTAGCTACAAGTTGTATATTTTCTTTGTATTTGTTTCAATTTTATTAATATATTTGGTAGATGAGAAACTATTAGTACTAGTTATTTTTCCTTTTTATGAGATTTTCTAAGATATAAATTTTAAAATTATTTTGTGATTTATTCTTGCTTTTAATTTATACCATAACTAGTATTAGTACTAGTTATTTTTCCTTTTTATGAGATTTTCTAAGATATAAAATTCAACCTCCTTTTTCTCTCTCTTTTCCTCTATATCTCTTATCTTTATCTATCTTTATTTATTCATGGTACTCTATCAATGCTCCCTCCCCACTATCTCTTAATTTCCTTCTTTATTATAAGTTTCAAGATTCTAATTACATATCCAATTTTAAATATCAATCCATAAATATATATATCACAATAGTTAGATTAACATTCTATTAATTTTAAATAAAATTTAATTAATTTCCATTTATATATCTCAATATCTTAAATCTTAATTGATAAACTAATTTAAAATTTAATTACATCAATTAATTTATTATCTCTCCTTAAATATCTAAAATTACATTGTATCTCCCTACACTAATCTTAAATACCAACAATAAAATATAGTCACGTCCTTATCTTACATTAATATATCTACAAAGTAGCTTAAATAATCATATCCCACCTCAACTAAGAGGCTACATAAACAAGCACATGCCACATATTCTTCATATCCTCTTCAATAATTTATATACAATGGACAATCTTCATATTTTTAATTCTCTTTTAATAGCAAGAAATTCAATATAGGAAAAGTCCTTAATAATGCATGTTACATACTAATTTTTAAGGGGAAATAAGAGAACTTAAACAAAAAATATTTTTTATAACAAGATAAATTATTTATAAACTTGCAAATAAAAAAGTTGTGACCAATGAGTAGAGTATACTTGTATTAGTGTTGATATTGAGCAAATTAATAGCATAAAACATTACAAATATTAGTACCTAACTCCAAATCATTGAAAAAAAGGTGGGAATTTACTCCACATATTTCATGCCAACATAATCAAGGTTCACATAGAAACCATGATACAAATGACATAGATTAACTCAATGCTCATTAATAACCATTCACTAAAACCTAAATAAAATACCTTGCAAACATGTCTTAAGCAAAGGCAAATAATTTAAATTAAACATACAAAAAAACCCCAAAATATAGAGAGATCAAGCATGAACTAAGTTTTTTTCCATCACCTCTAATTCCAATTCCTCCTCTATTCCTCATTACATAGTTAGATGTGTCTTACAAAAAACTAGTGAAAGAAAAAAAATGATGAAGGAAAAATAATTAAATTTAATGACTCAAATATATTCAATAATCTTGCATTATACTTATATGATAGCAACCATTGATTTCCAAATTATCTCACTCCCTCTCATAGATAGAACATCTATAAATAAATATATGGTGTTGGATTGACATGTTAGAGTATATGCATGTGCACCCACATTTTAAATATACATATGCATCTCAAAGTATTGTTGTAGGATCAAACTATTGTTATTGTATCTTTGAATATCAATTCCTAAAATTGTGACATGATTAAATGGTATATGTGTGGTTATCTTTGACCATAAAGTTACACAATATTTTCTAGAATCAATACTTGCATAGATGTGTCTAAAGCCATTATACTAGAGTATTATATACACAAAGCATCTTAGTGTTGTGTTGAATGCACAAAACAATAATCTGATATGAATAAACCTTATGTTGAACCACTGCATAAGAGCATGAGTTATTTGGAAATGTGCACATGAGTGATAAAATTGGAGGCTTGTGTGAGTGTTGTGGTGATCAAATCAACATGAATTTAATTGTAGAAGACATTTGAGACTTCATAGTGAGTACTTGGAGTAGCTAAAAGTTGTATATTTTCTATGTATTTGTTTCAATTTTATTAATATATTTGATAGATGAGAAACTATTAATACTAGTTATTTTTCCTTTTTATGAGATTTTTTAGAATATAAATTCTAAGATTATTTTGTGATTTATTCTTATTTTTTATATAATTTTCAAACTTGTACAATAATAAATCAGCTAATAATTCAAATTCTTGTTCTAATGATTTCTACTAACATTTTCATAGATTTGAGCCCCTTTTGGATGTTTTAATCATCTTGACTCGAGGGTTTCAAGATTAAAAAAGAAAGAAAGTTATTTATTAGTTATCACGGTGTGCATTGACCATGTAAGTGCCCACTTTTGTTGACTTTTGCTGACTGGATAATTGAGTCGTTCAAATGCTACCATGATTTCATTCTAATTAGATACTTCTGCAGTGACTGAATTGGCTGAGTGTCTGCAATCCTTTCCCTTTTTACTTCAATACAATCGCCCACCCATCACTCAATGCATCATTTTAATCTCCTTCTTACCTTCATTGTCTATACCATTTTACTCCTCTGTTCGCTATGCACAGACCTCAGTTATACTTCTTGCAAAAATTGTTAAATTAGTAAAAATATGTTCTGTACTGTTGTGAGTTGGGAATGTTTCCCAAAATTTTTGTGTGTTTCCCTTTTCTATTTTGGAAATTTTCCCATTGTAGTTTTTGGTGCCTTTTTCAACTATATTTGTTTATGTATATATCTATCTTTTTTCTCAATAAAGTGTGGAGACAATTTGCAGCATATTTCTGTGTAAACATAACAAAATTAATTTATCCGCCTATGTGTTTTTATCACAGTTTATTATTGAGTATTAAATTTCTGGTTTATTTATTGTGTATTGGCATTTTTTTTTTAATTTATTGTTTCTAAAATATGATCCTTTACATACATGATAGTAATAGTGTCTCTGATTTCTCTTCTGGTGGAGTTAAGAAACGTAATTGAAAATGATTATATTCTATTTTGAAAGATAAATATCTCTATTTTTGTGGCTAGTGTTTAAATGAAGAAAACCTTGGTGGATATCACCCATGGAAGTTGAATTCGAGCACATGATTGAGAACACTTAGGATAATGATGGTCCCAAATCCTCTATGGAAAGTAGTTGCAGATTCAAAATTTTCCATGTGTTAAAGATCATATTTAGTAATAATGGTTTATCCTTCATGGGTATTTGTAGTAATTATTCAGGACAATATTTCTTCACCTGATGATGTGGGCACTTGCACAAAGATACCTCATAAATCACATCGTTTATTCCCTTCATTTTTCATCATGATCTTCATATCGCTCAAAGTACATATTAATACATATTAATATGTAAGCGATGCACAAAATGGCCTCAAAAAAGCCTCTACACGTTTGAGCATTTAAGGAAATAGGGGATGACATAGCTTTAGTACTGTGTCCCTCTTTTTGCAATGATTTTGTCTCACTTTTTTAAGCTAGAGTTTGTCATTAAAAAGCGGAAATAACTTGTTATTTTTCGCAAAAAATCTATGCTAAAAGTAAGGAGTCTGTTGTTATTTCCTTCGTATTTCCAGTAGAGCGTTTCTGCATAAAACCAGCTTCTATGGTACTTCGCCTGTGGAATTACAGAGTTCGTCTGCCAGTGAAACTTTGGGAGAAACCCATTGAGGAATATATTACTCATGACATCCTGAAGTCTATGTTTCGAATGGACTGTGCAAGAGTGGAGGATAGCATTCGAACCATTTGGGGACAGAGGTCACCAGTCCTTGTGCTCACAGACTCCTCTTCCCATGACAGGTGATCTCCGTCTTTTTATCTAATGCATTGGATTTACTTCAGTCTTTGTCTGAAATTGAAGACCTTTCCAGAAAATATATTCGCTTTCATTTCTTGTTGGATAATGTTGTTCTTCGAGCGACCCAGGAATAATAATTTTATAGTGGCGAGGGTTCATTGGAGGGTTATTTCCCAGAAATCTAATTTAGAACTGCCAATGCTTTGAGGAAATTTTTGATGCTTTACGACTAGCTCTCCAGTATGAAAATGATACCATCTTATTGCAAGCCTTAAGGAAGCATCAAAGTAATGTCTGCTCGATCATGGAGATGGAGGTAATGGATAAGTTTTATGCTGTGAATTGCCTTCACATTCATGTTTTACAACCACCAAGACAAGGAATACATCTGGATCTGCATTTGGGTGTTAATTCATGAGTTCGAGCTTCTGAGGGTGGTCATAATGTGCATGATTAGATAGTTAATCATCCTTAGTGGTTTTCATCAGTTGTCAATCATCCACAAAATACAAGTGCAGTTCCTCGTCTTCAAAATCTTGGCATTCAAAATGTTCGTGGAAGGTGTGCAGGAAGAGTTTCACAGAGGGCTGCCGGCTGAGGACATTGGACGAAAATTCAGTAAATGGGGCGCCTTTTAAAAATTAAAAGCTTTATTTTAGGAGGGTTTTTTATTTTAGAAGGATTTTTTGATTTATAATTAGCATACATTTTGAATTTGTTTACTTCTGGGGTTAAAGTCAAATATTATGTTCGGCTGGGGTTAAAGACTTATATTATGTTCGAATCTAATCACATAGAAAATGTTTAAAGATCAGGGTTATTTAGTCTTTTTGAAGCTATATGCGGCTTAATTGGGAAAATGCTAAATTTTGTATTACCAACATATTGGTATCGTCTTGGGGTAACTAGGAGATAGTGGTTTTTTGGATTTGTCTTTTGGGGTTAATTAGGAGTTAGTTGATCTTGGATCATCAACATGTTTTGTAATTTGTTCATTTGGAGCTATAACCAGAGGTTTTCTTACTGGTTCTTTTCTGCCAGTATGCTCCCTAGAACCAGTTTTTGTATTATTCTATTTATATAATTAATATATATCAATGGCTTGCCACTTTCGCCAAAAAAAAGAAATGTATGGTATAAGAGCTAGTTAGAAATCACAATGAATGCTAACAATACACAACTACATATTCTTAAATTTAATGGGAAAAACTATGATTTTTGGAGTTTTCAAATGAAGATTTTGTTTAGGTCATAGGAGCTATGGGATCTTGTGCATAATGGGTATTCAAAACCAACATATGCAACAACATTAACAACACTCACAAAAAATGAAAGGGATTTACTGTAGAATAATTAAAAAAGATCAGAAAGCATTATTGTTCATTGTGCAGGTTCTTGATGAAACTCTCCTTCCAAGAGTTATAGCTATTTCGATAGCCAAAGAAGCATGGGATCTTCTTGCACAATCATTTCAAGGTATAGAAAGAGTAAGAACAATTCGTTTACAAATGCTTAGAAAATATTTTGAAATTTTATAAATGTCAGATTTTGAAAGTTTAGGAGATTTCTTTACTCATAAAATGGGGATAGTTAATCAGATGAAAATAAATGGCGAGGTTATGACTAATCGAAAAATTGTTGAAAAGATTCTAAGTTTGCCTACAAAATATGATCTTGTAGTTATAGCTATTGAAAAATCAAAAGATCTAATTTCTTTGTCTGTAGATGAGCTTATGGGTTCACTATACACACATGAGAATAGAATAAATAAATCAACAAAGGAGCCACTTGAGAAAGCTTTAAAGAGAAAGCTATACTTGAAAGAAAAAGAAGTCACACCAAAATCATCTTCAACATAAAGAGGAAGAGGTAGAAATTGAAGAGGAAGAAGATGACATTTTCAACAAAGAGGAAGAGGTCAAAGAAGCAATAGAAGTGATGAAGAAAACTATAGTTACACTCAAGCAAGAGGTAGAGGTTTTCAAAGGTATGATAAATTATCTGTTCAATGTTATTACTATCAAAAGTATGGACATATTGCAACTAAATGTAGAAAAAAGATTGCAAATGAAAGTAAATAGGAATCCCAATATGAAAAAAAAGGTGAAAGGAAAGAAGGATATGTCTTGCTAACTTGCAACACAAAGGAGGAAGTAAATTATGACAAATGGTATGTTGATAGTGGGTACAATAATCATATGACAGGACACAAAGAGATATTTCAAAATTTGGATGAGTCCATCAAATATGAAGTCAAGATGAGAAATGATATAATTGCATCGGTTATGGGGAAAGGGAGGGTATTAATCACAACAAAACAAGGTGAGAAAAAATATATTGGTGATGTATTTTATGTACCAAGCTTAAAGCATAATTTGTTAAGTGTAGGTCAACTTGTGCAAAAGGCCACATTGTCAAATTTGAAAAGGGTTCATACATTATTGTTGATGGTAAAAATAAGCTGATAACCAAAATACCCATGACTACTACTATGATGTTTTCTCTTAGTATCAGAAACAATATGCATTTAAATTTTAGTCCTTTTGTAAAGGACACTTAGTGGTTATGGCATCTTAGATTTGGTTATTTCATTTTTGGTGGACTAAATATTTTGCATAAAAAGAACATGGTAATAGGTTTACCATTTATCTAAAGACTAGATGAAGAATGTGAAGGTTGTATTATTGGAAAACACTATAGAGAACCCTTTCCAATAAGGGATTCTAGGAGAGCTTTAGTGCCATGGGAGCTAGTTCACTCAAATCTATGTGGACCAATTGAGGTTGCTTCATTATCTAGTATGAGATATTTTTTGACATTTATTGATGACTAAAGTAGGAAAATTTGGGTGTATCCTTTGAAAAATAAATTAGAGACTTTCAATAAATTAAGAGAATTTAAAGAATTACTTGAAAAATAAAGTGGCTACTTTGTCAGATTTTTAAGGACTAATAGAGGTGGAGAGTATATTTCACATGATTTTCATAATAATTTTTTTATTGAAAATAGCATAAAAAAACAACTAACAACAAGGTGTACACCTCAAAAAAATGGTGTAGCTAAGAGAAAAAATAAAACAATTTTAAATATGGTAAGGAGTATGCTTAGTGTTAAGAATTTACCCAAAGTTTTTTGGGAAGAAGCAGTTTGTTGTGTAGGTTATATTTTGAATAGATGTCCTACAAACTCAGTTTGGGGCATGACACTAGAAGAAGGCTGGGGAGGATACAAACCTTAGGTAGATCACCTAAGAATTTTTGGTTGTATTGCTTATTCTAATGTTCCAGATGCACTCAGAAGTAAATTGGATGATAAGGAAAAAAGACATATTTTTGTTGGGTACAGTGAAGAATCTAAGGCATATAGGTTGTACAATCTTAAGAATAAAAAGTTGGTGATAAGCAGCAATGCCAAGTTTCTTGAAGATTAGGAGTGGTGTAAGAATCTAAAAGAGAAACATCAACAAGTTAACATTTAAGATGAAGCTACAAATCAACAACAAATTTTGGCTGTTAATATAGGAGCCACTATTATTAGCATTCAACAATCAACACTAAGAAGAAGCTATTCTTCATCTCCACCAAGTCATATACATGTTTCATCAAGTAGTTCTTCATCATCCATGCAAAAATCTCTAAAAATGTGGCAAAAACCAAGGAGCTTGTCTGACGTATATTAAGAAACAACAGAGGTAAATGAAGATATTTGTCATTTTGCTATTTTTGCTGATAGTGATCCTATTACATTTGAAGAAGCTATAAATGATGATAGATGGGTTTAATATATCAATGAAGAAATTGCATCCATAGAAAATAATCAAACTTGAGAAATTGTAGATCTCCTTGAGCATAAGAAGCCAATTGGAGTAAAGTGGGTGTATAAAAAGTGCAATGAGCAAGGTAAAGTGAATAAATACAAGGCTAGGTTGGTAGTGAAGGGCTCTAAACAAAAATCAGGTATTGATTATAATGAAGTTTTTGCACCTGTTGCCAGAATGGATACTATTCACATGATTTTAGCTCTTTCAACACAAAAGGGTTGGAAACTCTTTCATATGGATGTAAAATCAGCATTCTTGAATGGCGTATTAGAGGAAGAAATTTACATTGAGCAACCACTTGGTTTTTAGATTAAAGGTCATAAAGGTAAAGTACTCAAACTAAAGAAAGCTTTGTATGGTTTAAACCATGCACCTAGAGTTTGGTATGAAAGGATTGAATCATTTTTTTAAAAAAATGTTTTTGAAAAATTCCCTTATGAGCCCACCTTATTCATAAAAAAAAATCAACAAGGAGATGTTATGATATTTTTCATTTATGTTGGTGATTTATTTTAAACTAGAAATAATGAAAACATGCTTAAAGAATTTTCAATGGCAATGAAGAGTGAATTTGAGATGACTGATCTTGGTTTATTGCATTAGTATCTTGGTCTTGAAGTAACTCAAAATAGTGATGGGATTTTCATTTCACAAGAAAAGTATGCAAATTATATTTTGAAAAGGTTTAAGATGGAAAATAGAAAACCAACAATTACACCTATTGCCATGGGTGTGAAGTTGAACAAAAAAGATGAAACCAAAAAGGTAAATTCTACTTTTTATAAAAGTTTGGTTGGAAGTTTAATGTGCTTAACTACAACAAGACCAGATATCATGTATTTAGTAAGCTTGATAAGAAAATTCATGGAGGACCCACATGATACTCATCTACAAGTAGGTAAAAGAATACTAAGGTATGTTAAAGGGACTTCAAATCATGGAATTTTTTATGAAAAGAAGGGTGTTTTGAAGTTAATTGCTTATATAGATAGTGATTGGGCCAAAAATCAAGATGATAGGAAAAGCACTTTTGGGTATGTTTTTACTCTTGGTTCAGGTGTAATTCCATGGTCTTTAAAGAAACAACCCATCATTGCATTGTCATCAATAGAGGTAGAATATTTGGTAACCACTTTAGCAGGTTGTTAAGTAGTTTGGTTACGAAGAATGCTTCAAGCATTGTTGTAGCTCCAAATGGAAGAAACAATTATATTTTGTGATAATCAATCAGCCATTGCACTTTCTAAAAATATTTTCTTTCATGGAAGAAGCAATCACATAGACATAAAATTTTATTTCATCAGAGAGTTGGTTAAAAGTAATGAAATCAAACTTTCTTATTGTAGGTCCAAAGATCAGGTTGCTAACATCTTGACAAAGCCTTTGAAGGAAAAAGATTTCAATAAACTGAAGAATCATTTAGGGATGAGAATTTGTCTTGCAAATCATATTTTAGGGAGGATGTTAAATTAGTAAAAATCTATTTTGTACTGTTGTGAGTTGGGAATGTTTCCCAACATTTTTGTGCATTTCGTTTTTCTATTTGGGAAAGTTTCCCATTGTAGTTTTCGGTTCCTTTTTAAATTGTAGCTATTTATGTATATATCTATCTTTTTTCTCAATAAAGTGTGGAGACAATTTGTGGCATATTTCTATGTAAACATAATAGAATTAGTTTTTCCACCTTTGTGTTTTTATCACAGTTTATTATTGAGTATTAAATTTCTAGTTTATTTATTGTGTATTGGCATTTGTTTTTTTAATTTATTGTTTCTAACAAAAATAAAAATGTGGCGGTAAAGACATCCCATATCATTTTGGTTTGTGGGAAAGTGGATGTGGTCTACCAAAATTTCAAATTGACTATGAAGAGAACACATGTTCGGTAATTGAAATTGGAAGCCAAAAGTACATAGTATTAGAGTTTTTCCTTGATAATTAGACTTCAACAATTACTAAGGACACAAATTTCAAAAATTATTCATTTTCATATAATCTTAACAAATATGCAATCCAAGCCTTAGGTCTCTTTGATCACATCCAATGACAGAACATCAATCTAGTAGTATATGTGTGTGGTTCGCAATGTGTACTACCTAGCCTCGAGTTTCTAGGATGTGGCTTTAAATGGGTTACTATTGAAGGGGCATCAATCCGTTGGAATATTGAAGAGGAACAAGACCATAAATATCATAGTTTTGGTTCAAGTGGTGGGATTTGTGGATTTAATATTTCTAATTCAAACTAGTTTCTTTTCTTTTGTGAGGATACACCCCATCAAGCCACATGTCCACCAAGTATTTGGTTCAAGTCTCTATATTTTCCTCTGTGTACCCAATTAAGTTTAGCTTCCTTGCAATTTGATAACAAAAAATGTAAAATTGGATCATCTATCAGTAGTTATATGGAAATTATTTTTCACATCTAATTAGAATTTAACATATTTAAACAGGCATGAGCACAAATTATGGAACAATACCACCTGTAAAGGGTAAGAAACCTTTTTTGTGAGTTTTAAAAATCTTCTAATTTTCTTTCATGGTAGAGTTACTAATCTATATTACTACACATCAATTCTAGGTATAGCTATTGGGGCAAGTGATTTAATAATTATAGTAGTATTATTACTTATGATGGCCATCTATCGAAAGAGGTCATCCTTCTTTAAAGGTATCCAAACTTTAAGGTCTATTTGGAAAGTGGAGAATTTTCTACAAAGTTATATTCATCAAGTGTTGGAAAAATATTCATTCTCTTAGCTAAAGAATATCACCAACAACTTTTCAAATAAACTGGAGGAAGGAGGATTCAGTGTGGTTTATAAAGGAACACTCCTTAATGGTTTTTTGGTGGATGTCAAACTTCTTGATCAAGCAAGACATAGTGAGAGCTAGTTCATGAATGAAGTTGCAACTCTTGGAATCATTTATCACATTCATTTGGTTCAAATGATGGGTTATTATTTTGAATTATTCAGAAGTGCACTCGTATATGATTACATGGCCAATGGATCCCTAGAGAAGTTTATATTTCAATGAAAAGAACAAGAAAAAATGCTTAATTGGGATCAATTTTACTCAATTGCTTTGGGTGTTGCTCATGGAATTTATTATTTGCACCAAGAGTGTCATAGGTGCATCATCCATTTCGACATTAAGCCCCATAATATATTACTGGACATAGATTTCACACACAAGGTAGTTGATTTTGGTCTAACTAAACTATATGGGAAGGGTGACAACCACGTATCAATTACTGTTGTGAGAGGAATGCCAAGATATGTTGTGCTAGAATGATGGCCCAAAAATTTGGGACCCGTAACAGAAAAATCAAATGTTTACAGTTTTGGAATGTTATTATTAGAGATATCTCAAAGGAGGCAGAACATTGACATGCAAGTGAGTCATCCTTGAGTCAACTGTATTTTCCAGAATGGGCTTTCAAATTGATAGAGAGTGGGGAGTTATAGAATAGGTTGACAGAAGTAAGAGCCAAAGGTGACATAGAAAAGGAAGATGAAGAGAAGGTAAGGAGAATGACAAAAGTAGGACTTTGGTGAATTCAATATAATTCCAACAATTGACCGTGTATGAGCAAGGTCATACAAATGGTAGAAGGAAACAGTGATGATGTAAGCAATCCTCCATTACCTTTCAATTCCTCCCCTTCGTGTGAAGCTCCATTGTCATCTTCCACCGAAGAATCTTCACCCATGGTATATACACATGAAGAGGACTTGGACAATTATCCATTTAGAAATGAGATGATGTATTGAGCCATCTTCCTTACATGAAAGTAGAAATTATATGATTTTGATTTGTAGGGATCCATCCTTTTAATATTAGAAATAATTATTATATAACTGCAATGTAAGTAGCCATCTTCATCATATGAAAATAAATCATTCACGAGTATAAATATTTTTGTCTCTTTATATGTCATGAGATTATGAGAGGGGTCATACCCTCCCATTCTTAAAATATCAATGGTCTTCAAACTATTTTATTTACCATCATAAAAATATATTTATATATTTGTATCAATGTTAATATTGAAAAAATTAATAACATAAAACATTACAAATATTAGTATCTAACTCAAAAAAATTAAAGGTAAGGTGGAAATTTATTGCACATATTTCATGCCAACACAATCAAGGGTCACATAAAAACCATACAAATAGAATAGATTGACACAATTCTCATTAATAACCATTCACCAAACCTAATTTAAAAACCTTGGTAACATGTCCTAAGCAAGTGAACCAAGTTTGTCATCATCACCTCTAAGTTTTCTCATCATTACATAGTAGGATGTGTCCAAATTTTGAATGAAAAATAATTAAATGCAATGACTCAAATATATTCAATCATCTTGCATTGTACTTAGATGATATCAACCATTGATTACCAAATTAGCTCATTGCCTCTCATAGATAGAATGTCTTCAAATAAATATGTGGTGTTGGATTGACATGCTAGAGCATTTGCATGTGCACTCATGTTTTGACTACATGCTATGGACAAAGATTTTGGCACCACAAGGCTCTCTAACACTTCTAGGGTTTTTCACTTAAAAGGAGAGAGGTAGGCCAAAATGTGTAATATGTCCACTCAAAACTAATATTAAAATATGAATGAAATATGCCTAAATGTAATGTCCTAAAAGCAATAAACTGATAAAAGATATTGATTATTAATGAAAAACTAATGAAATGCAAGATGTTTGAAAACACAATGTGATATGTAGAATGACCTAAGAATGTAAACAAACTATAACAAAAAGGAATGAGACTGAAAAGGTGCACCTAGAAATTGGAATGTGATGAAGAGAGGCTTTGGAATCCTACAAAATTTGTTGTTGAATCCAACTCAGACACTTATGCCAAGATGGACAACTTAGTCCTATTTCAGGGAAATCTGCTAGAACAGGTTTCAACCAAAAGGGTATCCAGAAATATAGAAATCACTTTTCAAGACTAGTAGTGGGACTAATTCACCACAAATGGTGACTTATTCTATCTGTGAATCTTGAGAAATTTGGGACAAGAATTTGTAGTCTCCAATCTGCACTTTTATTCTTGATGAGTTTCTCGATCCGAATCTATAGAATCCAGTTTGTAGGAAATCTCCAAGCTTATTTTAGGGATTTGTTGACTTTAAAAGACTTTGATGGAATTATGAGACCTTTTAACACCTTTCTCTTTAACAAATTTGCATACAAGACTAGCAAAACACACATGTAAAGAGGGAAAAAAGGGGTTAAGGGCTAGTGAATAGGGGTTTTCCTTGGTCAAACCTCAATTTGGTAATTAAACCATTGAAAATGAAATAAAATGGAAAGAGGATGATGAATGGGCAACATGCAATGCTACAACTCACCAAACCCTTGGTGTAGAAATGTAAATATATGTAAGTAGATGCTCCGATGAATGTAGACTTGATAATGCCTAGAATGCTTGAGAATGAATTAAGGAAATTAGGATATTAGAAGATTGATTGGGGTTGAAAATGAGAGGAAAAACCTTTATTTATACTTTATTTTACAAAATTTCTCAAAAATATCACATCACAGGTTGACCTCAAGGTTTAGAGAATAATATCTCACCAAAATTTTGAAATAATTCTAATTTTTGTTCCAAATGGGACTAAGTCACCCCTAGTGGTGACTTGCTCCCACTAGGGTAGTTTAAATGGGTGTCAAGAATTAAAGTGTATTAAATGATGTTTAATGGGATTATTCTCTAAAACACACTTAAGTCCTGTAAGCGTATTAAAGGGGCATTTAAACATAAGAAAGGGTAAAATTATTGATGACAAGCCTAGAAAAGTGTGAAAATTTGTTACAACACTTTACAATACTTTGAAATAAGGCTTGGTAAGTGATAAAAATCCTTATTTAAGTGAATTATAATAAAAAAGTCCTATAAAAGCATGAAAGTGGGTTACAACACTTCACAACACTTTTACAAGACATCATAGAGTTCTTAATGATTCACAATGATCCAATACCTAATATGAATGTGTTGAACACATTACACCATTAAATCAAGGAAAAATCAAGCCAAAATCACAAGGATGGCCTAAATAGGAAGAAAATGTAAAAGGGTTACTTTTCCCTTGTCCACACATGCATCTCAAAGTATTGTTGTAGGATCAAATTAGTGTTGTTGAATATTTGAGTACAGATTCCCAAAATTATGACATGATTAAATGGTGTTTACGTAGTTATATTACATTAAGTTACATGAAATTGTTTAGAATCAATGCTTGGTAGATTTCCCCAAACCCATTATGTTAGAATATTTCATTAAAAAAACATCTTAGCATTGTGTTGAATGCACAAAACAATAATTTGATATGAATAAACCTTATCTTGAGCCATTTCATAAGAGCATGGGTTATTTAGAATGTGCATGAGTGATAAATAATACTTGGATTGTCAAGAGTACTTCCAAAACCTTGGGGAGCCAATTTATAAATATTCACCTAGTTAATATTCATTTCAAATTTGGAACCATTTATATATAGCCAAGGAAAGTTATATGAAATAAGTGTCTAATAATATCATATATAACAAATTCAATCTAAATAAATTGAAGAGTATTAATTTCACAAGAAACAATTCAAATAATAAGAGATTATGAATTGTCATCTATTGATACAAATACCTTAACATATTTTTACTAACAATATAATACATGGAAATGACATATAGTTATAGGACCAAACAAGAAGTTAAAAATAAATGTTATATTTTATGTTACTATTATTATAAACTAGAATCAGAAAACTAAACTTTCCAACCACCAACTCATTGTTGTAACTTCTATAATATCACCACACACAATAATTAACCATTAAAATCTAAATGAATAAGGATAATATATTATCATAATGTTTTTATACTCATATATGAATAATTTCTTATTTTAAAATAATAAAAATATAAATTATTTTGTAAAAAATATCCATATATATCTGTAGTGTCAAAAAAAAGATCCTTTGACATTTTTGCACTTGTTTGGGTCCTCCTTGTGGATTTTGGCTTAATGTTGCCTTGATTTAGTGTTGTAATGTGGATAACACATTCACATTAGTTCTTGGGCCCTTGTCAACTAATGGAATTTAATGGTGCCTTGAAAAAGTGTTGTGAAGTGTTGTAACACGCTTTCACATTTTTCTAGGGTTTTATTAATTAGCTAAGAACAATTAATATACTTTTAATCATAATCAACATTAATCTTGCCTTATTTGGAGTTTTGTAAAGTGTTGTAACACACTTTCACATTCCTTTAGGCTTGTCATTAATAATTGGGCTTTCTTATGCTTTAATTGGCCCTATTTTGCATCCACAAGCCTCATTTATTGTATCTTTTCAAGGATAATCCAAACACCAATCTATGAACAATCATAATTTAGGTGGTCCTAGCTTGTGTGGCCTAGATTTAGTGTTTGGGACTCATTCGCCACCTTGGCCGAATGAGTGCCACCTAGGTCTTTTTGGCCCCGATGCAAGGTTCACACATTTCTAAGAACTTTTCATTTTTGGTCCCATACATTTTTGGTCCCATACTTTTCATTCAACACCTAGCATTCAAGAGATCGCTTAGCAAGTTCACAAGAGCATTTGAGCATTCACAAGATCATTCAAGGAATTTCAAGGGTAGATTATCAAGTAATCTAGAGCATCTTTCAACTGTCATTCATCATGTCAAAGATTGCTTGCATCATGTTCTTTTAGAGCTAACAATTGTGATGTAGGATTTTTGATTCAAGCAAGTGCTTCATTCAAAGATCTATCAACATCAAGCAAGAGTTAAGAACCACATCCATTGGAGCCATTACTTACATGTTTACAATACCTTATTGCTAGGGAATGGTGAGTTGTAATAGTACTATTTTTTCATTCATCATTCTCCATTCATATTTTCTTTCATTTCAAGGTTTAATTACCAACAAGGGATTTGACAAAGATAAACCCCTATTCACTAAGTCCCACAAAATTTTTCCCTCTTCTTGTGTGTGATTTATAGGGCTAGGTTATAGTTTTCCAAGAAGCAAAGTTGGAGAAAACTTGTAAAATCCCTAAAGTCTTCAAAGTTTTCATCAAGCCTTGGAGAAGATTGGAGAAGACCTACAGGTGGTATTTTTTAGTTTCGAAATTGGAAACCAGTTAGAAAGAGTAGAGCATACCGAGAGGCACAAAATCTAGTTTAGAACTTCCAGTCCAGAAAAGTAGAAGTGGACTTATTTGACACTATTGGTGAATGAGTCCCATTGTATAGGCCTGAAAAATATTTTTATAGATCTAGATACCCTTTTGACTGAAACTTGTTCCTACACACTTTCCCAAAAATTGGACTGATTCACCCAGATTGGAGAATGAGTCCAAGTCAGCATAAAGAATAGATTTTCTAGTGATCCAAATCTTCATTCTTTCTTCTCCAATCTTACAAGTTCACACTTTCAGTTTCATAACCATCTATTGCATTTTACTTGTCTTTCTAGGTCATTTAGTGTTGTCTTGCATGCAATTAGGGTTTTTACATTGTGTTTTGCATTACATTATCTTTTCCATTTTTACACTTAGTGGTGAACTCCTCATTAGATCTCATTCAACCCCTAGGAAAGTCCCTTTGCAAGATTTCAATCTCCTTTGCATTGAAATCTCAAGGGTTTTTTCTTGAGTGAAGAGTAAGGATATAGTCTCTCTCCTTTTGGGTCCAAAACCCTAGAAGTGAAAGAGAGACCCCTATTTTCATCTTTTCATTTTGGTGAACCTACATATAGAGCATCATATTTATGATTTTAAGTGCATTTACATCCTATATTTAGCTTGCATTAACATTGATTTAGGTTTTGCATTGGTTAATTTGCATTCTAGGGCTTCAATGCTTGCATTAGTGCATCTAATTTCATTAAAAACTAGTAAAATTTTGCATTTGTATCTAATATTTGCATCAGAAAACACAAAAAGGATAAAATCCAATTGAAAATTTCTATTTTTTTTTAAAAAAAGTACTTCGACTCATTCATGTTTCATTTTATAGAATTTTAGTTATAAGCATTTCATTTTTATTAGCTTACATTGCATTTGCATTCACCCCACATTTAGTAGACTTTGCATGAGTGTTTGGTGTCCTATTTCTAATAGCATAATGAGAAGAAGTTTGAGACTCATGCCATCCTACAATAGCACAATCATTGTGGAACTTGGGTTATCTAGAGCTTCCACTCCTAGTATTGACACTAGTACACTAGGCATGGATAACACCCTTACAACTCCTTGCCTTTAGGTAGCATGCAAGATGAACCAAAGAATGATAGCATCCTGCAAGAAAACATAATTTAGATTCATGAGGACCCAGTAAACTTATAACATCAAATAAACCTTGAAAACATTTCAACTACTGCAATTCCAACCATAGAAAACATTCACCACATGTTTGAATGGGACAATGGCCTTGACCGTATGAAAAATATAGTGAAAATATTTGGAAAACATCTTCCCTCAACCTTTAGTTGTTCTTCGCTGACAAGCAATGTTACAAGTCAAGGAGGAACTCAAATTCCTCCTCGCACAACAATAGCCTCAATACCTACATATACCACTCCACAAGTCACAACAATAATACAAGTTAGTAATATGATTCCTTCCCTGGGTATTCCTATTAGTGTCCCTAGTTCCTATGTGGCATTGCAATTTATATCTCCTACCTTGCCACCTATAAGCATTTGATTCACTTGTACTATGAACACATACACTCCATCACCACTTTCACTTCCATATCATAACACAAGTAATGACCCTCTCATAATGCAACTTTTCCAAACCATGTCATCCCTTCAAAAGAAAATTTCTACCATAAAACAAAATCAGAATGGTCCACCTACATATTATGTCAAAAGTAGTCCATTGTCCTTGGAGATATTATGAACACCGATGCCACAATGTGTAGAGGTGCCTAGATTTGAGAAATATGGAGGGGAGGGAGATCCTTCTAACCATGTTAATTCCTACAATGCCTTATGTAGTGACTTTGTCCTTGATGATAAACTATTGGAAAAAAAAATTCCTAGGCCCTTGAAAGATACCACCTTCGAATGGTTCTCTTCTTTACCAAACAACTCAATTCATTCATTTAATGAACTTGTTTAAGAGTTTGTAAACCACTTCCAATTTCATATGACTCCTAAAATGACCTTGGATAATTTCATGAGATGCAAACAAAAAGAGGAAGAAAAGATAATTAATTTTATCTCATGCTACCAATCATTTTATTCCCAAATTGATGTCAAGGTCCCTGACCCACACCTTCAAAAGATGTTCATAGAAAACTTGAAAACTAAGATTCAAGAAAAAATTACCATGATGAAATTCCAATCCTTCATACACCTATGCACTGCCCTCTGAGATTATCAAAATTCGGTTAGTAGTTGAGATACAATGTCCACTTCTAGTCAAATCAAGAGATCTGAACCCACAACCAAAACAATTCCCAACCTTTTAGAAAGAAAAATAAAGGGTTTCTTCAATTTAACACTCCTCAACAAACAACTCAAAATGTCAACAACCAAGTAGTTGTTGTCAAAGCCACAATACCCTTTAGCTATGGGGATCCCAAAAGACAATTCACTCCCTTGCATGATACCCTTCATAACACAATGTCCTAAATTTTAGAACAACAAATGATTACCTTACCTCCCATTAGAACACTCAACCCTAATAATCCTTTACCCCCAAGCTTTAAATCAAACACTTATTGCCACTATCATTGACAAAATGGACATGACATGGAACATTGCAATCGTCTTAAACATCTTGTGCAAGAACTCATTGATTTTGGTTATCTATCCATTTGAGGTGTTAGTGATCAAGGAAATAATTTTGTTTCCCCTCCTAACAAAAATTTGCAAATTTTTACCAACCCAATGCCCAAACATAATATTTCATTTGTCAAATCCAACGAAACTACAAAGAGTGATGTGATGAATTTTGATACAAATGATGAAAACAATGATTCTATTATAAATAATGCTATCAATGTCAATCCTATGGATGAAATGGTAGGGATGATAGACATCATCCCTCACAAGGGCCGACCTAAGAATTCTCTTGACATTTCTTTTTCCTATAAGGATATACTTAAACATTTTCCTGATGGTCCTTGATCTAATTAGGATCTAGACTAATTGCGTATTTGAATGCTTAATTATAACAACTAACAACTTAATGGAAATACAATTTATGCATACATTATTGAAATTATGCATTAAAAACTTAAGGTGAAAACAAAACTGAGAAGGAAGAAGAGAGAGAGAGTGCAAACGATCTGATAACGGAGTTCGCCACAAATGTTACTATGTCTCTGGGTCTACTCCAATAGAGTGAGACCGATCTGATTAATCTCCAAAAATCAGTTACAAATGCACCAAGAGCACTTCGGTAGCATGACAATACTCCAACATACAAAATGGCTCAAAATAATCTCCTTAGAAAATATCCCTATTTCTCTAATCCACTGCTTCGCCACCTAGACTTGAAAAAATCTGAATAGCTCCTAAGAGCATACCTCTCCCTTTTTATACATAAAATATGCCTAAATAGGCTTAACAATAATAATAAATGCCTAACCCCCTTTCAAAAATTTGTACATTGTCACATATTTCCTTTAGACCCCTTTCGTTTAATTGGTTAGGGAGTTACAACAAAATAGCCCATTTTGATAAGGCTTCGGGCCAAATCAAAAAACAAAATAAAAAAGACCCTATATACAGTTAAAGCCATGCCGATGGCCTATTGGTTGAGATTTATTTTGGTAACTATAGGGTCGGTGGTTCCAACGTCGCCAGTCTCCCATTTTTTTATATTCACCGAACACACAAACAACAAAAATAAATGAACTCCATGTATACAAGCGAAACGACTGATGGTGTAACGGTCGAGTTGTTGGCTCACCTGTGACAGGTCACGGGGTCGAGCCCTATGATAAATTTTATCCGACTCAACAACTCCTTGCCTTTGCTGACGAAGGAAGGAGGGATGCATGTCATGCCGGAAGACTGCCACATGATAGCACCTAATTCGTCCTCTGAGACACGTCAACATTGGCAAAGCAAACCATATGCTGACTAGACTATTGACAATGCTCATGATTTTTCATATGGATGGACACATGTCAGCATATCATTGGTATTTTTAGATGACTCGACTACCATGTGTCATGCCCTGGTTTGTCCACATCGGATTCCATATAGTATGGACTAACATGTCAGCATGCTAATATCACCCATTGTACCATCTAGTCAACTGAACTTTGACTGCCAATACCTCGAGCATACAATGTCGAATTTCGAGGAAATGAATGTTGCCGAAATCGTCTCGATGAGCTCTTTGACTTGACGCTACTTCTGTCGATTTCTAAGATAATCATTTTTTCACTTTTTGGATGCCCCCTATGCTTGTTTGACCAAAAGTTTTACTGGTCGTAACTTGAGCAAACAAACTCCTTTTTGCTCCATTCAAGTTGCACTAGAATCAGGACATTGAGATCTTCCTGATGGTGCTAAAATTTGGAGTATTGGAGACATTTCAATTTTCAGTAAAAATATCCCCCGGATCAGGCCTCCCCACTAGAGAACTTTTGGACCTCCAAAAGTGGCATTTATTCAGACATTAAGTGAAGACTTGGCCTCCCCACTTGTCCTATATCCTCTGTACATTTGTATACCTAGCTCATAATCACAATGAAGACTGCAACAACATTGTTGAATATAAACATCATTCTATCACTTCCATAAGCATCTACATCAACTGTCGTAGACACTAACCAACAAAAATTGACTAGCATCAAGCTGAACAATAATACAAAGATGAAAGAGAATAAATCAACAACATATCGATCTTTTGCACCAAATTTTTTTACCCAAGGGACAATCAATGCTTTCAATCACCATTCCCTCATGTTGTACTGTGGGTGCATCCTACGACATCTGACCCTGGTTAGCTACTCCAAGTTCTTGTCTAGAACCACCTGAACTGATAGACATAAGAGTTAAATCTTTACTTGCATTAATCACCCTCTTTAATTTCCCTGTGTTTGTAAAAGAACGTGTAGACACCTAAAAATGACCTAGGCCTGCAAGCACTATTTTACCACTTTTCATCCTAGCATAATTATGACACTTTAATTATGTTCCTAACCCATCTTCAACTATTAATTAAATAATTCACAATTATTTAATTAATTCAGGGTCTTCTATTCTTCCTGATTATTAAATAAATAAATCATATTTATTTAATGTGTCACTAATTATCTAAAGTCAACTCATAATTAAATTAAGTTCTCATATTATTTAATTAATCTTTGTCATTAACATCCTCCTGATTATCAAATAAATATATTTCAATATATTTATTCAATATGTCACTAATTCCTAAATCCTCTCTTTTAATTAAATAGATTTGCTAATTTATTTAATTAATTAACCACTTCTTCTAAATTAAATAATTATTTTTAATTATTTAATTGTTGTATGTGACACTTCTTTATTTTTAAATAAAATAATTTATTTAAAAATGTCTCACATAGTTAACTGATTCTTCTTTTAGTAATTAATCTCAAAAATCAATTACTCATTATCTCACAAAATCCGTATTTTGAATTAATTTAATTCAAAATAGAAATATTCTTCTACAAATCAAGTAATTTCTAAAATTATTGATTTTTTAAAATCCCATCTTCTTATCTTTTGATTTTTGCTAATTTCATCTCAACTGTCACATTTATCCTTGATTTAATTTATTTAATTAAATCTTATTCACACATTTGGGCATTTTCCCTAACCCTAATTGATAGTTGCCATTTTGAATCTTAAACCATTGATTCTAGGGAATTTTCTCAATCTCTCATCTTATCCATCCACTCAAAATGACATTTTCTATAAAATTCCATTTTCCTCTCTTTTTTCGATGAAACAGACATATTATACACAGACACATTATACACTCTTGCACTTGCATACTCAGACTTTTCATAGCAATTGTTAGCATATTTCATTGAGTTTTGACATCTTCAGGCATAGACATTCTTAGTCATTTAGGCATAGGCACTAGACTTTGATCAAATCCTTCAAAGCTTGGTGTAGGACTTCGTCAATGATTGCTCGCACATTCAATCTAAGGGCAACACGTCAGCTAGCAAGGTAGAAGGTACTATGGAGGTAATCATGGAAAATTTAATTTACAGGTATAACTATTTTATTGTTTAATTTCCTTTGTACTCGATAGGTCTTTGGGTTTCTTTATCTTCATTGACTTGCTAACACTCCTAATCTCAAAACCTAAAATAAATCCTTAGTTACAGAACGATCAGTCTTAATCCTATGAGAATGTACAATATACTAAATGCCATCTTTAAACAAATGATAATGATTCTTTTCCCTGTAGAAAATAGCTTTTCGATCATATAGATAAGGGCTACCTAGAACTATCCCACAGATATCTAGTGGAACCACATCAAATTGTACTTCATCCACAAACTTACTAGTGATTGCAAATCTCAAAGTGCATTGTCTTGTTACTTGCAATTCATTAATTTCGCAAATCCAACCTAGTGGATAAGGTTTCTTATGCAGTGTAGTTTTCAATCCCAAGTTTCTTACAACATCTTCAAAAATTAAGTTAACTTGAGAACCACTATCTATGAGTACATCAATCTTAATGTTCTTAGCAACAACCCTTAAATGAAATAGCTCATTTCTTTTTTTATCTTCAGAGACATCATTAACTTTAGAAGCAGAAGCACAACTATCAAAGGAAACACTGGAATTAGGAGCTTTACCTTTCAATCCCATAGCTGTTATCTTAGTTTCATCATCAGAATCGAAACCAAGATCCATAACAACATTTGTGGCTTTCGCCTTACCCTTCTATTTCTAATTTTGTCTCTGAGCCCACTTAGGCTTCAATTTGGGATGCAACTTCCAACAATGATCTTCATCATGACCCTTGTCACAATGAGAGCAAGAAAGCTTGTCATCCTTCTTGATTATAGCTTTCTTCTTTCCTTTCCCTAACTCTGCATTCTTAGAAGATTTCTTTACAGAGTTATCATTATGAATAAAAGAACCCTTTCCCCTCAACTCTAAGTGTGTAGCTTGAATAGACACTTCATCCAAATTACAAGGGTTCAATACCAAAATGGAATGTCTAAGATATGAATGAAGACCTCCTATGTACTTTAACAAAGTATCCTAGGTGTAGAAAGGTACATTTAATGCAATATCCTTCTTTTTGAATTCATTGGTGTATTCTTGGATAGTTTGACCTTTCCCTTGTTTAAACACTTGCCAATTCATCATTAATTGTTGCATGTGATCTAAGGGATAGAATTGATTTTTAAGAGCATTAATAAATTCTAACCAAGATAAATTGACTCTACCATGCTATGAAATTTCTACTCTAGTCCTACTCTCCCACTAGGTAAGAGTTGAACCTCCCAACCGAAGAGTGGCTAACTAGATCCTAGAAGCATCATCAAAGAGATTTTGAACTCTACAATAGACTTCTACTTGCTGAATCCAGTCATCTAGTTTTTCAGCATTTAATTCACCACAATACTTAGGTAGTTCAAATTTTACATCCAATTTAATTTGAAGATTATTTACACCCTTAAAAGGATTACCAGAAAGAGAATGTGTAGAAGAAGGAGGAGGAGGAGTAGATGGAGGAGATTTTGGGGGTTCATCACCACCTCCTAGTTGCTTCTTCTTTCTTTTACTGTCCCCATGATCTTCTTCATGTTTCATGTGTTCTTCCCTTTCTTTGAGTAGCATCTCCAATGCAGCTTTCATCTGCCAGAAAGCTCTTCGAAACTCTTACTCACTGAGTTCCTCGAGTACCTCCATTCCAGACACAGACATCTTTGGAAAAGTTCTTCATTTCCCGATCTCACGATTATATTCCTCAATCTTGCCTTTACCCTTCTGAATCCTAGATCTTGTTAGCATTCAAAACCAACTGCAATAATAGTCACCAAAAGCTCTGATACCACTTGATCTGATTAGGATCTAGACTAATTGCGTATTTGAATGCTTAATTATAACAACTAACAACTTAATGGAAATACAATTTATGCATACATTATTGAAATTATGCATTAAAAACTTAAGGTGAAAACAAAACTGAGAAGGAAGAAGAGAGAGAGAGTGCAAACGATCTGATAACAGAGTTTGCCACAAACGTGACTATGTCTCCGGGTCTGCTCCAATAGAGTGAGACCGATCCGATTAATCTCCAAAAATTAGTTACAAATACACCAAGAGTACTTCAGCAACATGACAATACTCTGACATACAAAATGGCTCAAAATAATCTCCTTAGAAAATCTCCCTATTTCTCTAATCCACTGCTTTGCCACCTAGACTTGAAAAAATCTGAATAGCTCCTAAGAGCATACCTCTCCCTTTTTATACACAAAATATGCCTAAATAGGCTTAACAATAATAATAAATTCCTAACCCCCTTTCAAAAATTCATACATTGTCTCATATGTCCTTTAGACCCCTTTAGTTTAATTGGCTAGGGAGTTACAACAAAATAGCCCATTTTGATAAGGCTTCGGGCCAAATCAAACAACAAAATAAAACAGACCCTATATATAGTTAAAGCCATGTCGATGGCCTATCGGTTGAGACTTATTTTGGTAACCGCGGGGTCGGTGGTTCCAACCCCGTTGGTCTCCCATTTGTTTATATTCACTGAACACACAAACAACAAAAAATAAATGAACTCCATATATACTAGTGAAACAATCGGTGGTGTAACGGTCGAGTTGTTGGCTCACCCGCGATAGGTCACAGTGCGAGCCCTATGTTAAATTTTATCCGACTCAACAACTGCTCACTGTCACCGACAAAGGAAGGAGGGACGCGTGTCACGCCAGAAGACTGCCACATGGCAGCACATGATTTTTCCTCTGAGACACGTCAACACTGACAAAGCAAATTATATGCTGACTAGACTATTGACAATGCTGATGATTTTTCATACAGATGGACACATGTCTGCATATCATTGGTCCTTTCAAATGACTCGACTGCCACGTGTCATTCCCTAATTTTTCCACATCATTATCCGTATAGTATGGACTGACACGTCAGCATGCTGACATCAGCCATTGTACCATCTGGTCAATTGAACTTTGACTACCAATATCTCGAGCATACGCATCAGATTTTGATGAAATGAACATTTCTGGAATTGTCTCAACGAGCTCTTCAACTTGATGCTGCTTCTGTCAATTTATAAGACAATCATTTTTTTCACTTTCTAGATGCCCCTTGTACTTGTTTGACCAAAATTTTGACTAGTCGTATCTTGAGCAAATAGACTCCTTTTTGCTCCATTCAAGTTGCACTCGAATCAGGACATCGAGATCTTTCTGATGGTGCTGAAATTTGGAGTATTGGAGACATTTCAATTTTTAGTGAAAATATCCCCCCGATTAGTCCTCTCTACATAGCCCTGTATATCTATGACAAGCCCACTAATGGGATACTAATAGATCCCACTTGTGGAGAAAATGTGATCACCGAGGAATTTTTACTCTTGTATGAACTCTATCAAGATGAATATGATAAACTAAAAGCATGGATCAAGAAACACAATGATTTTGCTTTCCTTATGATTGGATCAATCACCTTACCATTGCAAGTAGGACCAAAAAAACTAGATTTCACATTCTCCATCATCCCACAGTCGGACCAATTTCATGTGAAGCTAGGCCACCCATGGCTTCACTCCATGAAAGTTGGATTTAACCCTTTGTCTTCTAAAAGAAACTTTTCCTTAGATGTCTTTTGGCTTGAGCCCATGGAACCTATAAAACCTCAAGAAGACTTATTTTTCTTGTCCTATCAAAAGTTCAAGGAAAAGAAGTTAGCAAAAGTATCTCTTTGAAACGTGTCCCCATCCACCTCCAAACCTCCCATCCTTGATGAAATGATGCTTGAACCTAAACAAGAACCAAACAACCAAGACCAACCAAAAATAGAAACTTCACCTACATCCCCCAAATGCCCAAATGACAATGAAAATAACCCTATTACACCTCCCAAAATCAAACAAGTTTTCAAAGTAAAAGAGAAAGTGGTTGAACAATCTCACAAGGTTCCTTCCGTTCCTCCCCTTAGGGAAGAAAAGAAACCTACAGTTGATAAACTGCTCCTACATAAAAGAAACATGAGAACAAAACCAAAAGAAATAAAAGTGCTAGAGAGCGCATGCATAGACATTGTGTCCTTTCTCACAAGATACATGAAGAATTAAAATAAAATCAATATCTAAACTTGACTAAAGCAATGCATGATGATCCCCCTCCCCAACTGAAACAAAAAAATACAATATAGCAACCACAAGAAGAGTTGAGCTCTTCCATGGATATTATCATTCATCCTCCTATTGTGGTTAACTTGGATGAAAATGACGAGATCACTAAAATTGATGAAGAGGTGCACAATGAATTGAACACATTGTTTTCCTCTTCAACAAGCTTAAATGACAAATATCCTACAAAGAGTGTTGAGCCTGGTGCTTCTCCTAGTTTGGCACTTGCTCTTGTCCCTTTGGCTAGTTTCCCACCTTTAGTATACACATAACATGATTGGGAGGTGGATGACTTACTCATATAGGTTGAATTTCATTTTCCTTACTAGCCTTTTGTATTATTTCTTTCTTTTTCTTTTTCTTTTTTGTGTGATTGCTTGTGCGTAATGTGATCCCTGTGGCATTATGTTTGATGTTCTCTCTCTCTTTGTGACATTCCTCTATTTGTACCTTCATTCTTCTCTATGTTGTGTATGTTTTTTTCCTTTTTTCATTTCCATTTTCCTTTTGGGGATGACACAAGGCATTAAGACATTCATGTCTCTTCCATGTTGACCCAAAAGGATTTTTCTTTTCTTTTTCCTTTTCGTTTATCTTTTTCATTTGTCTCATGTTTTTCTTTTGGGGATGATGCAAGGTGTTGAGACACCCTATGTCTCTTCCATGTCAACCTAAAAGGCTTTTTATTTTCTTTTACCTTTTCATTTGTCTTGTGTTTTCCTTTTGGGGATGACACAAGGTGTCGAGACATTCATGTTTCTTCCATGTTGACCCAAAAGGTTTCTCTTTGTTTTCACTCTCTTTATGTCATTCTTCTAGTTCTATGTGTATTTGGGGGATGATGATAGTTTCAAGCTCTCTAAAAACATTGTGGCAAATAAATATTAACCCCAAATCTATAGATCCATTATCTGTTTGGTGTTTTCATTTGGGGGCCACCCCTCTCTTTTCTTTTTCTCTCACATCATGCAACTTTACTTAAAAACATATGACTTGGTATAGGGCTTTCCAAGTTGGATCTCATGTCTCTTTCTTGTTTACATTTTCATTTGCTACTTTAAATTAATTGCTCATAGTATGGTGTTGAGGAATTTCTTTAAAGCGGGGGCATACACTGGCATTATTCTTTTTCATTTTTCTTGGTTCTTAGTGCAACCTTCTTACTTCAGACGATGCATTTGTCACTTTGTGGATGGCATTGGGTGTGATGTCCTTCAGGAGCTCAATCTCTCTTAGCATATTATATTCCTCTTAGTGGCCTAATGCAACACACTACATCCCCTAGGTTGTAAATATTCTATTCTTTGATTGGTCCTCTCTTGGAGACATGAGGCACGATGTCCCCTAAGTTAAAGACCTCACATGAGGGTATGTGTAGGATAATGATGGGCCAAAAAGTGGCGATATGATGGGTATGTGTAGGGTATGTGGCTGATGATTTGTTTTTTACCCAAAATTGATGAAATGAAAAGGGTTTTTAAAGGAGTTTCTTATATAAATTATGCTTTACTTTGAATTTAGTAAATAATTATTATTTATTTTCTATTTGAAATATGACTAAAGTGCTCATTGATAGGTTGATTGAAAAACATCTATAGCTTTCAAACAATATCAAATTTTTTGAATCCAAAACATGCGTCGCATTCTATGTTTCACATACTATAGGATTAAAAAAAATTGAATTTCATGAAGTTTCAACCAAGTTAAGGTGGTCAGACATATGAGTTTTAATATTTTTTATAAGTTGTAATAAAAAAATCATAATTAATTATTTACTTGGAAAATAATTACAAAAAAATATGCATCACATTAGGAAATGAGTCCTCTACTTATATCTAAAATCTTGTAAAAATATATTATTATTTTATTGTGGTTAGGGTGGTCAGATAGACACCTACTTCTTATTTTTTCCCTGAAATTTAAGTACTATTGCATTGAAATTTTAAATTTTCACCTTGGAAATAGATTTTATTTTTTTAAAAATAAACCTAGTAGTTTAGAAACTACATTCAATTTTCTACTGATTTTATTCTTACATATTTTTCAAATAATATAGATAACTTATTCAAATTCTTATGTCAAGTTGCCTAACTTTGATTTTTTTGAATTTTTTGCCACTTAAGGGCCTACTTTTTCCACGATGATCCTGCACATACCCATGAACTAAGAAAGACTCCTTTGAACATTTCTTATTTTTGCATTTTTGATTTATTTTTTATATGGCCACCTTGCATAACACAACTTGCATGCTTGTGGAGCCATACTGTTTGTTCATGAACTCCAAGCATATGAAGTTTTGCTTATCTCATGAAGCTCAAAAATCCTTTTTGTGTGGCACCTTACTAAATTTATCAGGAGGTATAACTTTGGTATGGTTGAGTGGGAAGCCCAATCTAAGGCATGGCTTTCCCCATAGCCACTAGCATGTGTGTGAGTGCATACCAGCCATGAGTGTATGTTTCTCACCTTTTAGGACTTCTCACCCAGTGAACAAGCAGGGGTTTCGTCGCCTCAAAGTAAGTATGCATTTTTCATCTGACAAACAATCTAGATCTGATCTACATCAGGATGGAAAAATGATTGAAGCTTGATTTGATTCTTTTATGTATTTATTTTTCTTTTTCATCTTTGGTAGTGTATGATTGGCCTTTTCATTGCTCTTTATATCATTTTCATGTGCATTCCTTTGTGCTTATGTTGGTTTTCCATGGGATCTTGATCCTAGGGACTTGATCACCCCTCTTGATCATTGTTGTCTCATATTTCTAGCATTGGCTCATTGGAACCCCTCTTGGTGCATTTTTTTCTACTTTAGTGTGACTTTGTAGTAGGTTCATGCACTCACCAAAGTGGGGGCTAAATGTAGTGTCGAAGAAAGGGTCCTTTGACATTTTCACACTTGTTTGGGTCCTCCTTGTGGATTTTGGCTTAATGTTGCCTTGATTTAGTGTTGTAATGTGGATAATACATTCACATTAGATCTTGGGCCCTTGTGAACTAATGGAATTTAATGGTGCCTTACAAAAGTGTTGTGAAGTATTGTAACACACTTTCACATGTTTCTGTAATGCTAAAAATGAAATAGCTTTGCACAATAGTCAACAAAGAAGATTAGAAGAAGCACACATGCATACAATACTAAATCTAAAATGAAAATTCATTCGTTAAGCAACAAAGAACATGGGAAAGTAAAAACATAATTAAAACTAGAACAATCTCACCAATTCCAAACGTATTTCCATGATTCATCTCAATTGCCCTTCTCCATTTTGCTTGTGTAGTATAATTGCCCTCAGATTTTCAAGTTCGTGCAAGTATACTTAAGATAATGATTAACAAAATATCGAAGATTCAAAACAAAGTGCTCTCAAAAGTCATAAGATTTCGCGAGAGAGATTGGAATGAAGAATGACAAATCAATTTATAGAAAATTGATTATTTGAATGATAGGCCGAGATTGAAAGATCAACGGACGGTTGAAATTGACTGATTAGACATGCATTTTGTTAACTGATAGTGATGACATGAGTGATTCGAATTATAAATAGGATTAAAGATTAAATAAATAATTTAATCTTCAGTTCGGCATTCAAAAACATTAGAAATATCTTTGCATGACAAAGATGAAGATTGATTATAACGACTCAGTGTTCGAATGCACGCACAACATTTAATTAATTAAATAAGAATATTTAATTAATCTGCATGTACATGCAAATGAGTTAGAACTGGAGGATTGCATGATTTGACGAAGAGATTACTCGAAGACACCACTCAGACATTAAATCAATAGTTGATTGAACGATTAAATTAGATGTCGAGTCGAGTAAAAGTGAATACTTAGATAACTCACATAATTATCTAAAATATAGAGGAATGCGTTAAAATAGAATTAATGAATTAAATAATTCATTTAATTCAAGACTTGATATTTGAAGAATAATTAAATAAATAATATTTATTTAATTAAATGATGAAGGGATTTTAAATGAATAATTAAATAAATAATGAATTTATTTAATTATAGTTGAAATATGATAAAGAATAAATTAAATAAGAATTTATTTAATTTGACTAGCAGAATAAGGTTAATTAGCAATATAATTAAATAAAAAGCGTTTATTTAATTAATCAAGTAGAATAAAGAAAAGTGAATTAATTAAATAATTAAGATTATTTAATTGATAGAAGAAATAAAAGAAAATGAATTAATTAAATAATTAAGATTATTTAATTAATAGAAGAATTAATGTTAAGATGAATAATTAAATAATTGACATTATTTAATTAATGACCATGAAGAATACGAATTATGATGAATGTGGAAGTCGCAGGCCTAAACCAGATTTCGGTGTCTACATTTGCCCCTCTTTGGTTCAATGTCATTTAGGCATTATGTCAAAGAAAGTTGATAAAAATATGCCCCAATCATGCTCCGGATTAAAACAGGTGAAGGTATGCCCCCTCGGGAAAATTGAAAAATTTCTGAAAGGGTCAGAAAAATTTGGAAATGCACCCGATTAGTCCAGTAAATAGGCAGAAATGCAATGCAGTTAACGGAATTGGGTTCAAAAATGGGAGGGACGGGTACAGGATGATAGAAAATGGAAGTTTACATGGCCAGAAGGTAGGAAATGCCACCTAAGCCCTAGGTATATATTGGAGTTGGGGTGAAAAACTATTCATTTGCACCCACCTAGCTTAGAGATTTGAAAAGTTGCTCTGGATTTTCAGCGAGGATGTCTCCAATTCCAGCCACCCATCATCGTGCATACAGGATCCGGACATACCAGAGACCAGCCGACGCGGACCCCCCGGTATGGACCTAAAACTTACCTTTTGAAAATTTTTTATTTGTGCATTGTTTAATGCATTTAATTCATTTTTTAGTTCTGCATCGCTTTTAATTTTGCACCGCATGTGTATGCGCGAACGACGCATTTGACCCCAAAAAGTCGCATTTGAATTTTAACGCTGGTCGGTTAGATTAGATTTTAGCGAATAACCGCATCTGTTTAATTTTGTTACGCATTTGATATTTTGCAATGCATATGTTTATTTGATACACAAATGTATATTTAGAAACACATTTGTTGTTTTGAGACACATTTGCATATTTAGCGATGCATTTGCATATTTAGACACGCATTTGTCATTTTGAAACACAAATGTTATTTTCATGATGCATTTGATTATTATTAACCGCATTTGATTAATAATGACGCATATAGAATTTGTGAACCGTATTTGTGAAAAAGCGACGCATTTGTAAAAGAATGACGCATGTAAAGTAACGACGCATTTGCATTTGAGGTTAAAACAGTCATTTTTTTACTAGGATAGATGATTCTGGTTGACATGAGACATGTATAATGTTGTTGTAGGTTGTATTAGACCCTATCTATACACAGGAGTCGAGACCCACGACGTTTTGATTCAGAGACAGTTTGCGGCCGGCCGAGCGACGGACTCTATGGCATTTGGGTTTGTTGCACATGACCGATATGCCACAAATTAGGGCAAATCAGGGATTGTTGATAGCACTATGTGAGCAGTGGCACTCAAAGACATCATCGTTCCACCTTCCGACTGGAGAGGCCACGGTGACCTTGGAAGATGTATATAGGATATTGAGACTGCCGATTAGAGGGACACGGGTGGTCTATGATACCCAGAGGGGTATAGCGGAGATGTGTAGATATTACCCCCACGCCGATGTTAGACAGCTAGGGGTGGACGACTATGAGATTAGATGGCGAATATTGGCTCAGAGGTATAGATAGTTAGACTGTCTAGTAGCAACCTTGATAGGCAGCATAGTACTGCCTGACCGTCGAGGACATGGATTCCCTGTAGGATGGGGGGAGATGTTAGTGGGCATGCTTGAGCGCCGAGTCGTATATGCTTGGGGTTCATGTGTGCTTGGGATGTTGTACTTCCACTTGCATGACATTGCCTATAGAGAGGCACAGTCGATGAGCTGCGGTACCACACTTCTGATGGTATGGGCGTGGGAGCATATTGCCATTTTCAGACCACCTATTATAGTAGATGTTCCTCATGGAGCTCCATACGCCTTCCGTTATGTGAGGGCAACCACATAGCACCATATTGAGGACATAGGTTATTTCAAACATGCTATAGACTTGATGCAGGAGTTCACATGGAGACCGTACCTAGGCTGTGAGGCGTGGTCAGATGAGGATGAGCACCTGCCCTTTTGTAGACAGACAGTATCTAGTGGGACTAACAGTGTCCCATATGCACATTATAGAGCGGCACTTGCTGGATCGGGTCCTGAGACAGTATGGAGAGGTACAAGATGTACCTCAAGGGAGAGCAGAGTTTGCCAGGTCATCACAAGAGGTATTGCTATGGGGACTAGAGATTCCCGTCACCACTATGGAGGCAGATATTGATGTGCTATAGGCAAATCCATGGGGATGGAGGGGTGGACCAGCAGATCCAGGGACCACTCCAGCTTATGATCAGTGGTGGGCAGTACACAGGATGATTCCCTTGACAGATCCAGGGCAGCCAGCATTGGTAGAGCGGCATGGGAGAGGTCCCAGAAGCAGGCGAGGAAGAGGGAGAGGAGGTAGAGGAGGCCGTGGTGATGGAGGGGATGATGGTAGAGGTGGCCACTGTGGAGGCAGGAGAGGGAGACATGGTCGACAGGGACGAGGACCATCCTTGTCACTGATTCAGGAGGAGAGAGGAGGAGAGAAGGATGTGGCCATGTTAGATGTGGCCAGAGGTGGTGAGGAGGAGCAGCCGATAGAGGCAGTGATCCTAGACATCTCTGATATCCCAGTAGAGGCAGAGGCAGGTGCCAAGGAGGCAGGCAGAGAGGAGGGAGGTGTTGAGGAGGCAGGTGGAGAGGAGGCAGAGCTTGACGCTCTTGGGTTGCTAGGTGCCTACCAGGAGGATGATGAGGAGGAGGATGATCATGAGCAGGAGATCCGAGATCAGATCCTTGAGGAGCTAGACAAGGAGGAGGATGGGAGAGACAGGGTACATCAGGATGAGACAGAGGCAGAGGTGCCCGACACAGATATGTTACGAGCCCAGGTTGCCTCCTTGGAGGAGCAGATGAGAGTATTGATGGCAGAGAGGGATGCTTATCTGGTAGAGAGAGACAGAGCCTTGATGGATAGGGATCATGCCATAGCCCGACGGCAGGAGACTGTGCAGAGGTTCACAGAGCTCAGGTCACTATGCACAGGACCATTAGCAACATTTGCCAGAGCATTGGTCAGAGCTGGAGAGAGGGAGAGGTATTACCGAGATTTATATGAGGCAGAGGTTCCCCTAGAGAGACAGGCTCCCAATTTTTCAGCGACACATAGTAGCAGGTCTCAAACCAGGACCCACACGTGGACAGTTAGCACAGAGGGGGTGGATTAGCCACGTAGAGCAGGGCCCTATGACAGACCTCCCACAGCTCAGAGATCAGTAGGTTCCCAGCATCAGTCTCCCACACACTCCCGACATGATGGCAGTGGCAGCTCAGGATAGAGATACTGTTTGAGATTCATTGTATTTTGATCTTATAGCATGCAAGCTTCCATGTACTTGTGATACATTATGACATTGTGTTGTGACACATTTTTGAGCGATATATATATATGATGTTGGTAGCGATTCTTATGATATGCATTGTCTATTTATTGATTATGCAGTCTTTATTTATACATGTGATGTTTATATGATATGCTTCTGTGATGGATGATTGTATGTACTGTATGATTCTATATGATTATGAGATGCAATGTGATGTTATATGTATGATGCATACGACATGTGATGCTATACAAATGTAATGTGATGCATTTATTTACAAAAATGCTTATGATATGCACTGTTAAATGATGATTATTGTCTATTATGCCATGATGATCTAAATGTGAAATATGCCTATATGTATATATGTTTCTAACATGTATGTTGATGCAGGATGATGTATACCGTTTTGTGTCACAGGACTCCGTCATAATGCAAGAAAGAAGAACTGTTAGTGCAGAAAGAAAGATTGACAAAGAATGAAAAGATGGAAGATAAATGTTAGTATTAGGAATCTTCGATATTTTGCTTTATCACAAAAGGTATTGCACTTTATCATCATTGGGCGGGACTAATACAAATGGAGAAAAACACCATGATATGACATAGATCAAGGTGTGCAAGGTCATCCACTCGCTGATAACAGACAGTCGCAGACAAGGATTGTCACCAACTCATACTAAGGACACAAGTTGCCCCAGTCTTTTTGTCAGGACAAACCACAGACATCAAACAAAAGAAAAAGATGGGTCATGAGACGTCATCGCTCCTCTAAATCCTTCATGGGACATCCTGGAGGAAACTAGTAACATGACCCAAAATCAAATGAAAAAGACAGTCGACAGATAGCAGTCAAAGAAAATATAATCCTGATACATCGTTGCTTCTCTAAATCCTTCATGGGACATCCTTGAGAAAGCTAGTAACATGAATCCCAGTCATCAATTCAAGATAAATGATAAGATAAATAAGCCATAAAGTCAATAAGCCAGTGAAATATTTGCCAAAATATGACTTGTTTGTTTGATTTGTTTAAATTGATAAAAGGATTGATTGATAGAGCCTGGTTTTAGGAGATACACATACCGGATAAGACTGTGAGTCTGGTTTCGATGTTATGACTATCTATGTAAGGCATGACAAAGCCTGGTTTTAGAAAGACATGTATCGTATAAGATGTTGAGTCAGATGCTGTTGATGTGATAACCTATGTAAGGCTATGTTTGATTGTTTGACCTTGTCAATTATGCAGGAAGGACTCATCCTGAATAAGACATAGGTTGATTATTTTGATAACGTATGTTTCCAAGGACACATCCTGGAGTAGACTTTTGGTTGATTTATTTGAACTGTTTTGTTTGGCAAGTTGTTTGATTTGACTTAGAGACATTGCTGACTTGTTCACTAGATTGATGCATGACTTGAGACAATGCGTGGACAAATAGCCGTGTGTGACGACAAACCCTAAAGGACTAACCTAGTGCGGCCTTGGGGGCTCATCGATTGATGGCCTTGCCTACGTTGTACACACAGAGACCTTGTAGTTTGACTTGACTGCAACCGACAAGACTGACTACAAATAGAAGATGTGTGTGAAAGCGAATTCGACGAACCCTAATGGACTGACCTAGTGCGGCCTCGGGGGCTCATCGATTGATGGCCTTGCCTACGTCTAGTCGCAGAGGCAACATAGTTCGACATGACCAATGACCTTGTCATATAGACAGATGGATTAAAACATGAATTTATACAGACTAACCTAATGCCTCAGGGGCACACCGGGAGATGGCCTTTCCTACCTCCAGTCGCAGAGGCAACGTAGTTCAACAAATGACAAAGACTAACAAGTGCGACTGACTTTGACTCTGTTTTTCAATTTTTGAAATGTTTTGATGTTTTTTTTTGTCCTTTTGAAGTTTTCTGATGTTTTTGTGTTTTCTCAGGTCATTTTTGTGATGTTCGTGGATTTTCCATGGTTTTACGTCTTCAACACAACCAATGTAAGAACCAATATGATGCATGTCAAGTGTTTGCCCCCAGTCGAGTATAAGACCAATTGATTATGAAAAGGGTAAGATGGGGGATATGAAATTTTGCTTGATGTCAGTCGTTCCAAGTTATGGGAAAGACTACCACTTATTAGGAATGATATATACAAGCAATGGACACAAAAGACAAGGGATATGTATAGGGATAGTCAGTGTGTATAGGGATAAGGACTGGGTTCGAAAATGGGAGGGATGGGTATGGGATGATAGAAAATGGAAGTTTACATGGCCAGAAGGTAGGAAATGCCACCTAAGCCCTAGGTATATATTGGAATTGGGGTGAAAAAATATTCATTTGCACCCACCTAGCTTAGAGATTTGAAAAGTTGCTCTAGATTTTTAGCGAGGATGTCTCCAGTTCCAGCCACCCATCATCGTGCATACAGGATCCAGACATACCAGAGACCAGCCGACGCAGACCCCCCGGTATGGACCTAAAACTTACCTTTTGAAATTTTTTGATTTGTGCGTTGTTTAATTAATAGATGAATTAATGTTAAGATGAATAATTAAATAATTGACATTATTTTATTAATGACCATGAAGAATATGAATTATGATGAATGTGGAAGTCACAAGCCTAAACCAGATTTCGGTGTCTACAGTTTCTAGGGTCTTATCAATTAGCTAAGCATGATGAATATAATTTTAATCATAATCAACATTAATCTTGCCTTATTTGGAGTGTTGTAAAGTGTTGTAACAAACTCACATTCCTCTAGGATTTTCATTAATAATTGGGCTTACTTATGCTTTAATTGGCCCTATTTTGTATCCACAAGCATCATTTATTGCATCTTTTTGAGGACAATCTTGACACCAATTAGTGACCAATCATAATTTAGGTGTTCTTGGCTTGTGTGGACTAGATTTAGTGTTTGGGACTCATTCACCACCTTGGGAAAATTGGTCCCATGTGACCAAAATTCAAATTTAATTCAAATTTCCTATGGGATTTTATTCTCCTAGATTTGATGTCATCTTGTAGTGTTGTAATTTTAGGAATTCTTACATAATTAATTATAAATACAAGGTTATTTCACTCATATTCAACACCTAACATTCAAGAGATCACTTAGCAAGTTGACAAGAGCATTTTAGCATTCACAAGATCATTCAAGGCATTCCAAGGGCAAATTATCAAGCATTCTAGAGCATCTTTAAGCTATCATTCATCATGTCAAAGATTACTTGAATCATGTTGTTTTAGAGCTAAAAATTGTGATGTAGGGTTTGTGATTCAAGAAAATGATTCATTCAAAGATCTATCAATATCAAGCAAGAGTTAAGAACCACATCCATTGGAGCCATTACTTACATGTTTGCAACACCTTATTGCTAGGGTTTGGTGAGTTGCAACATTACTATTTGTTCATTCATCATTCTCCATTCATATTTGCTTTTATTTCAAGGTTTAATTACCAACAAGGGGTTTGACCAAGGAAAACCCCTATTCCCTAACCCCCACAACATTTTTCCCTCTTCCTGTGTGTGATTTTTGTGATTTCACGTTCACTTGTTATGTCACATCCTTGTTTATTCAAGATCGTGAAGCCTTTTCCATATTTTTTTTAAGATTGATAGGAGTGTTGGTTACTTTATTATAATAAAATGGTTTGAGTGTTTTCTTGTCTAGAGGAACTAGATTCACCTATTATAGGGAACTTAGGTTCAACTTTTTTTTCAGGATGTAAGTAACTAAACATCTCAAGAGGTGGTATTGTAGGAAGATCTTGTTGTTTCATGGATGGATAAAAGGATGCATTAGCTTCAAGGTTGTCAATACAATCGTTTAGGAGCCTATTCATGCTAGCATTATCTTCTCCAATGATGTCAACATCAAGAGGAAGGAGATGCTTTAGGAGTTGAGCGAGCATGAGTGAGTTCAATATCATTAGGGTCATGTCCAAAAGAAAAACTTGACACATCCACTAAGGACTTTAATGACATTCAAAGCTTGTTAATGCACATATCCATGATGCAAATTTCAGATTCTAAGTTATGCAATAATGTTATAAATGCAACTTTGATTTTAAGAAATGCAGAAGATGAGTGAATTTAAGCTAAATGTAATGAATTGGATGAAACAAAAAGTCTGCAAACTGAAACATAGAGGTAATAGTAGCAAATAAAAACTTAGAAAATGGACTGGAAATGTCAGAAAATGTAGTGAAAAAATATGCAAGGGGACTGATTCGTCCAAGGTGGCGAATGAGTCCAAGTACTATTTTAAAAAAAAAAAATTAAAAATTTTGAATTAAATTTTATACTTTTTATGTTTTTTTTTCAATGAAATTAAATGCAATAATGCAAGACAAATGAAATTTTCACTAATGCAAAATATAAAACCCTAGAATACAAATTAACTAATGCAAAACCTAATGCAATGTTAATGCAAAGTGGGTGTGAATACATTATATATTCTAATCAATCGTACACACACACACACCTATTTTCATTAGTTCCACTTTCAAAGAGGCTCCACTCAAGTACAACCCTAGAGACTTCAATCCAAAGGAGATTGAAATATAGCAATAGGGGCTATCCTAGGGATTGAATGATAGCTGATGAGGGGTTCACCACCAAGTGTAAACTTGGAAAAGGAAATGAGTTGGAAAACACAGTGTGATATGCAAAAAAATGCTAAATGACCTAAAAAGATGAACAAACTATAATGAAAAGTTATAAGACTAGAAGTGTGCACCTAGAAGACTGAAGAAGGCAGAATGGAGGTTTGGATCATTAGAAATTTTGTTGTTGATGTTGACTATGACTCATATGCTAGGCTGGGCGAATCATTCCAACTTCTGGGAAACTATGTGAGAAAAGGTTTTAGCCAAAAGGGTATCCAAATCTATAAAAATCTTGATCAAGCTTGTACAGTGGGACTCATTTTCCAATAGTGGCCAATTAGTCTACTTCTTTTTTGGAAATTCTAAAGTGGATTATGTGCCTCTTGGTCTGCTCTACCCTTTTTAACTAGTTTTTGGATCCGAAACTACAAAATACCACATGCAGGCTTTCTCCAAGCTTCTCCAAGGCTTGATGACAACTTTGACAACCTTTGGGGACTTGAAAGCTTTTCTCCAAATTTTCTTCTTGGAAAATTTGTAACCTATCCCTACAAATCACACACAAGAAGAGGGAAAAATATTGTTGGGGTTAGTGAATAGGGGTTTTCCTTGGTCAAACCCCTTTGTTGGTAATTAAACCTTGAAATGAAAGAAAATATGAAAGGAGAATGATGAATGAACAAAAGATAATATCAAAACTCACCAAACCCTTGCAATAAGGTGTTGCAAACATGTAAGTAATGGCTACAATGGATGTAGACTTGGAATCTTGCTTGATATTGATAGATCTTGAATGAAGCACTTGCTTGAATCACAAAACCTGCATCACAATTATTAGCTCTAAAACAACATGATGCAAGAAATCTTTGACATGATGAGTGAAACTTGAAGATGCTCTAGAATACTTGATAATCTTCCCTTGAAATGCCTTGAATTCTCAAATTCTCCTGTGTTTTAACTCTTGAATGCTAGGTATGAATACTTGAATGCTTGGGATTTAAATGAGTGAAAGAACCTTATATTTATACTTAATTATACAAGAATTCCCAAAATTACAACACCACAAGCCAACATCAAATCTATGAGAATAAAATCTTGTCAAAAATTTGATTTAAATTTAAAATTTTGTCACATGGAACTCATTTCACCAAGGTGGAAAATGAGTCCCATCACACATAATGTATGGGACCAAAAATGTAAAATTCTTAGAAATGTGTGAAACATACATTGGGGCCAAAAGACCTAGGTGGGACTCATTCGCCCAAGGTGGTGAATGAGTCCTAGAAACTAAATCTATTCCACACAATCTAGGAACAACTGAATTATGATTGGTTATTGATTGCTGTCGGGATTATCCTCAAAATGATACAATAAATGAGGCTTGTGGATGCAAAATAGTACCAATTAAAGCATAAGAAATCACAATTATTAATGATAATCCTAGATGAATGTGAATGTGTGTCACAACACTTTATAACACTCTAAATAGGGTAAGATTAAGATTAATTATGATTAAAATTATGTTTATTATTCTTAGTTAATTGATAAAACCCTAGAAACGTGTGAAAGTGTGTTACAACACTTCACAACACTTTTGCAAGGAACCATTGAAATCCATTAGTTCACAAGGGCCCATGACCTAATGTGAATGTGTTATCCACATTAAAAAACTAAATCAAGGCAACATTAAGTCAAAATCACAAGGAGGGACCAAACGAGTCAAGAAAAGTAGAAGGGTTACTTTTTTGGTGACTCCAACTAGCTACTGCATGAGAATTTTACCTATAGAGGATAGTAAAAGCCATCTTCTCTTATTTGATATCAAAATTGATAAATCTGTAAATCAATTCATTTTTTTACCCGAATTCACAACTAATATTCCTAGTTTGACACCACCTATAAATTTGATATCCAAATGTATACTTTTGACATGCAAATATGGATTTGATACCCACATTCACAACTTCGATAACCAAATTCAAAATATTGATACATTTTATACTCACACCATTTCCATTATAAATTTCGTATAATTTGTGTAATCAAATTTGTGACTTCACCTACTTATGAACAATTTCTTCTATTCCAATTCTTATTCTTCTTCTTCTTCTTAAAAGGGAATATTTTTGTATATCTATGTTTTGAGTGGCTGAAATGAATAGATTTTTCTAAAGCATTGACATGGCCTTTGAATAAACTAAGAAGAACATACACATGGAGATAGAAGACCATATTATCAACAATTTTCTTTTTAAATTTACGTGTCAAAAATGTAAATGAAACTACTATAGGTTCATGAACATTGTGTTGATTATGATGTCATCCATACAAAGTGGGTAGCGGAAGTTTAGGAATAAAGAATTTAAAGGTAAAAGAAATCGATTCAACCTTAATGGTGTTGATAGTTTTGAATCCCTCATTGAAATTATTTAATATTTTTGTTTTCTCTTTTAGGATGTGTCTTATAGACTTTTGGTGTGATTTCAAATAAAATATTTTGAGACACATCTTTTAATATCTCTGTGATTTTATTATATTGATATTTATATTAAGAGGCCTTCACATCATGTTTTTCCTTAAATAAGACATATATGTAATCTATTACAAATTAAATTAGGTTGATGAGATACATAATTTTAAGATAAATAAAACATAAATCACATTGATTTTTTTCTTGATTCTAAAAAATATATAGCATTATATTGTTTGCAAAACAACTGTTAAACAAGTTAACAAAAAATGAATAGTGAAAGATGTTAGGTGTCAAAATTGATGCCCACAATGCCTCTCATCATTCCATTCTTGGAAAGCTTCCTACTGATGAATGTGATTCTATATGTGTTTTGTTTAACTATAGCTATAAAAAAAATCTATCTGTTAAAATATTTAAACATCCTTTATATGTTAATATTCTTTGGTATTAGTTAAATTTTCTATATATTTTTATATTCATATTTAAATTCCAATAAAGTTGAACATTGTTTTTTGGTTTACTTTCAAATTGTTAGGGATCCAAATCTGCACCCTAAATGCCAAGCTATGAACGAACTTGGTAGATTTGGATGTAACATGGGATTGCTTTCAAGTTGTGGGTATCCTATTTGAAAGCAAGCCTCCAGTGATAAGGGTTGGCTTCCCCTTTTGATGCCACCTAACTACTAATTTCTGAGGTAAAGGGTAAGAATTTCATGAAAATGAGCCTAATACTAAAAATACCTAAGATTATACACCAACACAACTTGGACCTGATAACAACCTAACACATTTAGATCGATATCATAAAATTTGATTTACACAACTCACTTTCCAATGTAGTTTACATGAATAATTTATAAGGAGGTCTATAAACAGTGCTTTTAAAAGGAAAACAAAGGTTTCACAACTAACAACACTACTACACAACACAACTCATAACCTATAAACATACATTTTCTACTAAATAGATGCATAAACATGAGACAAGTTTGCAAGGAAAGATGATTTTTCGTAAGACAAACTAATCAATCATTAATGGCATACCATGAAACATGAAGAGAGAAGATAAAATCCTCTACTATATTTATTCAAAGTGCTTACTATGTTACAAGTCCATCTGAGTTACAATACTGCTCCATGAAAAATAGCTCCAAGAAACAAAGCTATCTTGCTGATGGAAGGAAAGAACTACCCCAAAAATGCTCAAAATGAACATACTTAAGCAAAAAACCACCAAAACCCCTCACACATGTCCATCTATAAGGTTACGGTCGGATGTAATAATGAGGCCAAAAAGGAACCTTCTAAAATCACTCCAAAAAGTCCTCCAAATAGTCCAAGGTCAAGCCAAGACCATATTCATGCCAAAAGTGTGATAAAATAGCCTCCAAAATAGCACATGTTTATCTAAAATAGTCAAATACCTCACCGCCACACTCTCCTCATGTCTGCAATTCAATCATTTTTTCTCCCAACTTTTGCTCATGCAATATGTGTGTTTTGAAAACTCAAGACTCCAAAAGGAATTAAAGATAATAATCTTGATTAAGTGATTCATAATACATCACTTAATCAAGTTATTTTACATTTCAAAGCACAAAATAAGGGGGCCCACCATCAATATGAATTACATTTCATCTACAAGTGAAAATATCAAAGTGATTAGCAAAATCACTTAAATGGCATTTCAATGTTTTCAAACAAATGTAAAAAGAAATAATGAAATGCTAAAATGATTTTAAAAGCATTAGTAAGGTCAATAAGGCATATGATCATCTCACCTTTTCTCATTTTGCACTGTAAGGCCACATGTGGTCAATACTCTAATTTGCAAAGGCAACATAAAAGCTCAAAAAAAACTTGGCCTATATGGCCGACCTCCACACTTCTTGGAAAGCATATTCCAAGTCTCTAAGGTGCATGATGCATGATAAAAAATCAAAGGCATATTTGATATGATGTAGCACACTCCATATGTTTGTATTGCTTGAAGGACTTAACAAATATTTGAAGCAAGGGAAAAAGAACCTAAGGCATAAAATGCCTAAGTCAATGTTTACATGTTTCAGCCTCCCCCATTTTGCATTAACACATGCTTCATTTTTTAAAAAAATGGGACAAAATCCCATTGTCCATCAAGTAGAGTCAAACCCTAATCATCAAAACCAAAAGAATGAAAAAAACACAATCATTCTTACCATTGAACATTCTGGAAAAATGATGCCACCATGAGGGTTTCAGTCGACACAGAAAAATGGAGGCCTTGGCACCAGTTTTTGATGAAATTTGCATGGAATCCTTAGAGAAACAAAAGGTAATGCATTTATTGAGCAAAAAATTGTGTCATATCACTTCATAAATGCCATTTTGAGCTCAAAAACTGCGACCTATAGCATGTTTCTTGATTTTCTTCTATGGTTACTTTGTCCTCACTTAGCTGCCATGATGGATCCTATGAAGCTCGAATGGAGGCCACTAAAATTATTTCAATTTGAAGGAAAAAAATAAAATCAAAAGATCTGGTAAGCTTTTAGTCGACTCCATTCTTTAGATTTTGAGCAAGAGAAAGCTATATTTTGTTTCCAGCTCAAAGATAAAGCATGAAATGCTTATTTTCTTTCTACATTTGAGAATGAAGACACTCCATATTGTTTACTTTTTGCTTTCATGAAGAAAAATGCTTCTTGGCCGCAACCATAGACATAAATAGGGTATCTTCATATAATTTTGTTCTCTTTTTGCAATTTAATTGCAAAACCCCTAAGTGGGTTTCTTGTAACACCTCTATTTCTGTATCTGAAATTTTTTGAGAAAGAATCCAAGTGGGTTTTTTTTATAATTTTTTTGAAGAAACTCAAATTTTTATGCAGAAATACAAGTGGGTTTTGTGTTATACCTTCATTTTCCTTCAATTTGTAGCAATGTTGTATTTCATTAAAAAACTCTAGGTGGGTTTTCTATATTTTGCAGAAACAAAAATCTACGTAGCCATGACCTGTAATAATGCATGAAATGAGTTTCCATTTGTCATTTTTGTAGAATTTTCTCCATTGTTTAATGCTTCTACATTAGCCTCTCATGATAAACCCAGATGTGCCTTCTTAATTTGTGAAAGAAAAACTCATATTTTGTTGCAAAAAAGATTCAATGCCATTGTATAGTGTGGGTATAACTTGAAAGCTCCAATTTGTAGCAAAATTGTGTTTTTTTGTGAGCATATGAATTGGGTTTTGCAAATATGCTTCCTTTTCCTGTAGAATGTTTTTTGAAAAATAAAACCCCAAAGTGGGTTTATCATTGTGAAGAAACCTCCTGCATTTTCAGTTTTCTCATTTTTTACAAGATTTTGCAAGAATATAATGTGAATAAGTTTTCATGAGAGAGTGATGAGTTCAAACAAGAGCTACGTTTGTCATTGTTCCACAAGAAAATGTTGATTTGTGTGGAGAAAAAAAGGTCTGCACAAAATGATTCAATGCCATTGTACAACACGGGTATGAGTCAAAGACCCCACACATCTACCATTCCTTTATGAACATTACTCATGGCTTTATTTCTTGGGAATTTCCATTAGACTTTATAAGCTCTTTTTATTTGACAACCTCTGTAATGCGATGATTCCATGTTGACTATCCTCTTATAATGATATCTTTATAAATATGACTATCTACCCTTGATTCTTGACTTCCTACTGAGTTCTCTCCTTCAAGAAAGGAAGGTACTTGGGAATGTCCACCAAAGGATACCCTTCTTCTCTATACAATCCGTAGCATTGTATCACCATTGTCAACTATCATTGTCAATGATAATGACCTTACTCATTGCCCTTATTTTCACAAATGCACCTATTAATAAACATTAGCAATTCCATTTTCCCCAATGATAAGCATTCTTTGGTTTATTCTTTCTTTTTTCTATAGCTTTTGCAAATGTAGGAGAACACCATAACATAGACCACTAGCAAATAATGGCAACCCCATACTTGTTGGACCTTGCTGCCCCGTAGCCTATATTCATGACTACCTCCTTAAATGTCTTCACACTTGGTGATCTTCTATCATATGACAGTCCCTCTTCAACCATATGTGCTCATTTGATGAAAGCAATAAGCTTGAAGTACTACTTTTTGATACATGATGATTGCTCCTTTTCATTGCTTTTGATTGTATTTATTTGAAGCCTAGTGGCTATTCCATATGCTCATAACTCCACATTTCTCTCTCCATTGTTGTTAAATTTCTAGCATTTCATTGTTTCAAAACAACAAATTATGCAGCCAATGGTGATAATATCTCATGTCCATTAAAAGTTACACTTTGTAAGTTGTGAAACTTGACTGCTTCTCCATTTCCATTAATAAAGTTATTTTCAACTGCATATCACTTGTGGAGGTAATCCTTGGGTCTGAGAAACTCAAGAAAATGTAGATGAAAGTTGATGATTATGTGACACCGAATAGGGAAGTTGAAAAGTTTTACTATCCTTTCTTTCTTCTTCATCTGTAATGTAATCTCTTGTGACCATTTCTTGTTTTCCTTTAGTAAAGTTGAAAGACATTTTTCTTTGTTCCTATTCTGCATGACATGAGAATACATCTTGTTGTCCCAACCTTCATGGCTTCCATAACAATGCTTTCTTCCTTCTATGAATTTTCTATCTGATCTCCACAACATTTGTTTACCTTTTGATCATGTGTAACACATAAACTATCTCCTCACTTTGATCCTATGGGTAGACACATGTACTCTATGTCGGTGACCTAAAAGCTCACCATCCTATGTGATGTGTAGTTGTCCAATAGGGTTAAGGTGAGAGGGGTCTGGAAATACTCTGGATTGCGCCTTATTTAAGAGATGCATAATTGAAGTTGATGCATCTTTTGAATCTGATAATGAAAGTTGCTCAACTGATGTGATTCCATATTGATTTAATGCATTAATAATGGGTATATCTTTGATCAAGTTGCTCAATTTCCTATTTCTTTCAAAGAATGCTAAGCTCTACCCTTGTGGGAGCCACATTTACCCCACATGCTATATTTAATTGAATCAAAATAGTAACTATACTTGTCTTAAATATGCACATGAAGCAAACAAGTTAGAAAAATAGATGCATATTTTGGATATGTTTGATGACTTCATTGTTTTCCAAGAAATCCAAGGTTTTCATGCTTATTTAATGCACTTATGGATCAGTTTATATATGCATAGGTAGGTGTGTATGTAAGGTTTGAGATCTTTCATTACTTAGAGCATTGATCTAATATCATTGTTTTTCCAAATGTTCATATGCAAGAGCTAGGAGCATTATAGAGCTAGGAAGGACACAAGTAGCTTGGGACAATAGTAGCAAGGCATGAAGGCAACTTCAAAACCAATCATTATCTTGCAATGATTGGTCTCCAATCTTATGTGCACATTCTGTTTTACTTATTCATGTATAAATTTCTTTTTTTATTTTCATTGAATAAGTAAAGTTATTCCCTTGGCTTGTGAGGGACATGTACACTTCATGATTATCAATAAAAGATTACACTTGTATACATACAATTCTCTTTTCTCATTTGTTGTAATTGCAACATTGGAATGAAAAAAAAATGTAATCTGTTTCATTGACAATCTTTTTTCATGCATATTAAACCTTGTAGACTTCTGGTTTATCTTTTAAATATTTAAACGAACTTGACACAAAAAGAATAAACACTAAACCTAATTTTAGCTGAAAGCTAAAAATTAGGTAACACAAATAATTAAAGAAAAATTAATATATAGTAATGTTAATATTATTTATAAACAAAATTATATATTAAAAACTATTTTAACTTTTTTTCCTTTTATTTACAATAGTACTTAAATTTTATTGTAGGATTTTTTGAGTTATAACTCTCTTTCTTGTATTAATATTTGAAATGACATGTGCTTACATTTTATTTTTATGAATTTTAAAGTAACAATTATGTTACACCTATTATAATTGTTTTCTTTTTTCTTATACTTTTAATTTACTCATTTCTCTCTCAAGAAATGGTTGAATATTCAAATAATAATTCCATCATTCAAATCACTAGGGAAGATACAAGCAAAAACATGCATGCCCCCTTCATTTCAATGGATTCTACAAACATGTTGGCAAAGTCGTGCTCGTCTATCAACAAGTCACAATTCCTTCAAACTGATGTTTAGAATCTTGATTCAACTATTTAAGATAGCTACCATGCAATTGTAAGCAAGTTCAAACTTGTGTGCTAGACAACATCTCTCATTGAAGTAATGGATATCGAAAAGCTTCAATAAACGTTAACATATCAAGAGAGTTGCATAAAACTTGAGGAGATTTGCACTTTCTTTCGGGAGGTTTACTATGATCACCACTACCAAATTGACCCAACCTCCTTTATCATCCACGTGCATGAGATGTACTTGCAAAATATGTGAGCAACAATTATATCTTTTTACTATGTGACCAATATGTTACTATTTACCTACTATGTAGCCTCACATAAACAACGATGTTACAACTTTTTTACTATGTAACATCACATAATCAAAGATGTTTCTATATTGTAATATTGTGACCTATGTATAAATAAATATGTGTATTTTGTCTACAATAAATAAATACACTTTTCACATACATCTCCTTCTTAAAAAGTGTTCAATCTAAACTAAATAATGAATATTCTCACTTTGCAAGATCAAAATGAATCTAATTTTGTGTTAAATCATTATGACACAATATAAATTTGAATCTAATTAACTTTAAAGTTTAGAAATCACATTGGATTTTTTTGTAATTATTTAAAATATGTTTGAATTATGATCTTGAATTTATCATGTTTAATTTGAAAAATTACAAATTACACTATTAAAATTAATTACATTGATAAGGAGGGATTTTTTTGGATAATTCAAAAGAAATATTATACGCTATATTATATTGTCTAATTTATATATGCAAATAATATTATTACTAATTAAATAGCATTAAAAAAAACTAACCTTTGGACATAGAGCAAGAGAATAAGGTCACAAAGATATAGATATATGTGTACAACATCCTATATAAACACATGCATTTTTATGTAAACATAAAGATAAAAAGAGCGTCATCACCTACTAGTTCAATTGGGTTCAAAAATAATATTAAGGACAAATGGCTTTAGCTTTAAAATTTCAATGTTTCTCTATCTAAACATGTTGTAGAGACAAAAGTACAATGCCTATTTATGTTTACGTTTCCTAGATAATAGTGTAGGATTTACCTTTTACAATTAAAGTTGTCTAGTCGATGCAAATTTATGGTTTGATGTGGATTAGGATTTCATGTAGGATTTAAAGTTATATTTATACTATAATTGAATACGTATTGACATATATTATGTTTAATTGATATTGTAGATAAGTCTCTTCTAAATTAGATTAATGAAAGTTGCACACATAACCTAGTATACCTTAACATTTGTTCAAACATTTTATCTTTGTAAACAAAATCATCCCACACAATCTAAAATTTTGTTTCTTTACACAAGTACCACTACATTTTTAGAAAAAATAACATCTTTATTTTTCTATATTTTATGTTTTATGTTTTATGTTTTATATATTCACATTTCCTTTTTATGGTATATTATGTAATTCTTAATGTTTGTGCATATTTGTATGTTGTAGGGACAACTTACCTTTCCATATTTATATTTGTGCATATATATATATATATATATATATATATATTTATTTATTTATTTATTTATTTAATGTTTTATATTTTCTCATTCCATTTCTATGATATATTGTGTAATTCTTAATGTTTGTACATATTTATATACCAAAAAGAAATCAATAAAATCTCCTAAAAATTAAAACCCTCTTTCCCTGAAAATAAATTCTTCTAGAGACAATTTACCTTTTACAATTTCGAAGCCAATTTCATTTACTCTAATTTAACTTGAGGAGACCAAGCCTATTTTTTTTGCAAAACCTAATTGTAAAATTTTCACTTGGTCATAGACCAATTTCTTACAGTAAATTCCAACAACATTATGACAATTTTAACTACAAATGACATTGTTAATATTCTTGTAGGAATATCTATTCTAGAACCTGTTTTATAGGTTAGATCTATAGACTCTATTGAAAAAGTTTATTCTACATTTGTCAAATAATGAGGTAAGCTTTCTGATGGTTTACACACACATCATTCTTTGCTTCCTAATGAATTCAATTATCCTGTTTTGGAGGAGGCTTTAGTCAATGGTTCTATTTTTCTACTAAAGCAATACACTTCCAAGATATTCCATAAATTTACATATGTCCACACTTTCTCAAAACTATTTTATTCCTCTCATTTATTCAATTTGCATGCTCTTACTAAATTATCCCTTGTATTTTATTACACGGCTATCATAATTAAAAAATTAGAATTAATTTCAAAAAATGCACTAATTGTTGGAACTCCAACTCCTCTCCTCTAGTCCACAGGTCCCTCCCATCAAGTAGCTCTCAAGCCTTGTTGGTCTTATCTCAATCTACACACAATTCATTGCAACAAATTGAGACCCTCAAAGTCAACACAATATATCCCCTTTCGTACCAATTTTCATCAAAATGTTAACCCCATACCATAAGTACTGATAGAGCTCCTAAAAACTCTACAAAATTATGAGGAAATCATGACTTGAGTCATGATTTTTAAACTCTGTAACCATGAATGGGCTAAGGGTCTAGTTGTAAACCCTTACCATGCAAATGTACTATCCTAAAACCCCTTCAATCTCATAATTTTGTGATGACTTGTTCTCATCGGTTTCCAATTGAGCAAGTCATCATCAAATCCTTTGAAGCCGTCTGCTAACCAACCCCTTCACTTAAGAAAGATAGTCACCTCTTGTATCATCCTGAGCTAATTTTTTCTAAAGTTGGGAAAAAAATTTCATTTTGGGACTTAATTCATCGCTCCCAAGGGTCTTATTGCCATCAACCTAGTCATGGCCCCACCTTTAAAATAACATGTGGCTTGTGTAGGAAATAAGGTCCATCAGATTTAAAGATTTAATCCTCACCACCCATCGCACATTGTGCGGGCATTTATGGATAGTCATTGGGAAGCATGCAAGGTCCGTGATATAATGATGCATGTCCTTGTCGTTCAGGGCCCATCCCATGTATGTGTGTCCAGTGGCTGATAAAGGGAAGATTGATGACTGTGATGATGGACTAAGATTTATTCTGAGTCATTCATTGCGTACCTCGTGGTACTTGATTCATGCCTCCTAAACAACTTGCGAGGTACACAAAAAGGCAACATGTGGGTCTTCTCGACCACTATGCAAAATATGTCGAAGCTTGTGGACTTTGTGATGTGGTTCCTAGTCAGCATCCTCTCATTGGCCAAGGGATAATGAGTCATGGCATTGGGTTTTCAAACACGATTTGACTACATCCTTGTCATTGTATCTTCCATCTCATTTTGATATCAATGGCCGATATTCAAAGTCAAACAACACACATGTGTTAGCCATTTTTCTTTGCAACCAGTGAGCATTAACGACATGCTCTCTTCAAGAATTAACAAATTGAGTCCTTGTGCATGCGAGGAATTAATTTCTAGCTATTATGGGGGATGACATGCAAATCTCCAAGTACTTGGGTGATTGATAGTGGGGAAATTGATGCTAGCAATTAATTGATTCCTCAAGCATGTGACATCAAAATTAATGAGAAAAAACCATTAGCCCTGCTTGATAAATATGGACAGAGTGATTTCCATTTTCACCATTGTAGTTAGCAATTAGCATCTTCCTGAATTTGTGCAAAATGATGAGTGTTCGATTGTGAGTTGGAGAAACTACCAGGTAGTGAAAATGAGTAAGTTTGTTTCTTCCATAGTACCAGTTAGGAGGTCACCCAGACTTAATTTATAGAGGCCTCAAAACGATGTTCCTATACACGAGAACAAAGCACCTAAATGTGCTCCATCTACAAAGGAAAAGGTCCCTGCCGAGAAGCCTTTTTGTGCTCTTGTTAGATGTAGTAGTAGACTAATGCACTAGGGTGTCACTACAGAAAAGATGGAAGAAAAAGGAAATGATCCTACATCATTTGCACTAAGGGTTTGTAGGAAGATAAGGTATGGACATGACTCTTTTGGAAGGAAGAATTCACTAATTTCTATCACAAATATCCCCTCAAAAAGCATGACAGAGATGGACTTAGGCTATAAGTGATACCTAATGATGTTGAATCAATCTACAGTCTTGTGGATGGAGGTGCTATTGGTACTGCCATTATCCGTTAAAACTCCAAGTGGGTGTGATGGTTTTGTACCAAGTAAGGATAAGGATGAAGAAGGTGTTGAGGGTTCTTCTCTGCCTCATGCTAGGATGTGAAGTGGGTACTGTGGGTTGGGTTCTGGTGCTTGTCATTCCTTAGGTTGAAAGAATTGGTGTGTGGACTTTCAATTTTGTGTTGCTTGTTAAGGTTGTTGTAGTGGTTGCTCCTATTCCTCATGTGTCGTGGTGGTTTTTTGGGTTTTTATGCTGACCGTGGGTTTCCAAGGCTATGTGGACATGGGATGTAAGGCATAGATGGAAATTAAAGAGAAATTTTGGTGGTACTAGCATTTCCCATTTGATGACAGTTACAAATTTTTCCTCCCCACTTTCAATAAATGATTGAAAATCACCATGTGGGGAATTTTGAGATGAAATGCAAATTGATTTTGAAATGAAATATCTAAATTGTAACTACATTTGAGTTGGGTGCTTGTTTCTCCCATGCATTATAAAAGGGATTTCAGGGCTCATTTGCTGGGGGTTTTCTCTCTAAATTTTTTGAGTCCAATATACTTTCAGGGTAGAAACTAGGTATAGGAAAAATACCAATAGGTAAAACAAATAATTTTTTTGGGTTTTAGGTGGTATTTATGCTAATCTTAAAATAGTTATATGGAAATGAATGATATAAAAAAAATCTTATGTCTAAATCATTTCCTCTCCTTCTGTATTTTTTTCCAAATTATGAATGGAATATCAAGGATATCTTTGTTCATCATCAAATACTCGTTTGAATGTATGTACTTTTTTATGCTTTGGTTCAAAGAATCAATTAAATTCTTGAATAAGGTCATAAATTTGTAATAATTCGCAAAGGATTTAGTAAGAAGCTATGCTTTAGGAATAGTGAGTTTTCATAGTGTAAGGAATTACGAAAGTAGTTCTTTATTTTCAAAGCTAAAGAATTTATGTATTACTGATTGTCATATGTGTGAATCTATCGCCCAATCGATGAGACAATGATCTATTTGTTGATGGTATTTACATTTTAACTATGATACACCCAATCATTGACTCAAGTTTAAAATATAAATCATTTAATATTGTTAATTATGAGACATGTATTTTGAAATATCTTTTTGTTCCTGATAAATGGATGATTATTTGTTCAAAGACCAACCAAATTTTTAGGGAATTGTGTTTATTTATCCATCATAGGAACCAATATGTGAGTTGATGTGTTCTTTACTGATTAAACCAAAATGAACACAATAGGAACATCCTCCTAGGTCCCACAGAGCCTAAAGTGAAAGAGTGTAGCTTATGTAGCTATTCACTCATTAAGTTTTCCATTCCTCTTGTGGTTCTTGAGTATAAGAGTTGGATACTCTTTAGAGAGGTCTAAGGGTGTATTGGATAAAACACCAACAAAATGGTGACTTTGGTGGGGATAATTCTCATTCTTTAGATGTAGATATTTACATCATAGAGTCAAACGGAGAGATAATTCTAAACATCTTGTTCAAATATTGATCAGTTCTTGAACCTGGTAGAAGGTTTGATTGGAACATAATTCAAAGAACTTGAAAGTGACTTCACTATGGAAGCCAACCTAGAGCCTATATTATTCTAAATAAATTTCATCTCATTTGAAGTTTAATCCTCCATGACAAGAGGTGACAACTCTGACAAACAAACCTAATAAATTTTCATCAAATCTCTAGATCTCCAAATTTGAAGACAAAGGATAGGTGGTTGCTACAAAATTATAGGTGGTTGCTGCAAAATTATAGGTATTCCCATAGGATTGATGATTATTTGATCGTGTTATGAATAAATTACGATAAATATTCTATGTTCCGAATGTAAATGATTCCCTATTGAGTGAATAAACACTAGATCAGGGAATAATAATGAAAATTTAGCATGCCTTTTTGAAATTAGTTTATTATCATAAATAAGCATGTTGTATTGTAAGATCCTAAGAAAAATTTGTAGGAGATATGCATTGTAAATTTTTAGGGTAAAAATAATTGCATAAAATTGGTATAGAATTCTATAATTGCAAATCGAAATTGTCAATTCTCTTTTAAGGAATGAAATTGCATAGTTAAGTTGCACATTCTGGTGTAGACATGAGTGTAACTGAGCGTGATGAACAACCTTTGTTGGGTTGAAGGAGTTCTAGTATTGAGAGATACAGGGCCATTTCCTTTAACAATATTTCTAGGTATCCAAATGTTGTCCCACCTACGATCAGGGATAAGCTACCAAAATTCAATGGTGCAAAAGTTGAATTAGCAGGAAGACATTTGCAAGAGTTTGTTGACATGATGGGAGATTATGAATTGGACTTTGAAGATGTTGTTATGAATTTTTTTGTTCAGTCCCTGAGAGGAGATGCGAGAGACTAGTTCTCTTATCTACTAGATTCTAAACCATACATTCAAGGGATGAGTTAAAAGTATTGTTCATGGAACAATTTTGGGAAAGGATTGATCTTGTCCTAATCAAACAAAAATTCATGAAAATGGAAAGGAAGAAGATGAGTTGCTTCTTGCTTTCAACCTCCAATTTTCAAAATTAATCAAATAAATCCCTATAAGCATAAGACCAAATGATGTTGAATGCTTAGAGGTGTACTTGGGTGCATTCACCAAAAATATGAGTTACCTTCTGAGATACAAAGAGCCTACTATGTTGTACCAAGCATACTAGATGACCATAGATATTGAAAATAATTTGAGGTATTCAATAATGAGGGGATGTGCAACCACCAATATTGGTCATCCTAGCATATTCATGCAAATACAAATAGTGGATCAATTAGTAGAGGTTTGAGTCAAGAGGACCCTGATTCTATTGTTCCATCTTCTCCATTACCACAATGTGAGAATTATGGTAGGACTCAAGTGAAAAGCCTAGAAGATCCAGGTAAAGTTGACCAAGTGTTCTCAACTAGGAATTTACATGAAATAAAAAGGTGCCAAGGGGAATCACCCTATGATTTGTTCTCTAGATTTGTAGACACCTTATTAGACATACCTAAAGATGTCAGGCCAAAAGAATCCATATGTATTGACTTGTTTTGTGGCATGTATCAATCAAGATTAAGCACCTTACTAAAAGAATTGAAGCCTCATGATTTGGGCCAAGTAGTTGATTGGATAAGAGTTGTAGAGGAGGCTAAGATTGAGTACACACAAAAAGTGTTACCTCAGAGCACCAATAGTGATTATCCTGATAAGGAGAATAAAAGGTTAGTTTCAATAGGTCAAGAAGATGTATCTAAACCTAAACAAATTGTCAGTGATTTTGTCATTTTACCAGTACCATATATGTAGATCCATGTGGTAATGATGAAAATGGAGATACATAATATGAGGACAAATAAATGGTGCATGATTTGCATCCCTAGGATACCCTGGATTGTGAGCAAGCACAAGGATGCATGGGGAAGCCCTACATCCTGATTTAATTAGGAATGACAATGCACAAATTAGTAGTCGAGGTGATGAGATTAAACTTGGTTGGTCCTTTGTTGACTATAATTCTTCTTATGAGATTGAAGTGGAGTCTCTTGCTTCAAGTAGAGGACAATTTGATAGCCTTGAAAGAATGCATTTGTGGGGTAGCAACAATTTTCTTCATGTGAAGAGCTCTCAGAGTGTGGATCAATAATTCTGAGCACAAATGATGAAGAGGGTGCTAAAAATGTCTCTTTTCTCTTCAAGTGACTACACTAATTTTGAATGTATTGATGATTCTAGCAAGTGGGACCCTCATATTGAAAAGGTAGGGGTACATGTGACAATCATGAAAGTGTGGTAGAATCCTTTATTTGATAAACCTCCACTAGGGGAGGTCATAAACAATGATCCTTACTAGTGTAGGAGATATCCACTCTTTGAGGGAAATTCTGATGATTTTTTGGTAGGTACCACTAGTGAAAATGTTGGAGAAGGTACAAGTAGGGTAGTAAGAAGTAAAGACTAGGATGGCATTAAGGGTTATGATTTTTTCTTTGAAGATGGTGACCTTAACTCAATAGCTCCTTAGTCATATCAAAGATTTAGTGATAGAAGTGTTGGTGAGTTAGTTAGTTTACAGGTGGATAAGAAAATAGTATTTGAAAAGCACTAAGAATGTAATTTAGGTGTGCTGAAAATTAAAATGAGAATTATTCACAGGACATAGAATTTGAAGACAAGGATGGCATTGTTTGTGCTCATGGTCTTTAATATGGCCTAGGTATTAAGATGGATGTAAATGAGTATGACCATGCTCATATGACACATAATTGTATATTTGAAGTAGTGGTTGAATTTCTAGTCACATATGATGATGAAGATGAAATATATGAGGATGAAAAGAGAGGCTTGTTACTAAATGACCAAGTTGTGCATTCAGGTGGATATACTAGTACTAAAATGGGAGTGCATCTTAGTAATAAGGATGAACAATTGGATGAGTCTTAAGATTATGTCAATATTGGAGGATGGTTTGACCCATGTGGAGAGGAACTTGGGGCAGCAGATGGCATGAGATGTAATGATCATCATTATGAGTGCGCACTAAATTTTTTTGCAAAAGCTCCACATCTTCCGGATCTCATTATGGAATTGTTTCCATATAGTGAGGGAAAATTTCATGTCAAGCACAATGAGAGTGTTGTTGCATATCAATATTTTCTCTTTGATGCTCCAAGATTTTTGCCTAGCCTAAGACAAGGTACTTGTGCAGAGTTTCTATTTGATGCACAAGATGGATGTGAAGGTAAATTGGATGATCAAATAGAGTATGGGTGTTTTACTTTTCCACTCAAATGTGATAAATCTATGCCACGATAGATAAGTGAACATGATAGTTTTATAGCCTTTGGTTTTGATGACATCAATTATGGCAAGGATGGTTACTTAAAAGGATCTAATACACATGTTGATCCACCACAACTAGAACAAGACAAAGTCTTTGACAAAGGAAAAATTTCCCTGAATCTTTGGGGGTCTTGGGCCTCTAGTTTGAGCATTGAAGCCAATTGCATGAAACAAGGCTTCTAAAAGTAATGGAATTTTTTCATAGTGTACGTAGGTTTGGTTGGTGTGTTCCTTTTCGATTGTGTCTGTTTGCTTTGTCCGAGAAAGCTCCTGGGTTTTTTGTGTTTTCACCCTAGTCTACTTCAACCTAAGATCTGATTTCTCACTATATCCATTGGGGGTATACATCCCTGAACATGAGCCACTGATATAACTCCTAAAAACTTTATGAAAATATGAGGAAATCATGACTTGAGTTATGATTTTTAAACTTTGTAACCATGAATAGGCTAAGGGTCTAGTTGTAAATCCTTATTATGCAAATGTTCTATCCTAAAACCACTTCAATGTCATAATTCTGTGATGAATTATTCTTGCTAGTTTATGGTTGAGTAAGTCATCATCTAAGCCTTTGAACCCATCCACTAACTGGCCCCTTCACTTAGGAAATACAGTCACCCCTTATATCATTCCAAGCTAATTTTTTCTAAAGTTAGGCAAAAATTTTAATTTGGGACTTAAGTCATTACTCTCGAGGGTCTTATCGCCATCGTCCTAGTCATGGCACCACCTCTAAATAACATGTGGCTTGAGCAAGAAATATGGTTCGTTGGATTTCAATATTTAATCCTCACCACCCATCACACATTGCACGGGCATTTATGGATAGCCGTAGGGAAGCATGCAAGGTCCACAATATAATGATGCATGTCCTTGTCTTTCAAGGCCTGTCTAATGTATGTGTGTTCAATGGCCAATAAAGGGAAGATTGAAAACTATGATGATGGACTAAGATTTAATACAAGACATTCATCACGCACCTCGTGGTACTTGATTAATGCTTGCTAGACAACTTGTGAGGTACACAAAAAGGACCACTGTGCAGAGTGTGTCGGAGCCCGTGAACTTTGTGACATGGTTCCCAGTCAACTCCCTCTCACTGGCCAAGGGATGATGAGTCATGCCATTGGGTCTTCAAACCCCATTTGAATATATCCTTGCCATTTTATATTCCATCTCATTTTGACATCGACAACTGATATTCAAAATCAAATAACACACATGTTAGCCATTTTTCTCTACAACCAATGAGCATTAATGGCATGCTCTCTTCAAGAATGAACAAATTGAGTCCTTGTGCATGTGAGGAATTAATTTCCAACTATTATGGGGGATGATATGAAAACCTCCAAGTACTTCGGTGATTCATAGTGAGGAAATCGACGCTAACAATTAATTGCTTCCTCAAGCATGTGACATCAAAACTGATGAGCAAACACCATCAACCTTGCTAGATAAATACAAATAGAGTGGTTTCTATTTTCACCATTGTAGTTAGCAATTAGCATCTTCCTGAATTTGTGTAGAATGAGGAGTGTTCAATTGTGATTTGGAGAAACTACCAGGTAGTTAAAATGAGTAAGTTAGTCACTTCCACAGTACTAGTTAGGAGGTTTCCCAGACTTAATTTACCGAGTCCTCAGGATGACGTTCCTATTCGTGAGCACAAAGCACTTGAATGTGCTCCATCTGCAAAGGAAAAGGTCCCTATTGAGAAGCCTCTGTGTGCTCCTATTAGATGAAGTATCAGACTAAAGCACTAGGATGTCACCATAGAAAAGATGGAAGAAAAAGGAAAGGAGCCTACATCGTTTGCATTGGGGGTTCGTAGGAAGATAAGGTATGGATGAAGCTCTTTTGGAAGGAAAAATTCACCAATTGATATCATAGATAGCCCCTCAAAAATCATGAAAAAGAAAAACTCAAGATATAAGTGATACCTCATGATGCTGAATCAAGCTATGGTCCCAAGGATGGAGGTACTATCGGTACCACCATTATCCATTAAAACTCCAAGTGGGCATGATGGTTTTGTACCAAGCAAGGATAAGGAAAAAGAGGGTGTTGAGGTTTCTTCTTTGCCTCCTGCTAGGATGTGAAGTGGGTGAATGTATCATGTGTTGGGTTCTGGTGCTTTTCATTCCTCGGGTTGAAAGAATTGGTGTGTGGAATTTAAATTTTGTGTTGCTTGTTAAGGTTGCTGCAATGGTTGCTCCTATTCCTCGTGTGTGGTGGTTGCTTCTATTCCTCATGTCTGGTGGTGGTTTCTTGGGTTTTTATGTTGACTATAGGTTTCCAAGGCTATGTGGACATGGGATGTAAGGCATAGTTGGAAATTAAAGAGAAATTTTGGAGGTACTAACATTTCCCTTTTGATGATAGTTACAAATTTTGCCTCTCCATTTTCAATGAATGATTGCAAATCATCACGTGGGGAACTTTGAGATGAAATGCAAATTGATTTTGAAATGAAATATCTAAATTGTAACTGCATTTGATTTGGGTTCTTGTTGTTCCTTTGCATTATAAAAGGGATTTCATGGCTCATTTGCAAGGGGCTCTGATCTTTGAAATTTTTGAGTCTAATGTACCTTCAGGGTAGAAACTAGGCATAGAAAAAATACCAATAGGTAGAATAGCTTAATTATCTAGGTTTTAGGTGGTATATATGCTAATATTAAAATAGTTATATGGAAATGATTGATCTTGAAAAAAATCTTATGTCTAAATCATTTCCTCTCCTTTTGTAATTTTTTTGCAAATTATGAATGAAATTTCAAGGATATCTTTGTTCATTGTCAAATACTCGTTTGAATGTATGTCCTTGTTTCTGCCTTGGTTCAAAGAATCAATTAAATGCTTGAGTAAGGCCATAAATTTGTGATAATTCACAAAGGATTTAGTAAGAATCTATGCTTTAAGAACAATGAGTTTTCATAGTGTAAGGCATTATGAAAACAGTCCTTTATTGTTAGAGATAAAGAATTTTTATACTACTAATTGTCATATATGTGACTCTATTTCCCAATCGATGAGACACTGATCTAATTTTTGATGGTATTTACATTTGAAATATGATACACCCAATCATTGACTTAGGATCATAATATAAATCATTTAAAATTGTTAACTATGAGACATGTATTTGAAATATCTTTTTGTTCCTAGTAAATTGATGATTATTTGCTCAAAGACTTGCCAAATTTTTAGTGAATTGTGTTTATTTACCGATCATAGGAACCAATATATGAATTGATGTGTTCTTTGTTGATTAAACCAAGATGAATACAATAGGAACACCCTCCTAGGTCCCATAGAGTCTAAATTGAAGGAGTGAAGCTTCTACAACTGTTCACTCATTAAGTTTGCCATTCCTCTCGGAGTTCTTAATTATAAGAGTTGGCTACTCTTTAGAGAGGTCTAAGGGTGTACTATAAAATCCACCAACAAGTACTAGTCCATTGAGGGTTGAGCCCTAACAAAATCTCTAATCCATGAATTCAAAAATACTAGATGTGATGGAAAAGTTTTTGGATTTTATTTTGTAGATAAAATAGGCTTTGAAGTATAGTTTTCATGCTTCAATGAACTTGTTGATGAGTTCTACCATGCTATTCACTTTGACAGTCTTTATGTGATCTCTAATGATCACATTAAAGTGGCCAACACAAGCATAGCAGGTCCACACATCTCTTTGAAATTATTCTCAATAGCTCATCACAATAACTCCCTCCACATCCTTAGACTCCACCATACCCACACATACCTACCATCTCAAGAGCATAGATTCACTGGCCTCACTACCTATCAATTCCCTTGTTGATGTAATTGGAATAATTTTGTCTATCTCCTCTATATCAACCATTCGTAAAAGAGATGGTATAGAAACAATAAAGTGTACTGCTACAATCCTTGACATATCAAGTAGTGCCATTGATGTTACATTTTGGGGTCACCATTTTCATATTGATGGGAAAAAAATCTCTAATATCCCCATAAAGCCAAACCCTCTGATTATTTTGACTAAATTTGGGCGTATAACATATTGGTGTGGGAAAGGTATTGACACTTATTTTCTAAATATAATTCTAATTTGACCCAAATTTATCAAAGGCCTAAAAATTACAGACATGGTATGCCACTATAGGGATTTCCTAACCTTTTAGTTCCTTGTCAAAAAACCACCTTTCTCCTAAAAATTTGCAAAACCAATTGATATGTCATCTATTACAAATACAAGCTTCCTTGACAAGAGAAACGTTTGCATAAAGGCCTCCATCTCAAAACTGCACCTAGACAACTTCTACTACCTTTCTTTCCCATTATTAGTAGACAACATAAGATGTAAGAAAAATATATTGCAATCCTCCCTTAGTACTTTTCAATGCCTAAAGTGTTCTATTGATCTCTCTATATGTGATTTTAGCTACATGCTTAAAAATGGACTTGCAAGATGCAATTGGTGAACTACTTAAAGTTATTGCATTTGAAGGGCTGATCTAGTTTCCTTGATGGTGTTTGCATAGAATATTTTCAACTTTTACTTGTTGAACCTAATGTTGCTAAACACATTTTAGATAATGTTATTATTTGCTAGTTTTTCCTTGACCTGACCATCATAATGAATCCATTTGGTGGACAGGAATAAAGCATTATTATTACAACCATTAAGCCCATTTAATTTATATTTTTCATTTTTCCATTTTTATGGAACTATGAAGCATTAAACATTCATTTGGATACATGAAAAACTCATCTCTCTTGGCATGAAAGAGCCCATAACTTACAATAATCAATAAGCGAAGAGAAGACAGACAAGAAGGATACCACGTACCACTATCAAACTCATGTGTCTCTCAATGAACACCTAAATGAAGAATATTAGTATCATAACCATTGTTCAATGATATTGTAAACTAAACCATTACTTGTATAGATGACTAAAAAAATATAGAATATTGCAAGACACATTAGTTGCTAATCATGGTGTGCATCGGTTATGCAATAATAAAGGTTAACAAGTCAACAAAAAATCTTGGTGATCACTTTGATTGACCAAAACATAGCAACAAATCTCTTGAAAAAACACACCTTTCTTAGGCATATAACATACAAAAATTCATATAAACGTATATATATATATATATATATATATATATATATATATATATATATATATAACATGAAAAGAAGGCAATATGAGATATGAGATGTTAGCACAAAAAAGCGAATCCATTGGGTGGAGACATGAGAGACCTATGTGAAAAGGTAGAATTTTTTTGTAAAAAACTTATTAAAAAAAATCTACATTCTCTAATCAGAAAGACACTCTCAAAGCTAAGAACAATATTTGGGTTGTAGGTTTCATAACACATAGTGCTTTCCAACATGCAATTATATATAGACAACATGCTTCTAATGAAAATCTTTAAGTTTGTAGACAGTAAGAATGTAGTGAGGTTCATTCACCTTCACAATTTATAGCAATTATTACTTACACTAAAAATTACATTTAAATTTCCTCATATGTTTTAAATATAAATGCAAAACATAATTGCAGGTTGGAAAATACAATGTGGTTTTTCATTTATTTCATTATGTACATTCAAAGCTACGTGGTGGAGAGAATGAGGAGGAATTGCAAGTGTGGTTACATAAAACTAACCAAATTGATCCAATAGGTGAGTAACCAATTGGGCTATTATGTCTAGAGGCTTTTACAACACTATGTGGGTTGCAGGTTTCTTGTGCGTTGCAGGTTTCTTAACACCTAGTGTTTTCCAATTTCATTACATTCTTACTATCTAATTCACAAAAGGTTATAAAAGAAATCACAAAACATACCAAATTGAGGTGAGGGGTGAGTAACCAATTGGGTTATTACTTGTAAAGGATTTTAAAACATTATGGAGTTGCATATTTCATAAAACTAGTGCTTTGCAACCTATAATTTTGCAAAACAATATGAATGACTTGAAAAGATTTTGTTAATTAGATAGTGTGAATGAAATGAAATGAATTGTTTTATAAACACCTAGTGTTTTTGTAGTCTAGGAAAATGCATAACCTTGCATTGTTTATCCTTATTTATGTATTATTTGGTCCTATTTTGCATCCACAAGCCTAATAAATTGTATCTTTTATGGCTAATCTTGACAAACATCAAAGGGGAAATGGTAATTTAATGATTCTGGTTGTGTGTCCCTGATTTTTGGTTCAAGACTAAGATGCCACATAGGGTGCCTTTCTCCAAAGGTCTTGGGACCCTGATTTCAAAGGCACCTTAAATGGCCCCATTTTTGGAGTTTGTGCCTGAGTTTCATGCCTCGGGACTAGGTTGCCACCTAGGGATTCTTAGTCCCCCTTAAAGTATTTTTAGGATTTAATTTCAAATATTGGTGGGATTTAGCCTCCTTTAATTAGTGAATTCATATGTCAACTTTTGGTGGTGTAATTTTGGGAAATTAAGCATAGATAAGTATAAATACAAGGTTCCTTCTCTCATTTTCATATACCTATCAATATAACAAGCATCCAAGCATTCAAGTATTCGAGCATTCAAGAGTAATTCATCAAGCATTTGGAGCCATCATCAATATTCAAGCATCATATCAAGGATATTCTTGCATCATGTGTGTTTTTGAGCTAACATTTGTGATGTATAGTTTTGATTCAAGTAAGAAATTCAATTCAAGATCCATCAAGCATTCAAGCATTTCAAGATATCCATTCAAGCTATCCATTTCACACATGTTTGCAACAAGGGTTTGGTGAGTTGTAGCATTGCATGTTGTTCATTCATCATTTCCCTCCATTATTTCATTTCCTTCCAAGGTTTAATTACCAATAAGGGGTTTGACCAAGGCAAACCCCATTTACTAACAATCAACAAGTTTTTCCTCTCTTGCATGTTTGTGTTTACAAATTTAGGTTGAAGAATTGAAGATCATTTGAAGTGCAAAGTTGTAGAGTTGCATTGCAAAGTTGTCATCTTCATGGAAATTCACCTACAGGCCAGATCTAGAAGTTTCAAAACTTGAGATATGAGAAGGAAGTGCAAACATTGAGCCTCAGGATCACATTCAAATATTTCAAAAATTTAGATTGGGACTAAGTCAACAACAAGGGAATCTTAGTCTTCCCAAGGGTATTTTGTAGAAATTCTTTCAGATTCTGTTCCAACAACTAAAGATTCTACATCTGCCCCGAAAAACAGCAGCAAGACTAAGACAACAATAAGGGAATCTTAGTCCTCCGTAGCATATTTTGACAACATTTTTGCATTTCCAAAATCCTCATTACATTTCCAGACTTCTTAGGTACATACATCCTAACTTGATGTTGCTTAATTTCATCATTTGCACTCATTATTTGGCTTGCATTACTAGGTTTTGTGAGTTGAATGTTAAGTTGTCTTTTCCAAGCTTTTGCTTGGTGGTGAACCCATAAAATCTTAAAGAACCCCTTCCTACATCTTCCTTTTTGATAATTGACTCACCTTTGTGTTGATATTCAATCCAATTTGGGATCCTAGTACATCCTTGAGTGATTTTGCATTCATTGGATAAAAGTGTTTTGCATCTTTGGATATACATTGTTTACATTATTAAAGCATTGCATGATATGGTTAAAAGTTCTTTTCATTTTTTTTCAAACAATGTTAGTACCTTACCTTTCTAGGAAAACTAAGAAAAATTTCATATCCGGGTGTGTGCAGGATCATGGTGCGCCAAAAAGTGGCAATATTATGGGTATTTGTAGGGTATGTGGCTGACGACTTTTTTTTCACCCAAAATTAATGAAACAAAAAGGGTTTTTAGAGGAGATTTTCATCTTTCCAAAAATATAAATTATGATTTAATTTGAATTTAATAAATAATTATTATTCATTTTCTATTAGAATTACGACTAAAGTCCTGATCGATAGGCTGATTGAAAAACATCTATGACTTTCAAACGGTATCATATTTTTTGAATCTGAAACATGTGTCACATTCTATGCTTCACATACTATAGGATTAAAAAAATAAAAATTAAATGTCATGAAGTTCTGACCAAGTTAAGGTGATCAGACAGACGAGTTTTTATATTTTCTAAAAATTGTAATAAAAAATTCATAATTAATTATTTACTTGGAAAAAAATTACAAAAAAATATGTATCACATCTGGACATGAGTCCTCTAATTATATATAAAATCTTACAAAAATATATTATCATTTTATTATGGTTAGGGTGGTCAGAAAAACACCATAGATAATTATGATGAACACATAACACAACAAGAGACCATTGAAACTTCAACTAGTCTACATTCATCTCCCAATATCTTCACCTCTTGTGATAATGTTCTAGAGGATGAAAGCATAAGTGAAGATATATTGGTGTTGGATGATCAAACCTTTAAGATCTATGACAACCCTCTTTGTGATCCTTCCCCTACCTACCCTATTTTGGAAGAAATTATAAGACAAAGGAATGAAATTATGGATGATCATGATAATTACATTTATTCTTCTCCTAGTATCTCTCCTAGTTGTGAGGAAGATACCTTGGTGTTAGAAAATACAACCAATGAAAGTCATGAGAAAAACATTCTTGAACAAGACAACAACATCATTGATGAACAAGACAATATAACCATTGATAACTCCCTTACATACAATGAATTCATCTTAGAAGAACTAATCCTTCAATGTCAAGAAAATTTAGTTTGTAGTTCTCCTAAAAAATCTCCTACTGGGGAAAATATCATGGTGGAAGAAAATAAAAACATTAACAACAATAATTCCTTAGATGAAGATGATGAAGTGAAATTAGACTCCCCTTCACTAATAGATCATGAAAATAAGGATAAGTATCTTGAGGTTATGCAAATTAGATACCCTTTAAATTACTCTCCCGAACCTAATCCTAGCTTTCCTAGTTCCCCTCATTTTCCTTCATGACATGGAAAGGTGTATAATCTTTCAAACAACTTAATATTACTCCTACTAAGATATCCCTATGGGACCTAATTTAGAATTCACCTAATTATCACACTATGCTTCAAATGGCCTTGCAACAAGTTCCTATCCCTTCTAATGCACAACCAAATGACATAGTAGCCATGATTCAAGGAATAAATGCTAACATTGTTTTCCACCAAAGTGAGCTCCCACCTTTGGAAGTGCAAAAAATATATGATGTTTTCATGATCATAGCTCAATACAATAGCACAGGGATAAAACAAACCCTTGTTGACAATGGCTCAGCCTTAAATGTGTGTAGTACAAACCTTTTGGATAAGCTTGGTGTTGATAAATCAAAAATCCAACCTGCATCTTTATCTATTAGTGGCTTTGATAACATGAGAAAACAACCACTTGGAGAGATCGCATTACCTATTAAAGTTGACAAAGTTACATTACAAACCCTGATCCATGTTATGCCTGATGATCTTTCGTACAATCTTATTTTAGGCAAACCATGGATTCATGAGATGCATTTTGTGCCCTCTACCCTTCATTGTATCATGATAATATGTCTACAAAAAAAAAATTATACAATTGAAGACGATCATGAACCATACAGTTGTTTGATCATTGGGAAAGGTAAAGAGAATCCTTTGAAAATATTACCACCAACCACATGAGTAGAACCCATGCAAGAACAAAAAAAATATAGATGTCCTAAACTCTTCACAATGATATCAAGTTATATGATTTGGGATCCTTGAATTTTGAACCAACATTCATGGGAGAATACAAGATCATAAATAAAGATTCAGAAAAGGGAGAAGAAAAAGTGATAATGTCAACACAAAACTTAGAAGAACCTTCGAAAGCATCCACATCAACCACTTTAGAGGAAAAAGAAAATTACACAACAAAATTTGATGAACTTAATTATGAGCAACCACTGAATCCAAAAGAAATGAAAAAACTTTATGAAAGAGGTTATGAGTTTATGAAACAACTTAGATATAGTGGAAAAGGATGCAGTTGTTGGCTTTCAACTCTTTATCATGTTTTTAGTTTTTTCCTTGATGACAAAACTGGTTACATCGATCAAATTTTGGCTTTTCACATTTTGTTCTAGTTTCTGGTTGTTACATGATACAAGTTGACGTTGACATATTATCACTTTGACATGATCTAGATACATATTGATGATCTTGATAAATATTAATGCTAGCACTTTTATTATTTTGACAAGGCAGTACTATAGTCTTTACATTTGAAGCATTTCAGATTGGCTCAAAAGAAAAAGTGTTTCAGGTATATGTGTGGCTTGGTCAATTCACTTTTTCATGTCTTTGCTAAGGTTATTGGAATTTGATTTATTATCAGCATGTGGCACAAAAATGGTTCAATTGGATCTCATTGTAATCCATATTGTCAAACAAATTGACATTACACAAGTCATTTGAGAAAGTTATTCAAGAAAGGTTTTATTATTAAAAATATTTTTGAACATATTGCAAGAAATTTTGAACAAGGTGATTTGGTTTTATTTGGGCTCATATTAATAAGGTTTCAAGCTTTATCAAAGGCACATTAATCATGGTGGAGAATACATGAGGTATCGACATTTTGTTTTTTGGCTTGGCATTTTTATCACATTAAAACCAATGACATAAGGTATCATTGTGGTAATAATGTCATAATATTGGGTTTGTTGATAACAGTCACATTTTATAAGTGTTGACTAGTTGTTAGTTTTGACAGCTACTTGAGACTATATAAATGACACCGACAGTCATCATGGACTTTGACAGCTGATTTGGGTTAATGCTTTAATATTATTATGATGTCGATGGTTTTGATAAAATATTTGGAAGAAAAATGTTTTGTTTGGATCTCAAATGATTATGTTGTTTTACAAAGTCTTCAAAAGCTCTTTTAAGCTCGATTAGGGAAAATACATTATTGTTGTTTCACTTTTGAAGCCCTAGCTGCCATGATTATTCTAGTGACTGCAATGGTTTTTAGATTTTTAGCCAGTATGTTGTGGATATGGAAGTTCAGCTCACTGTATGAGCTCAGATGAAGATGGTTAGGCATATGGATGTTGGTGAAGGAAACAACAGTGAAAGACTAGCAACTATTAGCTGGATGATTATGAAACTATTTGACAGGTTTTTGAGGTTTGTCTTTAGTTGGTTTTTCACCATAATCGGGTATTACATTTATATTACTTACAGGCTTTGATACAATTGATTAAGAAGGTTTTTAGTGAATAAAATTGATTTGGAAAATGTTGTTGTTAAGTTTTTTTGTTAAAGGGCTTAATCTTTGTTGATTGTGTTTAAACCCGTTAGGGTTTCTGGATGGAAATATATTCAACTGTAACTAAATGATTTCTTGGTGGTGATATTTGTAACATTTTGTTGAAAGGGTTTGTTTTCAAAAGAAGGATTATTTAGGGTTTTCCATTTAAACCCTAACCCAAGTTGGTTTACATTTACATAAACTACTTTCAGAGGTTGTTATTCACAATGCCTTTAAAAGATGACTTTCAGGAATTTTTCTGGGTTACCTGAAAGAGGAATATGATGTTTTAGATATACTATACAAAAATTGTATTGCATTGAAAATATTTATATTGATACTTAGATTATTGTATTTATGGAAGATGTTATCATTCTCATACAACATTCTTCAATGTGCTTATCAAAATTATTTTATGCTCTTCTATTAAAATTCTAGGACTGCAATTTGTACTTCTAGGGTTTTGATAGAATACTATAATTATTTTTCAATTGTAAAGGAGTTGGTGCTCCTGTATCTTATGAAGTTGGTGCTTCTAATTTTTTTTGTGGAGTTGGTGCTCCAGAACTTTAAAGAGTTGACACTCAAAGTGAATAAAGAGAAAGATTTTTTGAGTGGTTTTTATTCCCCAAAAGGGTTTTCCACTAAGGACATGAGATGATTTTATGTGTGTGATATTTTTCTTATCTATCTGATTTTAATGTTTTATCAAATGCATAATTATTAGTCTTTCATATTTTTCAATGTTATGTCACATTTCATATCAATCTTTCATATCTGTCAATGCACCTTTCATGGATGAAAGGTTCTATTATTAATGTGAGCTTTGATACATGTGAAAGTGTTGAGTTCATCCTCTATTAATGTTATATGTCTAATTCATGGTTCATGTGAAAACAAGACTATTCATGCACAAGTCAAGTTTATTTTACAAACAATCATTTATCCTCTTGATTCAAAAGAAAACATAGATTCCTGTTTTAAAAATTTTGTGACTTTTATAAATCAATGATTCACCACCCTCTAAGTGATTTCAATCTTCCAACAGTGGTGATAGAGAACAAGGTATTTGTGTCCCTATAGAGCCTCACACACAATAAAAGACTTGTGGTCTTGGTTATTGTCCTTTGAGAGAAATAAACAAGCCTTCACTTAATATCAACACTCTTGCAAAAGATTCCTCTAAGTCAACTTTAACAATAGTGCATCCTAAATGGATAGACACTAGTGGTCTTGATTGTTATCATTTGAAAGAAACAGAGAATTCCTCACTTAACATTAATGTCATCACACAAAACACTAATGGTTTAAATTCGTTATATTTTACACCTTCCTGTAGAGGAGAGAACAAAATCTTAAAATCTAAAGAGTCTTGTGTAAGTATGACATCCTGTACTAAGCAAGAGATATCTTTGTCACAAAATAAAGAACCATTTTCTACTTTCAATCAAGAGAGTATCTTGTCAAGACTCCTCAAATATTGTTTGATCTCTCTTCCTCCAAGAACACAAAATAAATTTTACTACAAGAGTTCATTTTGTGCATATCATAGAGTTCATGGTCATTCTACTAATGAATGTAGGGCTTTGAGTATTAAAATTCAACATCTTTAGGAGTTTGGTACTCTTCCTTATGTGGGGGCACCTAATTCCTCTAATTGATACTGATTTTCACTCTAGCATGTTTTTTATCAATCATTCATCTCACCTTGTCTTGCACTAAGTGGGGGCAAGGGGTTAGGTAGCCTTCTCCTTATATGTCACTTGTCATTATCTCTTCTGGATAGTTGATCACCTTTCATGTACATATAAGAGCAAGCTTGGAATGTGGATCACATTCCTTAAGCTGACCCACATGTGACATACATATTCATGATGTAGATTATTGGAAACATATGACTTGGCATAGGGTTTTTCGAATAAGCTATCATGTTTTCTTCTAATTTAAAACAATTGCTCACAACAATGGTGTTAGCAATTACTTTAAATTGGGGGAATACATAGACACTCATGTTTCATTGTACGATTTTCTTTTTTCTTGTGATGCGCGTCTTTTCTTGGTGGTTTCATTGCGGTTGATTTCCTCTAAGAGTGTGATATTTCTTTGACTTGTCCTCTCTTGGAAACATTGAGTACAATGTTCCCTAAGATGGGACCTCACATGAACTAAGCAAAATCCCTTAAAACATCCCTCTTTCTTATTTCCTTACATTTTTGTACCTTATTAAAGTCATGGAGGCATGGATTTGATATGGTTCCTTGGGGCTCACCTAGTGAACAACTAGCTTCACTAGCCCTTGTGAGTGTGCATTTTCTTTCTTTTTTTCCTCATCATAGTCATAGGGGTATGACTTTGATATGGACCTCTTAGGGCTCACCTAGTGGACAACTAGCTTCACTAGCCCTTATGAACGTGCATTTTTTTACATAGTGGACAACGTTTTCCACTTGTAAATTTTTTTTGGGAAAATAGTGTAGACCTGGTCCACAATGTGTTGGATGACTAGTTGAAGCTTGATCTGTTGCATTTTTCTTTTTCTTTTTCCTTTTCTATCTTTGATGTTGTATGTTTTCGATCTAGTTATGGCTTCACATATCATTCACAAGTGTGTTCCTTTGTGCCTATGTTGGTTTTTCATAGGATCTTGATCCTAGGGGCTTGACCACCCTCTTGATTATTGTCATCCTATCTTACTAGCATTCGTACATTTGAACCCATCTTGGTTGTGTGGTTGGCTACTTTAGTGTGATTTTAAAGAAAGTTCATCCTCTCACTAAAGTGGGGGCTAAATGTAGTGTAGGAAAATACATACCCTTGCATTTTCACACTTGTTTGGGCTTGTCTTGCTTTGTTTATCCTTATTTATGTCTTAATTGGTCCTATTTTGCATCCACAAGACTAATAAATTGTATCTTTTTGTGCCATAGAAAAAAGTATTTCTTGCTTGATAATAATTGACGATAAATTGTACATTGATGAGGCCTTTATTTGGTGTTGTGAGGTGTTTTTCACATCCACACTAGGTCTTGGGCCCCTTCAAATGCATTTAACAATGTTTTGTAAAGGTGTTGTAAAGTGTTGTAAAGTGTTGTAAAGTGTTGTAAAATACTTTCACACCTCTCTAGACTTAATAAACTCATTTTCCCTTAATTCAATAATATAAAATGTATTTAATAGAATTCTCACATCAATCTAGAAGGCTTGTGAAATAAGTTTAATGATATTCTAGTGTTGTAATGTGTCTAACACACTCACATTGGATGGTGTGCCTTTCTAGGCTATGTGGACCTCATTTTAATGTTGTAAAGTGTATTTAATCACACTTTCACATTGAATTATGTGTACCAAGCCCTAATCTACCTTCACATCATAACTAATAGGCCCCTATTACCCCATATTGTGCATCTCAAGGCATAATTTGATGAAATGATCAACAAAGTCACCATAAGAACCAAAATTACTCATTCCCCAACATCTTAGTTGTCAAATGGGACCCACTAGGACTAATTCACACTTGTGGTGAATGAATCCTTACCAGGTGGGACTAATTCACCCAAGGTAGTGAATGAGTTCATTTGGGTCAATTTTGACTTTTGAGTGGGAAAAAATAGGTTTTAAGTTTAATTTTTCTTCATGTTAGCCTTGGGGATCCAATTAACAAGAAAATAAGGTGAATTTCCTATAAAATCAAGTCTCTAAACCCTAAATCATAACCAGTATTCATTATTCATCCATCATTCTTCCATCTCAAGTCAAGCAAGTCAAGGTTTCATCATTTCAAGTCATTAAGATAGCAATTTTCAAACATTCAAGGGAAAATTCTTCATGTTTTGTTGCAAACATTCAAGGTCAATCATCATGGCAAGGTAATAAACTCCATTATTGCATGTTTCATTACATTATTTCTATATTTCGGTTTAATTACCTACAAAGGGGTTTGACCAAGGCAAACCCTCGTACCTTAACATCCAAAATGTCTCTTTCTTGTCTTGTGTGTTTGTAGATTTAGAAATCTTGGAGGCCTAGAAATCATTGAAGATTGAATTGCAATGTTGTTCAATTCATCTCTTCATTGGATAAGTCAAAATACCCACAAAAAGTCACCTTCAGGTCTGAATCTGACAATTTCAGAACCAAACACCTGGAGAAGCAAAAAGTATAGACCGAAGGTTCCTGTTTCCACCTTTGAATCTTAAGAAATGAAAAAGTGGAATCATTTTCCATGGTTGGTGAATGAGTCCCACTACTAGGCCTATTTTTGGTTTTCTGCATTTTTGAATACCCTTTTTTCCAAAATGGGCTCCAAAATAGTTTCATAGAATTGGGACCGATTTGCCTCGAATGGCGAATGAGTCCCACCTTAAGGCTGAAATTTTTTATTTTGTTAGATTCCCGTTCCTGACAGTCGAAAAGTAGTTTTAGGTGGTTTTGCTAGTAGGAGGACTTATTTTCCATCAATGGCGAATGAGTCCTATTGGTGATTCACATTGATTTCTGCTAGTATTCAGAGCCTTCCAAATTCAACATTCATTACCCAGGTGCACTCTATTCAACCTCTTTCAATTTTTTTTATAGCATTAGTTTATCCTTTTAGTTCATTCTTGCATAACTCACTATGTTTTCAAATATTGCATATTTCATTAGTTTTACATTCATAATCAGTCTATTTCATAACTTAATTGCATTTAGATCATTTCATCTTGTCATATTTCCATCTTGCATTCCTTTATTTGAGTGAACCACCACAATTTTTGGGTTTTATATCTCTCCTTCTAGGTGAAAATCCCTAAGAGTGCAAGAGAATTCCATAGAATCAATAAAATTGTTGGTTCACTTTTTTATGGCTAATCTCAACAAAAATCAAAGGGGAAATGATAATTTAATGATTCTAGCTATGTGTCCCTGATTTTTGGGTCGGGACTAAGACACCACCTAGGGCATCTTTGTCCTCCAAAGGTCTTGGGATCTTGATTTCAAAGGCACCTTAAATGGGCCCCTTTTTGGAGTCTGTGACCTGAGTTTCATCCCTCGGGACTAAGATTCCACCTAGGGTGTCTTAGTCTCCCTTAAGGTATTTTCAGGATTTAATTTCAAATATTGACAGGATTTAGCCTCCTTTAATTAATGAATTGGATTTTAATGGTGTAATTTCAAAATATTAAGCATCTAGATAAGTATAAATACAAGGTTCTTTCTCTCATTTTCATATACCTAGAAATCTAACAAGCATTCAAATATTTGATCATTCAAGAGCAATTCATCAAGCATTAGGAGCCATCATCAAAATTCAAGCATCATATCAAGGATATTCTTGCATCATGTGTTTTTTTGAGCTAACATTTGTGATGTAGGGTTTTGATTCAACAAGCAATTCAAGTCAAGATCTATCAAGCATTCAAGCATTTCAAAATCTACAATCAAGCTAGCCATTTCACACAAGTTTGCAACAAGGGTTTGGTGAGTTGTAACATTGCATGTTGTTCATTCATCATTTCCCTCCATTATTTCATTTCCCTCCAAGTTTTAATTACCAACAGGGGGTTTGACAAAGACAAACCCCTATTTACTAACAATTAACAAGTTTTTCCTATTTTGCATGTATGTGTTTGCAAATTTAGGTTGAAGACTTGAAGATCATTTGAAGTGCAAAGTTGCAGAGTTGCAAAGTTATCTTCACAAAAATTCACCTACAGGCCAGATCCGAAAGTTTCAAAACCTAATATCTAAGAAGAAGGAAGTGTAGACATTGAGCCTTAGGATCATATTCAGAGATTTCAAAAATTTAGATCGGGACTAAGTTGGTAGCAAGGTCATCTTAGTCCTCCCAAGGGTATTTTGCTGATATTCTTTGGAATTATGTTTTGACAACCGAAGATTTTGCATCTACCCTAAAAAATAGTAGGGAGACTAAGACAATAGTAAGGGTGTCTTAGTCCTCCCTAACATATTTTGACAACATTTTTGAATTTCTAGGATCCTCATTACATTTCCAAACTTCCCAAGTACATACATCCTAACTTACTGTTACTTAATTTCACCATTTGCACTCATTGTTTGGCTTGCATTACTAGGTTTTGTGAGATGAATGTTAAGTTGTCTTTTCCAAGATTTTGCTTGGTAGTGAACCCCTCAAAGATTAAAGGACCCCCTCCTTGGTGGGTATGTGCAGGATCATGATGGGCCAAAAAGTGGTGATATGATGGGTATGTGGCTGACAATTTTTTTTAACCCAAAATTAGTGTAATGAAAAGGGTTTTTAAAGGATATTCTCAACTTTCTAGCAATATAAATTATGCTTTACTTGGAATTTAATAAATAACTATTATTTATTTTCTATTTGAATTACAACTAAAGTCTTGATTCATAGGTTGATTGAAAAACATCTATAGCTTTCAAACGGTATCATATATTTTGAATCCAAAACATGTGTCACATTCTATGCTTCACATGCTATAGGATAAAAAATAAATAAAAATGAATTTCATGATGTTTTGACTAAGTTAAGGTGGCCAGACATATGAGTTTTTATATTTTTTAAAAGTTGTAATAAAAAATTTATAATTAATTATTTACTTGGAAAAATGTTACAAAAAAATATGCGTCATATCAGGACATGAGTCCTCTACTTATATCTAAAATCTTATAAAATAATATTATCATTTTATTGTGGTTAGGGTGGTTAGACAGACACCTACTTCTTAGTTTTTCCCTAAAATTTAAGTACCATTGCATTGCAATTTAAAATTTTCACCAAATAGATTTTTTATTTTTTTAAATAAACCTAGTAGTTTAGAAACTACATTGAATTTTCTATAGATTTTATTCTTACATATTTTTGAAATAATATAGATAATTTATTCAAATTTTTATATCAAGTTTCCTAACTCTGATTTTTCTAATTTTTTTGCCACTTAAGGGTTTGTTTTTCCATGATGATCTTGCACATACCTTGGTCTTCCTTGCTGAGAATTGACTCACCTTTGTGTTGATAGTCAGTCTAATTTGGGATCCTAGGGCATCCTTGAGTGAAAATTGGAGAATAGTGGTGTTCTATGACCTAGGGCATAAAGCATCACCATTTTCCCATTGTTCAATTTTCCAAAAACCATTAACACTCTATATAATTGCAGTCCTGATGGAAAACATAGTGGGAGGTCAATGCATGATTTATAAAACCTCCAACTCACACAATGTTGTAAAAACCTCTATGGACACAACTAATCTCCCAACAAGACAAACCTATGTACATACAAAAACATACATAAAAACACACATATAAACAAACATAACATGATGGGATGGCATATTGCACAGGGCCCACCAAGATGGATGATAAAAGTGATGAAACTGGTAGATGGGAGAAAACATCATGGTGAGGGAAGTGAGGAGATAAAGGTTGCGTCATCTCATTTTTTTTGACTAACCAATTGGGTTGTTACATCTAGAGGATTTTATAACATTGTGTGGGTTGTAGGTTTCTTAACACCCAGTGTTTTCCAATTTCATTGCATTCTTACTATCTAATAAATAAAAGATTCTCAAGACAATCACAAAACATACCAAATTGAGGTGAGAGGTGAGTAACCAATTAGGTTGTTACTTGTAAAGGGTTTTAAAACATTATGTGGGTTGTAGATTTCATAAAACAAGTACTTTGCAACTTGGAATTTTATAAAACAATATAAATTCCTTGAAAATATTTTGTTAATTAGATAGTAAGAATGTAATGAAAGGAACTATTTTATAAACACCCTGTGTTTTCCAACAACCATTAACACTCTGTATGATTGCAAGTTGGAAAACACAGTGTGAGGTGAGTACTTGATTTATGACTGTCATGTCCCCTTCTCAGTGACATCTCTCAGACGACAGGATTGGCCTATCATACGACCCCCGTAGGCCGCCGGACTGGATGGGGGTCACTTCGGAGCTTGGCTCGGCTTCAGTCAGCATCGGTTGTCTCAGTTGTCTTTCGTTCTGGCTCGCTCGGAGGTCATCATACAGAATTGCTTTTTATTTTAGCGGTTGGCAGGCAGTGTAGGACCACTGCTATTTTTAGCAGTTGGCTGTGGAGGCATCAGGAATCACTTCAGAGTCTGTCAGCATCAGACGGATCAGTAATCGGGTTAGAAATAAGGGAGATATTAATATTTGATCGTATTGATTAAATATTAATTAATTAACGTTTATAATATAAAGTTATAATTTAATGTTATAACTTAAGTGAATTCCTTGAGGGGTGCGCCATCATGAAAAAAGGGGCCAGTTTGATATTTTATTAATATTTAAATATTCAGTGGAGAACTATGGAGAGTTGAAATTATTAAAATATTAATATTTCATTAAAACCCTATTTTCAAGGGAATCGCACTTTTCAGTGTATTAGAGGATTTTGCATTGGGAAGTGTGCCATTATTATGAGATTATTGAGTTTGATATTGATCAATTTTGGTCTGAGCCTGAGACTTAGGGTTTCATGTTCGTTTGCCTTGGGGAACGAGCCATCTCCAACGGAAAGCAATTCAAAGAGTGTGGAATACCACTTGATTTATTGCCACAGAGGTTTTCTTATTCAGAGGAAACTACAGAGCTTCAAAGGAATTTACATCTTCAGTATTATCAGTTGTTTAGTGTCAGAGATCATCTAACTTTCTTGGCGCATCTTCCACAGAGGTTAAGTCATCAATTTTAAGGAGGCCGTACCACATTTATTGCAGCTTTCTGACAGGCCGTACCTCTGCCAGGGCCGTACTTCTATCATTAAGTCGTCTTCATCAAATAAAAATCAACGCCTTTGTCTAAGGGTTCCAGTTTGCTCTGAAGGAGGCGCCTATACCAGTTGATGAATTTGTGCATGCCAGAGGGAAGGAAAGAGATCATATTTATTTCTGCTGTATTGATTTGTACCTTCAGCCGTACCAGAAAATCAGGTTCTTTTCCCAATAAAAATTCTTCTTTTATACATTGCTTTCTTCTGGGTATCATTGTAATCACTTGAAAAGTTGAATAAAGGATACTGGCATTGTTATTGTTGTATTTCCAGAGCTATTTGATTTTTAGTGAATTTATTTCCATTTATTAGCAAAATCGTACCTTTCTATCATTGCATCAAAAACACAAAAAAATTGCAAAAACCCAAAAACGTCAGAAAACATTGAGAATCTATCAGAAGCAGTGTCAGGGGGAAACATGGGTTTCTACAGTGGTATCAGAGCTTGATTCTGCCATCCTAGGGTTTGGCCATCACATGCAACCAGAGGAAATTGATACATACAGGTACTACACTCGCAGACGTGCCTTGCTTGAAAAACCTTGATTTAATGACGTGAGGAAATCATAGGCAGCAGGGAATGATAAGTGAGAGAAACGGATATACATAGAGACGAGATATCCCTCACTATGCTTAGAGATCCGGGATGATGGTGAGGTCTACTCACCTTTCAGAGGCCTTGCGGGACACTTGTCCCGATCGTGATGTATTACGGCAGTGCTTACGAGCACTTCGCGGAGATTAGGGACTTCGAGGAGACCGTCACCACATCGTGACGATGACAGGAGTGATGCTGGGTCACGGAGAGCACCTAGGACAGTGTCACAGACAGCTGATAGGCCTACAAGGCCTACGTTCACGAGACAGGAGCCCGATGAGGCTATTCCAGAGGAGGATCGGGATGATTTGTTTGCTGATAACCTTATGGCAGCGAACGAGGAGTGGGAGTTGATACCTCCGGCAGTTAGAGAACGGATCACTTTTGACCGTTTTATCACACAGAGGCATGAACACAATAGGGCTCATCAGGATTGGAGACCCCGACAGCAGTATAATGACCTCAAACATGCAACTAACAGGTTGAATCTAGTGATGTTTGATGGGAGTGGGAAGATGACAGCCCAAGCTTGGATTAGCAAGCTTGATACATTCCTTACCTTGCGTCCGATGGCTGAGAGAGACGCTATCCGTTACGCTACGCTGCACCTCGAGGGAGTAGCTTATGACTGGTGGCATCACGGTATGGTGACGCTACATCATGATAGGATCACTTCATATCAGGAGTTCGTAGACAGGTTGGTTGAGAGATTTGATAGGAAGGATCCAGAAACTTACTTCAGAGATTTGGCACAGTTGAGGCAGAGTGGCAATCTCGAGACATACATCAGCGACTTTCAGAGACTATCCGTCATGGTTCCGAGCATATCTGAGAGGCGGTTGGTAGTTCTCTTTATGGAGGGTTTGACAGAACCACTTAAAGGCTGGATAAAAGCCTTTGATCCTCCATCATTACAGGAGGCGATGAGGAAGGCACGTAACATGGAGTTCGCAGCCCCGGCAAATAAATTCAACTCCAGAGGTTCTTCATCGTTCCGAGATAACAAGGGCTTTAATAAAAACAATGATAAATCTGATTATAACAAAAACAGATCAGATTATATAAACGATTCGAAAGGTAAATCAACTTTCCCACCTTTGGATCGTGAGGCCCTGAATGACCTTCGCAGGAAAAAGTTATGCTTTTACTGCAAGGGACCGTATGATGCCAATCACGATTGCCCTCTAAGACCTAAGGGCAAGGCGAATCGTGTTATGTGGGCATACTATGAAGACTCAGAATCAGAAACTTCAGAGCAGCCTGAGCATTCAGATGAGTCAGAGACAGAGACTCCAGAGCATAGAGTGGAGGTAGAGCCCGAGCTCCAGATACAGGAGGGCAGATTGTCTAGCATCCAGCAGGAGGGTTCTTTCCGGCTCCGTGGTGTATTAGCAGGTCAGAGGGTCATTACCCTATTGGATACAGGAGCTACACATAATTTTATTGATGCTAGGTTCGTTGAGAAACGAGGGCTTATCACAGAGGAGTTTGAGGGCATCAGAGTCAAAGTGGCAGATGGGTACACTTTGAGATGCGAACGCATGATTAGAGATCTTCCATTACGCTTGAACAACTATGAGTTCAAGGCAGATTATTATATTGTCAATATGGGAGACATCGATTTAGTATTGGGAATGAAGTGGTTGCACTCACTGGAGGAGGTCACACTTCGTCTCAAGGATATGGAAATACGTTTTGAGGTCGACGGGAAGACTCACATTCTTAAGGCAATACGGGACAGCGACCTTAAAAAAATTTATTTTCGCCGAATGGAGCGGCTCATGCGTCATGACATGGTAGAGTGGGCTGCCGAGTGTCATTTAGCACCTTTACAGGAGGGACAGCAAAAGACAGAGTATCATCCGGACATTCAGAAGATCAGAATCAAGCATGATAAGGTGTTCAGTGATATTCCACCAGGTAGACCTCCAGATAGAGGGATAGAGCACATCATTGAGCTCGAGGAGGGTGCAAAACCCGTCATGATAACTCCTTACAGGCATCCGAAAAGATTGAAGGATGAGATTGAGAAAACTATAAAGGAGTTATTGGCTATGGGTCACATTAGACCTAGCAAGTCGCCGTTCGCTTCTTCTGTGGTATTGGTGAAGAAGAAGGATGGAACGTTCTTGTAATGCATTGATGCAGGGGTCTGAAATAAGGGGCCGATTAAAAGCGAGATACGAATCTAGAGGGATAGATGGAGTTGATTGATGAGCTTCATAGAATATTTATTTTGCGAGGGTAGTTCACGATTGGTTATCATCAGTTAGAGTCCGTGGCGGAACCTTATAGAAAACTGATACTTGAATGTCATTTGTGGGCACCGAGTTCGTGAGTGATACCATTTGGAGCTCCTGCTGGCATGGCTTCACCTACAAGTCACTATGAAACGGGAGTATTTCATTCTTTGCTGAGGAGGTTTGTGTTGGTTTTCTTCGATGACATTCTGATATACAGTCGGACTTGGCAGGAGCACCTGGCTCATTTAGAGACTGTACTGAGCATCTTGGAGAGGGAGTCCTTGTATGCCAAGGAATCCAAGTGCGACTTGGGGATGACCGAATTGCTATACCTTGGTCATATTATTAGTGCGGATGGAGTGCGTATGGATCCTGAGAAGATCCGCGCCATCGTTGATTGGCCCACACCGGCGAACCTGACACAGTTGAGAGGGTTTCTCGGGTTGTGTGGATTTTACCGCAGGTTCGTGAATGGTTATTCACGACATGCAGCCAAGATGGCAGTTGATGAAAGAAGGGGCGTTTGTTTGGACTTCAGAAGCATAGGAGTGTTTTGAGAAGTTCAAGGAGTTGACCACTTGCCTGTTTTTGGCACTCTGGGACTTTACGAAATGGATTTGAGCTTGTGTGATGCATCGGTGAGGGCATTGGTCGCGGTGCTATGCGGACAAAGCACCCTGATTTAGCAGGCACTAGCTTCGAGAGGACGAGAGGTTGTATAGCATATCGACAAAGATTGCCAGCGATTATGCATGCCTTAGCAAAATTGAGCCAATATCTACTTGTTGGCGTAAATTTTGCATCAAGGCCCGATCATAACGATCTTAGACACTTTAGGGCAGCGAGATCTCAATGTGAAGACGGCGAGTGGTGACAAACTGCGGGCTTGTAACTGTTCATTATATAAAGGAATTTTCGAAACGTAGTGGCGGGTACACGGAGGCAAGTATTTAGGCACTATGGTTCAGATTGCAGAGGATTGGAGGCATTTGATAGTGGCAGAATATGCCAAGGACAGTTGGGCCTCCAGCATTGTCGAGGGATCAGCAGTAGATACCAGGTACACACTTGTAAATGATTTGATCATTTACAAGCACATGATATTTTTGATTCCCGGTTCTGAGGTGAAGAACATGGTTATGAGGGCCTTTCATGATATTCCCACAGCAGGACATCCCGGTTACTTCAAGACTTACAGGCAGATACGGGAGAGGTTCCCGTGGAAAGGTCTCAAGAGAGATGTTCTTCAGTATGTGTGGTACCTGTTTGAACAAGCGGGAGAATACTCACGGCCGAGGTTCGACTGGTTGCGGCGGGGAAGTGGGAATGCTGTCGATGGATTTTATCACCCAGACTTGCCCACAAAGCCCGATGATTGTATATCGTGGTTGTGGATGAAACTGAGGGTATGCCCACTTCTTCGTCTTGACTTACACAACTACGGTGAGAGGTGTTCTTTGAGAGATATTGAGACTTCATGGGTTGCCTTTTCCGAACATCGTCGGCGGCGAGATGGTTGGTTCACGAGTAACCACGGCGAGGGAGGTCTTGGGGCTACTTGGAGGCCAGAGCTACCTTAGAGCACGGTTACCATCCGCAGACGGATGGGCGGGAGCAGAGATGAGTGAATAGTGGGTGGAGGGATATCGGGAACTACATAGCGAGGGCAGCGAAGGCGTGGGTCAAATGGATACATTTGTGTGATATTGCTACAACTTTCGACATTCCATATGACCATTGGATGTCACCCTTCCTTGGCTATATGGGTATGGTGTAGAGTTTCCTTAATCTGTTATTGAGCGACAGTAGAGTGCCGAGTGCAGGAGGTTGGTTACAGGAGAGTCAGGACACTATGAGGGCTCTCAAGGAGAATATTGCAAAGGCACAAAATCAGCAGAAGCAATACGCAGATCAGAAGAGGACGGAGAGGCATTTCGAGGTTGGTGATATGGTTTACCTCATGCTTCAGCCCTACCGTCAGTCCACTCTTAGGAAGAGTGGGTGAGCAAAGCGGCGCTATTCACGGTCCTTTGAGGATCACGAGGAGAGTTGGTGAGGTGAAACTACGAGCCCGAGCTTCAGTGAGAAAGGGTACACAATGTATTTCATGTATCCGCGCCCTCAAGCGTTGGGTGTCGTGTTGTACCATCTGCAGTGTTACCACCCTTAGATGATGAGGGTAAGTTGATTCTAGTACCTGAGTCCATCCGGAGTATAGGGAGAGACAGTTGCGTCGGAGGACTATCAGGGAATATCTGGTGAAATGGAGAGATTTGCCGGTTGAGGATGCGACATGGGAGAGTGAGGAGATTCTGCAGCATCCGGCATTGAGATTGCTTGAGGACAAGCAATTTCGGAGGGGCGGACTGTCATGTCCCCTTCTCAGTGACATCTCTCAGACGACAGGATTGGCCTATCATACGACCCTCGTAGGCCGATGGACTGGATAGGGGGTCACTTCGGAGCTTGGCTCAGCTTCAGTCAGCAGGGATTGATCAGTTGTCTTTCGTTCTGGCTCGATCGGAGGTCATTTGCAGAATTGCTATTTTTAGCAGTTCTTGGCAGGCAGTGTAGGACCACTGCTATTTTTAGCAGTTGGCTGTGGCGGCATCAGGAATCACTTCAGAGTCTGTCAGCATCAGACGGATCAGTAATCGGGTTAGAAATAAGGGAGATATTAATATTTGATCGTATTGATTAAATATTAATTAATTAACGTTTATAATATAAAGTTATAATTTAATGTTATAACTTAAGTGAATTCCTTGAGGGGTGCGCCATCATGAAAAAAGGGGCCAGTTTGATATTTTATTAATATTTAAATATTCAGTGGAGAACTATGGAGAGTTGAAATTATTAAAATATTAATATTTCATTAAAACCCTATTTTCAAGGGAATCGCACTTTTCAGTGTATTAGAGGATTTTGCATTGGGAAGTGTGCCATTATTATGAGATTATTGAGTTTGATATTGATCAATTTTGGTCTGAGCCTGAGACTTAGGGTTTCATGTTCGTTTGCCTTGGGGAACGAGCCATCTCCAACGGAAAGCAATTCAGAGAGTGGAATACCACTTGATTTATTGCCACAGAGGTTTTCTTATTCAGAGGAAACTACAGAGCTTCAAAGGAATTTACATCTTCAGTATTATCAGTTGTTTAGTGTCAGAGATCATCTAACTTTCTTGGCGCATCTTCCACAGAGGTTAAGTCATCAATTTTAAGGAGGCCGTACCACATTTATTGCAGCTTTCTGACAGGCCGTACCTCTGCCAGGGCCGTACTTCTGTCATTAAGTCGTCTTCATCAAATAAAAATCAACGCCTTTGTCTAAGGGTTCCAGTTTGCTCTGAAGGAGGCGCCTATACCAGTTGATGAATTTGTGCATGCCAGAGGGAAGGAAAGAGATCATATTTATTTCTGCTGTATTGATTTGTACCTTCAGCCGTACCAGAAAATCAGGTTCTTTTCCCAATAAAAATTCTTCTTTTATACATTGCTTTCTTCTGGGTATCATTGTAATCACTTGAAAAGTTGAATAAAGGATACTGGCATTGTTATTGTTGTATTTCCAGAGCTATTTGATTTTTAGTGAATTTATTTCCATTTATTAGCAAAATCGTACCTTTCTATCACTGCATCAAAAACACAAAAAAATTGCAAAAACCCAAAAACGTCAGAAAACATTAAGAATCTATCAGAAGCAGTGTCAGGGGGAAACAGGGGTTTCTACAGAAACCTCCAACCCACACAATGTTGTAAAACCCTCTACACACTGGAGCCAAATGAAAACACTCATTTTTCCTACCAATTCGAATTTGTTGGCATGGTGGCTTGCGTGAGAAGATATATGTGCATTGTGCAAGTGGGAAGGATAACATGAATAAGACATACATTTTAAATTGTAACAAGTATTATTATTGGAAAACACTCTGTGTTGGGGGTTTTTTCATTCTGCAGGTTGAAAGCGAAAGGTTGAAGAGAACGGGGTGGAGTTGCAAGTGGGGGAGATGAAAAAAAAACAAAATTGAGGTGAGGGGCTTCTTTATAAGTGATTGGGTTGTTATATCTAAAGGGTTTTAAAACATTATGTGGGACCTTGCAGATCTAAAAAAACTAGCATTTTCCAACCTTGAATTTTACAAAATAGTATGAATGTAATTTAGATACTAGTATGAATGTAATTTAGATATTATGAATGTAATGAAAGGCACCTTATAACAAGTCTTACGCAGAGTAAAAATTTCATTTCAATTTCTAAATATGATCCAAATATACATGCACAGTATGATTGTAGGTTGGAAAACATAGGGAGAGTTGACTACATGATTTATGAAACCTCCAACCCACACAATGTTGTAAAACCCTCTACACACTGAAGCCAAATACATTACTGTGTGTTTATAAAGTGGTGCCTTTTATAACATTCCTATGGTCTAATAACAAAAGCTTTTCAAGACATTCATACTGCTTTGTAAAATTCTAGGTTGTAGAACACTGGGTTTTACAAAACTTGCAACCACTTAATGTTTGAAAACCCTTGACAAGCAACACACTTTAATGTTTGAAAACCCTGTACAAACAATAACCCACTTAATGTTTTAAAACACTTTATAAAAAACCCCTGCAACTCCTTTCCAAGCTTGACAACAACCTTGAAAATGAGAATGTCAAAAATGGCAACGTTTTGGGCTTTTTGTCTATTCCAAATTATGATTTTGAAAACCTACCAGCGTAGAACCCACATTGCGTCTTCCTTTCTAGTTTCTCTAAATGTTATTCATTTATTCAATGAGAAAATTAAAATGGAAAAATTAAAAACCTCGAAGAAAAAGAATAGAAACAACTCTGGATTTCAAATGAAAACCCCTTTTTGCAAGAAAATCCCTTGGAAACCCATCACTGAAACCCATTTGCGCAATGAATAGTCATTCAATTCTTCATAGTTCCTAGGCAGAATGGGAAAATGACATATATTTTAGGCAGATATACATACTTGCTAGCTAGCTACCCACGCCTATCAAATGTGTTTTGGTAGGGAGTGTGTCCACTCTGCTTTGGCCTCTAAATGCCTATAACTCCCTTCCACACTCCCCAACAACCTCCCAAATGTGAATGTAAAAAATGGAAACATTTTCAGCTTTCTATCCATTCCAATTTTTTATTTTTAAAAAATTGTCAGCACTACCACACTTTTCAAGCAATAGAATAGGTGACGACACTCCAAACAATATGTGCCAAGCATCCATCAACTTAGTTCGTCAAGTCTTTTCATCAATGTGTTTTGTCACAAAAGTGGAATAAGGGATGGGATGTTATGTTATAATGTCTATACATAGATGCATTTTATGAGAGATTAGCTTCTCCCTTAATTATTTATATTATTTTAAATTGAAATTTCTTCATTATTAATAAAACGATGAAATTAAAGTACATTTACTTTGTGCATGAGTATATAAACTAGTAATCTAACTCTATCATCAGTTTTATCCTCCACCATGTCAAAACAATGGAAGGAGGGACTCACAAGGAGATACATGTTTTGAGGTGATAGGTGTAATGCAATGGGACTCTAACCACGATGTGTCTCCCTCAGCCTAGGGCATATGCTTATAATGGCATTAATGTCATGAATGATAAAAATGAAAAATAGAAAAATGGTGGATAAAAAGTGAATGGATAAGAAGACTAATAATGATGAACAATCAAGATCATTTTCATCATCTTGCATTCTTTATCCAATGATCTGTGCAGTTGATTTATGCGGAAGGCATATCCAATATGAAGAAGAGCAAGCTAACTTTTGAAATCAATATTTCACCCTTTTTGATAAGGTAGGGAGATGATCATAGCGATCATGGACATTTATTCCGTCGATCTTCTTTTCCACCTAGTTTTATCTTTTAATATTTACCAATCATTTTGCAACGACTTAGTATTTGTGTCGTAGACAAAAGTACCCTTCACTTGACATTGGATTAATTCATGATAAAATGGACTTAATGAGGCCTTAATCTAATGTTGTGAGGCATTTTACGCGTCCACATTAGGTCTTGGACCCTTGCAAATCAAATAAAATGCTTTTAATGACATCTTGTAAAGGTGTTGTAAGATACTTTTATACTTTTCAAGACTTAATGAACCCATTTCTCCCTAATTCAACATTATAAAATGTGTTTAATAACATTATCACATCAATTTAGAAGGCTTGTAAAATAGACTTAATGTTAAACTAGTGTTGTAATGTGTTTTACACATTCACATTGGTTCTTGTGCCTTCCTAGGCTAAGTGGACCTCATTTTAGTGTTGTAAAGTGTATTTAATCACACTTTCACATTGAATTATATGTCGTAAGCCCCAACTAACTTTTAAATCATCACTAATAGGCCCCTATCAACCCATATTGTGCATCATGAGGCTTAATTTGATGAAATACTCAACATAGTCATCATATAAACCCGATTTTCTTACTTCTCGGCATTCCAACTAGCAAGAATAGCCCCTATGGGACCCATTTGCCATGCATGGTGAATCAATCCCATCCAAGTGGGACCCATTTTCCAAGTGTGGTGAATGAGTCCCATTTGGCCCAATTTTGACCTTTGAGTGGGAAAAAAGTGAAATTTGAGTTTCATATTGCTTCATGTCGGCCTGTGATGAGGTATTAATAGGTAAAATAGGTGAATTTCCTATAAAATCACCTCTCTAAACTCGTTTTTACATCCATTAACTTACTTCACATCCATTTTTCATTATTCATCCACCAATCTTTCATCTGAAGTCAAGCAACTTAGGGTTTTGTCATTGCAAGTCATCAAGAAAGCTTCTAAGGACATTCAAGGGCTGATTCTTCATGTTTTGCTGCAAAATTTCAAGATCAAACATCATGGAAAGGTAATAAACTCCATTATTGCATGTTTCATTATGTTCTTTCATCATTTTTTTTTAATTACCTAAAAGGGGTTTGACCTTGAGGCAAACCCCCATGCACTAACATTCAACTTTTTCCTCTCTTGCATTTTGTGTTTGCAGATTTAGGACTCTTGGAATCTTGGAAATATTTTAAGATCAAGTTACAAAGTTGCTCAAGTCTTCTCCTCATTCAACAAGTCAAAATATCAACAAAAACTCATTTTTAGGTTCCCGTAAATTAGAGTTTCAGAAGCGGACACTTGTAGGAAGTCAAAGTGCAGATCAAAAGCTTCATAATCCACCTTTGAAAATACAAATTTTCAAAAGTGGACTCATTCACCATGGGTGGCGAATGAGTCCCACCCCAAGGTCAGTTTTGTGTTTTCTACATTTTCAGATACCCTTTTGTCATAAATAGGTCCTGGCTTAGTTTTACAAAACTGGGACTGATTCACCTAAAATGTTGAATGAGTTCCACCAGGCCTAAAAATTAGCATCAACAGTGTTTTAGAAGCAATTTCTATTCTCCTTCAAGCTTTCACGTGCACACTTCAAGTTTCATTCATTTCTAGTTCATTGTTGCACTACACAATGTGTTTTCACTACACAATGTGTTTTCAAACATCACTTGCTTCTTAGGTTTTGCATTCATATTCGATCAATTTCATAGTTTAGTTGCACTTAGACCATCTCATTTAGCCTAAAAAATAGCACACATAACATAATTTGAATGAACACTTTGGCATTTTTGGTCTTACTCTCTCCTTTTAGGTGAAAAACCCTAGAAGAGTTAGAGAGTCTTGTGGTGCCAAAAATCTATGGTTCATTATTGAACTTGTAGCTCATGATCTTTCTCTATATTCCCCACTCCTCTTTGTCTACATTGAAGATGTTATTGCCGAGTAGGTCGTGCAAAATTTAGTTAAAGATCTTACCTTTGGGATGATTCTCAAATCGGGTGTTCATTATGTGCTCTACATTCTCTGGATTGGTCCTGGCACCCAAATGCCAAATTGTCATGGTCTGTGTGGGTAAATCTCTTAATAGCTTTGTATACCATTCACAGAGCCTAGTTTGATTTTTTCGTAATGAAATCATGCAACCAATGAAAGGATACGATTTCTGTTCACAAAAATTATCAGATCTCCTTCATTTCACAATAAAAACTCCACATATGAGCACAACAAATCCCCAAATTATAACATCCATAGATCTATAGAAAGAAAAGCCTTGTTTGCAGCTGTACCAATTGAATATGATAGATTTATAAGATTGAAAATCCGTCTAATTTTTTCATTGATTTATTTGGCATCGAACTATTTTGATCACATGTTTGTGTGTTGTCCAGAAGTTGGAGACACAAAAGCATTATGTTTGATCATTTTTTGCACATGCTTGTAGCTACTACATATTTACTGGCCTTGTGTGTAATATTTTAATCAAAAATTTGTGAATCTCCTCCACTATTTTTACATGGATGACATATATGATGAGGCCTTCATGTCGATCTTTAGGATTCTTGAACAATTTCCTACCTAATTTGGGACCTAGTCTTATGACACTTTCATCTATTCCTAATGAACTCTGTTGAATGTTTGATTCCTTAAACGAAAATGGTGATGGAAGCCTTGCTCTACATGAAATCAATTACTTTCTCAACAAGCTTGGAATAAATCTAACAAAAGAAGAGTTAAATTGTATGTTTATGAGTGTTTCTCATTAAAAGATGGTAGATTAACATTTGATGAATTTGGTAAGCTTTTCCAATCTTCTATGGATGATAGTAGGTATAGTATGAGTAAAGGTAGTAATGAAGAGTGTTATAATTTATCTCTAATAGAGGCATTCAAATTTTACAATTTGAATGAAGATGATATATTTATTCTAAGGAACTTCAATAAGTAGTGTGTAATTTGGGATTGATAGAGTAAGGTGGGCATTACTTGGAGGATTTCCAAAGAATGATATGCATATATGATGAGAAATTTGATGGCTTTATATGATTCTCTAAGTTTAACATGATGATGGTCATCAATTCTAGAGGTTTAGTTTTATAAGGGTTTCTAATTTTGTGTATGTACCATGTGAACATTCTTAGATGAGTCACTATATTGGTGTCAAAAATATAAGTTTTGTGTTTAAAGTGAACACCTAGTAACTGTATGTTATTTAGGATATATAAGATCTCTTATATATAAGATAATTTGTCTATCGCGTCTATTTTAAATCAAAGATGAATTTTGCAATTTTTTTAGCATCTGGCAGTGCAAGTTTCAAACAATTTGGTCTAGTGTTTTAGAGTTGAATTTTGTGCATTTTATTTGGTGCATTATCTTTTCAAGGTCTTCTTATTAGTTCTAAGATTAAGTCATATTCGGATTAATAATTCTTAATGTTATTTTGTGATCATCACAAGTCTTTTAAACAAGTTAAATAATTTGAACCTTTTTCAAAGCACATGGTTTTATTAGGGGATTGATTTAGAATTATTTTTAGGTATATTTAGATTTGACATGCTTTTAGGGTGAACATTTTTTTCATCATATGGAAAGACATAAATTCTATTTTATTTTCCAAAAATTAAGTTGATACTAATTATGCTTTATACTAAGGTAATGATTTGTTCTAATGTGATTATATAGATCTAGGTGCAAGCCAGTAAAGTTACACTAGATGTGACACATATTCAAATACTTTTGGATTGCTGGGAAAATGTCCTTGTGCATGATTGTTAGATTCCCTTCAACCACTACCTCTAGTTGAAGTTGTTCTTCATGTCGTGGGTGTCATTAGAGATGTTCTCAATCTTCTCGTGAAGAAAAAGATGCCCATTCTCATGCTTTGCAACCTCTTGTAAATTAAGGGTTTTACTTCATCAAACTATATTCATTGTCAGCACTCAGATTTTTGGATTATCAATCCCAATTTATTTATTGCAAACATAAAATGAGTCTATTGTTAATGGAAATTGATTACCATCCTGATTAAAAGATTTTTGTTTTAATCATGTCCCGATCCTTGTAAGTGAATGCATAATTGTTTTGAAGCTATCACTTCTCCATTTAGACCTTGGTTGCACAAACATCATTTCATAAATGACCTACCAAGTGACCTCATGTACTCTATAAATGCATGAAAAAAAAACTAAAAGTTTTCCTAATTTACATTCCACACTGTTCGGCGTACCCATGGCACACTAAGGTGCGATTGCTAGTTTAGCAAATTAGATCGTCCTACTTAACAGAATAATTAAAGTGTTACCCAATTGTATGCTGTAAATTCGTTTCAGTTGAAATAAAAAAGTCGGTTGTTATAGACAAGAGGGCGCTGGTCAAATCTCGTGGCTTGATATTGTGTACATAAGGCGATCGTTGACTCATTACTTTTTGGACTCATCCCGGTCGGATCTTTATTTGAATTCCTTATAATGCATACTTAGAGCGGTGGTTGCTTCAATCCTTTGTCCATCCTTCGTTAGAGTCTAAATGCTTAATCTCACTTTTCTTTTCGGCGTTACCGTCTGCGCCATTTTATTTCGGAGCGCGCTATGTGTCGATCCGCAGTACGAAAATTGCAAAAGTAATCAAACGTGTGGCAGCAGAAACTTTACGTTTCCTTTCGGCTTAGGCAGTCACAGGTGTGGTCTGCCAATGTTTCAGATCGACTGTGTCCAGAACATAAGCCCAGTAATTGTAATAGAGAGCACCAATTACACAATATTACAGATTTTCTATGAAAATAAGACGTTTACGGTAACAGATGACAAGAATTTTCAAGATTGCACATTTTCTAATTTGATCGATTCAGAAGGGGACAAGGACGATATAGTTTTTAATATGAACAATGTAAACAACGCAAGTCTAGAAGTATATATATGTGACAAGAATTGTTTACCTTATGGATCATTCCCGCCAGGGTATCTGAATATGTCATGTTCCCCTAAAATGTTGACAGTTCCAGCAGGAACAATAAAATGGGTTATCCCTGAAGAACGAGAACAGAGTTGTAGAGATTGTGAAAAAACTAAGGGTTTTTGTGGATATGGCGCTCCCATTGAAGGGAACTTTGCTTGCTTTTGCCAGGATGGACCTCATTCAAAGCACTGCGCCCAAGGTATTATGTTTCCTTCAAATATCTATTTTTCTCTTTCTCAGCTTATAGTTTATATCTGTAACGATCCGCATGTTTGAATGTGTGGAATTATAGGTCGAGCTGGTAAAATAGGAGTCGTCATAGGTGTTGCCATTGGAACGGTCGGCCTGCTGATAGCTGCAACAGTGCTCGTAGTTTATTATCGGAATTCAAGGCCTACTTCCGATGTGGAGCAATTCATTCATGACTGTGCTGATGAAATGCCCCGCAGATATTCATATTCTCAATTGAAGAAGATCACCAGCAACTTTACAGATAAATTGGGGGAAGGCGGTTTCGGTGTGGTGTATAAAGGAAGGCTCTCCAGTGGTAATATGGTTGCTGTAAAAATTCTTGATCGGTCGAGACAAAGTGAGAACCAGTTCATGAACGAAGTTGCCACCATCGGAAGGATCCACCATGTTAATTTGGTTCGGCTGATGGGTTATTGCTTCGAAGAACCTCGAAGCGCACTTGTCTATGAGTACATGTTAAATGGGTCTCTGGAGAAGTTTATATTTGGCGGAAAGGGAAAAGAAGAGAGGCTAAATTGTGATCAATTGTATTCAATTGCTTTGGGCGCAGCTCGTGGAATTGCATATTTACACCAAGATTGCAACAGCCGCATCATCCATTTCGACATTAAGCCTCACAATATATTATTGGACGCCGACTTCACACCCAAAGTAGGGGACTTTGGTCTGGCTAAACTGTGTGGAAAGGGAGATGATCATATATATATTACGACAATGAGAGGAACGCCAGGATATGCTGCACCAGAGCTTTGGTACAGAAACTTGGGTCCTGTGACGGACAGGTCAGATGTTTACAGTTTTGGAATGGTGTTGTTGGAAATTGTTGGGGGAAGGAAGAATGTTGAAGAGCAGGTGAGCCGGTCCAGTCAATTTTATTTTCCAGAGTGGGCGTTCAAATTGGTAGGAAACGGGGAGCTAGAGAAGAGGTTATCAGGAATAACAGCAGAGAGATGGTGCAAAGACGAAGAGAAGGCAAAGCGGCTAATAAAAGTAGGACTGTGGTGCATCCAACACAATTCTATAGATCGGCCAGGGATGAGCAGCGTGGTTCAAATGTTGGAAGGAAATGGCGACGACGTGGCTATTCCTCCCTTCCCTTTCGACTCCTCACCTTCACCGGAAGTGCCGTTCCTTTCATCTTCTCTAGAAGAATCGTCTATAATAGACTTTGGTAGCGCAAGTCATTAAAATAAAGTAAATAAAGTAACTGGCGAAATGTAAAACATGTGTTTTGAAACTTCGGCCAGATTAGAATGTGCTCTTTTGAAAATTATGGAGAAAGCCATAGAATCTACAAATGTCAGTAGTATCATTGAAGTTTTTGTCCTTGATTGTGATAATTTCCTGGTTGCTTGAAAGGAAGGTTTTAGTCGTACAAAATTGGCTCATTTTTTAAAGGCGTGCTAGCTAGACAATTAGTTGCAATCCAGAAAATGCCGTTCATTATTAAGTAGGAATATTGAAACGTACTCAAAGCATATTGAGTACGAGTCGTGAGAATTATGGAAACGCGTATTTTGAAACTTCAGCCAGAATACGATTGCGCGTTCTATTATTTCAACGAAAATTATGGAGAAAGCCATAAAATCTGCAAATGTCAAACGAAGACCATTAAAATTTTGTTGAATTCCTTAGTGCCTTGACTGTAATGTAATCGCATCAAATGTTATAGATGCGTGTAAGGAAGGTTTTAGGCTCATTTTTCAAAGTCACTGTTGAGTTTGAATTCTATGTTGAATGTTTGAGTGATAGAATAATATTATTTGCAAGACTATGTCTTGGGTTGAACTTGTTTTACAATGATCAACTAAATTTACTATCTTTTCAACTTATATTACAATCATTATTTCGAAAGCTTATGGCATGTAAGAATATTTTTATGATTTGTTTTTTTTTTTAAATTTTAAATTTTTATATATTTTAAATTCATTTAATATTATTTAAATATTTTATTTTTAATTTGGTGATCATATCTAATTTTGCAAATTTTTTACATCATAAGAATTTATTTTCCATCATTAAAAAAAAGAAATTGTAAACTTGTCCAAATCATTGGTATCTCCACTACTAATGACTATCTTTAGAAAGTCAAACAATTTTTTCTTATTCATTTTATATCATAATCCTTACTACATTTTTTATTAGTCACGTGACTAAAAATTTATTAAGGATTCGTATTGAAGTCAATCTTTTCCCATCCATTCATTCATTAGAAAACATACATGCAATTTAAAAAACAATATGCATTATGTTCCAACACATGGAATTTGCAAGGAACTCTATAAGAGCTAGAGGATAAAATATTGAAGAACTGCAGATATGAAGCTAGAGAGAACCTACCTTGAACATTGGTCATGAAATTCCTATTGTTGCTCGCACAACACACCCTACTTTTCTGAAAATTCAATGATCTCATTTTTTTTTAAAATATGAGTTTAAACTACTATGTTCTTGATCTTTTATAGCCTTAGAATAAACTTTCTCCATTGTGCTTCTCTCAATCTTAATGCCATTTTTCTATGCAATTTGTCTTTGACATATGACTTGGCTTCATGTTTCTTGCTTTCATCAAATTCTTGTTATGCCTTGATGACTAGTTCTTCCATTAAAAGTTTACGTATGGCTGACATTTTTATTTTATTGGTTCCTTCAAGATTTGTCTTCTTGTAGACTTGATAGTTTTGGTCGCCCATAACTTAAGTTATTTTTTAGTTTTTATATTTTCATAAATGTCAAGGGGTATCCTCATGTTTAATTTGAAGGTGGTTTGAGAAGATTATAGTTTGGAGGAATGCTTGTTAGTGTAGATTTTAATTTTCCTTATGTTTAGAGATATTTATTTTTGTTACATATATTATTAAGATCTGTTAGGTTAATTAGAAATATTATTGAATGAAAAAATATGAGATAATTCGTGAATTGCATTTGTGACTCTCACCCACTTTGGAGCTTCACACCCTCTTTTAGAATTATTAGTTGCCTCTCCTAACCATTTATTTGACTTCCTCCTAAAGAGACCTAGACACACTGACAATCAGTCAGTAATTTATAGATTGTTGTACAACAAAATTGGCACCACTTGTTTCCCACTAGTGGCGAGTGCCTGGGCTCCACTTGTTCAGTGCACCGTGAAAAAAGTATAGTTATATTCCCAATTTATTCAAAGGTAAAAGAGAGTGTACCAAGGCATATCAATAATAGAGCGATTGTTGATTTAGTACCTGGTTCAATCTTTTCGTCCATCCTAAGTTGGATTCTAAATGCTTCCTCTCAATCTTCTGTTTGGCGTTACTGTCTGCGCCCTTTTATTTCATTGCTCGCTATTCGTTGATCCGCAGTACGAATATTGCAAAAGCAATCAAACATGTGGCAACACAAAATTCATGTTCCCTTTCGGCACAAATCACCATAGTTGTGGTGTGGTAAGCCTTCAGCTCGACTGTGTACAGAACGTACGTTCAGTAATTGGAATAGGGAACCAGAATTACATAGTATTACAAGTTTTCTATGATAATCGGATGTTTACTCTGACAGAGGACAAGAATTTCCAAGATTGCACATTTTCTAATCTGCTCGATTCAAGTTGGGACTCGGGCAATGGCGTTTTTAATATCGTCAATGTAAAAAACGCAAGTCTAGAAGTATATATGTGTGGTGAGAAATGTTTACCTTATGGATCATATCCACCAGGGTATCTCAACATGTCATGTTCCCGTAGAATGGTCACCGTTCCAACAGGGATAGCGCAATGGTCTATTCCTCTAGAACGAGAGCAGAGTTGTAGAGATTGTGAAAAAAGTAAGGGTTCTTGTGGCTATAGCTATTCTGATTCGGGGTACTTCTTCATCTGCTTTTTCCAGGACGGTTCTCATTCAAAGCAATGCTCCCAAGGTATTATTCTTCATTCAATCTTCTAGTAATAACCCTTTTTGTTTCTTTTTCTTTCTCAGCTGAAAGTTTTTATCTGTACCAATGCGCTAGTTTGAATGTGTGCAGGCCGAACGAGTAAAAGAGGACTTGTAATAGGCGTTGCCATTGGAACAGCTGGCTTGCTGATAGCTGCAACAGGGCTTGTGGTTTATTATCGGAATTCAAGGCCTACATTCGACATGGAGAAATTCCTCCATGATTATGTTGAGGAAATGCCCACCAGATATTCATATTCTCAACTGAAGAAGATCACCGACAACTTTGTAGATAAATTGGGGGAAGGCGCTTACGGTGTGGTTTACAAAGGAAGGCTCTCCAACGGTAATATGGTAGCTGTTAAAATTCTTGATCATTCGAGACACAGTGAGGACCAGTTCAAGAATGAAGTCGTCACCATCGGAATGATCCATCACGTTAATTTGGTTTGACTGATGGGTTATTGCTTCGAAGAACCTCAAAGCGCTCTTGTCTATGAGTGCATGACAAATGGGTCTCTGGAGAAGTTTACATTTGCAAGAAAAGGAAAAGAACAGATGCTCAATTGGGATCAGTTGTATTCAATTGCTTTGGGCACAGCTCGTGGGATTGCATATTTACACCAAGATTGCAATAGACGCATCATCCATTTCGACATTAAGCCTCACAATATACTATTGGACACCGACTTCACACCCAAAGTAGCTGATTTTGGTCTAGCTAAATTGTGTGGAAAGGGAGACTATCACATATCACTTACGGCAACCAGAGGAACACCAGGATACGTCATGCCAGAGCTTTGGTACAGGAATTTGGGTCCTGTAACGGATAAATCAGATGTTTACAGTTTTGGAATGGTGTTATTGGAGATGGTTGGGGGAAGGAAGAATATTGATTTGCAGGTAAGCCGCTCCAGCCAATTTTATTCTCCAGAGTGGGCATTCAAATTGATAGAAAATGGGGTAATAGGATTAGCAGGAGACGATGAGAAGGCAATACAGCTAACAAAAGTGGGGTTGTGGTGCATCCAACACAATTCTATAAACCAGCCAACGATGCAGAGCTTGGTTCAAATGTTGGAAGGCAATGGTGATGATGTGGTTGCTCCCTCGCGACCTTTGCCTGGAGTCTCATTTCTTTCATCTTTTAGGGAAGAATCTTCTACTCAATAGTGCGATTCATTAGAATAAAACGTGTGCCTTGAAAGCAGAGGCAGATTAGGTTTAGGGTTGTGCTATCTATTATTTCATTGAAGATTTATGTGAGTCATACATTTCAGCAGGACTGTTGAAGTTTGTCACTTATTGCTTTCATTGAAACCGAATCGTGTTACAATTTTCTTCAATCACTTGAAAGGAGTGTATGTCCTTTCGCATTTTTCAAAGAGCTAAGCGATTAAAATTAGTGTCAAGTGTTATGAGTCACGTTTGAATAGTTGTGGGTATTAATATTATGCTTGAAAGAAGTGTTTGTTATTATATTGCCTTGTTTGTCCTTATATTGCCTTAATTTTCAGAAAGACACTCTTGTTTGCAAGTTAAGTGATTAAAATTAATTGTGTGTTATGAGTTATGTTTGAATAGTTGTGAGTGTTATTGTCATATTTCTGATCTATTAATATAGCATATGTATACTATTGATTGAACATTAAAATATCATTTATTTATTTATTTTTAAATGTTAATAATATCATGTAATTAATTATTTTAAATTTATCTTTATATATATTGTTGACATATTAAAATTTATGTAACTATTCATTAATCAATACCAAAATAATATTAATTGTTTTAAATTTATCTTTATATATATCATTGACATATTAAAATCTATGTAATTATTCATTAAAAATAGTAAATATTTCTCTTTCATTACATATTATATATGAAACAAAATAACATGTTATTCATAGTAACTTCAAATTATCAGAGCAGTGGGCCTAGTTCAATTGGCTAAAGCATCATGTTGCATGCAAGAGGTCACGAGGTTGAGTCTCCCCATTGTCCCCATAGTATCAAAAGGTGTGCCGCGCCAGCAACACGGATCACATGAAAAAATTTTACCAGGTGCCCTATAGTTTATAGGGGGACAAATACCCGATTGATTCTTACAGTCTAAAAAAAACAAAAAAAATTACTTATAAAAAATATAAATATTATATTCTAATTTGTACAATCTTATGAGATATTTTTCCAAACACATAGACAAAATAGTCAAATGATTACATGCTTACCAATCAATAAATAATTTACAACTATTCAACTTCCAATTCTCAACTTGTCATAAATAAAAAAATCTCTTATTTCTCATACTCATCCCATCTCTCATAAATTTTGAACAATAAATGCTTAGATTGAAGACTTAAAAAATCAAATATTTAGTTCCTATAAAATAAATTTGACTATGTGATGCTCACTATTCAAATCAAATCAAATAATTAATATAACAAAGTTTAAAATTATGTTTATCTCCTATCCAATAAAAATAGAAGATTTCAAAACCATGGGTCAAACAATTTAAAAAATTAGGAGGTAAAGAAGTTATAAAAATAATATACGATGAAAGAAATCCATTTACATTCTCATTGCATACAATTAAATTTGTCAATATATCAAACCAAACATTCTACAATTTTCAACTATTACTTCTTCTCTACAAATATTTGTAGATTGTGCTCATCATACTACAAAGAATATCATATTGTTCTACTATTTTCTATCCAAATATTTTATTTTTTCTTCAGAATGTTTTAACACAAGTTAGAAAATGAAAAGTTTCAATTTGTTCAATCTTTATTTGTGTAAACCTTTCATGGGAATATCTAAATGGTCTCATGTAATGTACTATAAATATTAGATACTAAAATTGTTTAGAATTCAATTGAAAAATGTTAAAACTCCTTAATAGATACTGCAATGCTTCATTTGAATAAATTTCTTCTATAACGGTCTCATGTAATGTACTATAAATATTAGATACTAAAATTGTTTAGAATTCAATTGACAAATGTTAAAACTCCTTAATAGATACTGCAATGCTTCATTTGAATAAATGTCTTCTATAACCATGTTAAAACTCCTTTATAGATATCATTTGAAAAATAACTATTGGTGATAGATTAAAATGGTCATATTTGGAATAAGCATATTATTAGATGCTTCTTATTATTGTGATAAGGAAAATATAATAAATGTAAAAAATAAATTCATACGAGTATGGTTGTTGTTATGTGACTTTCTCTAAGAGAAGAAAAAGTTATGAAGTATCCCTATTGAATTAAAAGAGAGATAAAAAGTAAAGGATATTATGATCCTTTGGTTAAAAGAGATATTAATAAAGAATATGGATAAACACTCTTTAAAGAGGGAAACAATAATTATTAAAGACAACCTTTGTGAAAGGGTGTGATGGTTTGGAAACCACCTCTTAAGACTTATATAAAACATTTGTGTGAGACATGGAAAATATGCAAGTATGAAGAACATTCAAGGAGAGAAGGGAAAAAGGAAAAGATCAATTCAAAGGGCACAAAGGAGTGAAGGTTTGGGTCTTGGCTAGCATCCAAATATTTGGAGAAGGGGCATATAGGGGTGTGTCCAACTTGGAGTACAATGTACACTCAAGAGTGTCCTAGCTAGGGTTGTGTTTATGCCATGAATACAGGTTTGGGTTCTTTGTAAGAACCAGTTTCCTCTGAGGGTGTTTATGTTGAGAAAATATTAAACTTGTAACCATTCCTCTAAGTGTTAGATATCAACCTCTCAGTGATTTTAAAATAGGTTTTGAAAACCATTGGTTCAATAATATTGAGAATATGGTCTATATTATTTTGATGTTAATATGATTAATCTATGTGAAAGTGTTATCCCATTTATTATGTTAATTATTAAATTATCACATGTTTATAGTTTACATTGAATATTCACATTTATTTTTAACACTACATAATTCAAATTATCTTAATTCTAATATTTATTATATTAAATTTGTTGCTATTACTTAAATAACTATTGAAGAAAATTGACATTACATTTGGTATCAGAGCCAGGATCCTATGACTTGTGATTATTAAGATAATTGATAACATTTTTCCCAAGCAAATTACTCAATCATTTGTCTTCCTTCTAATAAATTATAATTGTGAGACCAATTACTAATCTAATTTATGAAAAATAGATATAAAATTAAAATCTATAATCAAATTTTCAAAAAAAATTAATACACATTTTTTGAAATCTAAACAATTAAAAAATAATAATAATAATTACCTCTAAACATATTTACGATTTTATATATATTTATCATTTTAAAAAAACTTTATAAAGTCAGTTTTGGTTTATCATTTTAGATGGTTACCTCTAAACATATTTAAGATTTTACCTATAATGCTTATTAATGAACCTATAATACACAAACAACGTCAAACCAAAAAAAAAAAAACTAGAATGTAAAGTGCTACAATAATATTAGAAATAAATATAGAAATCATATCTTCCCATCTATGCCCTTTAATATCATAGATGTCTACCCGATCCTTAGAGAAATGGACTTAACAAATAGTTTCAAGCCACTGTTGGAAATATTCTTCCTGCATTTCAAACCAAACTATGAAAAATTTGCAGTTCCTCATCGTAGTTTTCCATTATTATGGAGCGATGAACTTCTCTAATATCATGATCTGGTTATAAAGAGAAAGAAATGAATGCCCACACTAATTGACTACCCATACATTAACATCCATACCCTCACCACCAGCAATTCACCATCATGAAAAATTTATTGCAAGGAAAATTAGTCACCAATAATTCACCACGACAGAAAATTCATCACATTAACATTTTTAATATACATTTCCAAAACTTTGAATGTTTTTTTTGCAAAAGAATAATTTTCACGACATTAATAACAGAAATACATACCTCCATTATTCTTTTGCAAAAAAATTTCAAAGTCTTAGAAATATATATTAAAAATGTTAATGTAATAAATTTTCCACGGAGGTGAATTGTTGACGGTGAATTGTTCATGGTGAATTTTCCTTGCAGTAAATTTGTCATGACATGAATTTTCTTGCGTTGAATTTTCCAATAGAGAATTGCTGCTGGTGAATTTGCCTGATGCCCCAGATGACACACACATAAGCTGTCATAGCACTGATAACCAACAATGGGCATTTGGCCCTGTTTTTATGGATTTTTTTTTTAACTCTTCTTGGTCCCAATCTGAGCAATCTGCAGCCTTGGTAACTGCATCTAATTTTCATGTGTGTATAAATTACAGGGATGGTAGGCACGAAAATAGTTTTGGCTTTCAAACTTCACTTGTCTCTACCTGAGAATCAGATGGACCTTAATCTTTTCAAATTCTGGAACTCCTTGAAATTCATTACAAGTCCCATACCTCATGAACTAAGCAACAATCTTCATAAACTGCAGACCATTTATTTCTTCCTGAGATTTATTACTGCATTAAATAATTCTCGGAACTTTAGTTCCTATTCTTTAATATTCAGTGTATGATTGAGATGCATGACCTCTCAATCTACCAATCCATTGCAATAAACAAAAAGCGTGACAATAGCTGCTTCAGAAACTCCTCGACCAAGCTACTCTAGTCCATGAAACATTAACTAAAACCAACATCCTAGATGCAATTTGCTTCAAGTTTAATGGCCCAGGTCCATTCTAACACCAACGAAGAAATGGCTGGTCCCCTCTATCGTAGCGGCAGGCAACGTTGTTAATGTTGCAGTTGCATAGGTTCGATTTCGTCCATGATGCAATGCCAATGTCTGAGAATAAGCCTAGGGTACCAGAGGGTGTCGCCCATATCTTTGACTCATGGATGCCGTGGAATAAGTTCCCGGGCCAACAAGTATCTCTCTGAAATTGAACTGGAAGTTGACAGTTTTTTTGAAACTGAAAAATACGGAGCCATAAATGTTCATAAATATTGAGTTCGACTCATTGACTATACTAAATTTGGGAGATAAATTCCCCACGTACCAGGCTGCTCCACCGATTCGCATATTGCCATTACTTAGTAGTCAGGAATAAAAAGAATCACTTAAGTCATAAGTGATTTCCAATGTCAAGTCAACAACAAAATGAAACATAAAAGGCAAGGAACGAAGGCAAGCCTCTTCGGCCATACTTAAATTTGAATAGACCAAACCACTATAAAAGCACAATAGTGATAGTCAAGGAGATTTACACAAACTCAGGGATAAAATGGCATACAACAAATTCACTACTAGCAATTTACTGCAGTAGAAAAATAACAGTTAAAAAAAAATTAAAGTTTTTGAAATATATTAATGCGGCTAATTTTCCACCGCGGTGAATTATTGGCAATGAATTTTACTTGGTGGTGAATTTGTCATGGTAGTTAATTTTCACACAGTGAATTGTTGGCAGTGAATTTTCCGTCAGCGAATCACTAGCGGTGAATTTTCCTAGAGCCGAATAAAACATAGAAACATAAACATGATCAATATAAGTATTTACCAAGCCACAATAACAATTTCTTAGATTGGTTGTCAATATGGGCAATAATCAATCTTAGGAATTAGAATATGGAGGGCAACAAAATAACAAAGAGAGCCATAAGTAAATCTATCTTACATTGAATGTCAATGTTGTATTGATGTTTATATATACACATCCAAACCTATCGTTTAATCTGTTGGTACTCTCAAATTTCCCAAATTTGAGATGCCCATTTCAAAATTTTGCCTCTACACTTTTAGAAGTGCACCTGATGACTCTGCTTAAGTGACCCACTTTAGAGGGTCATATTTCGGACCTTGTTGATTTTCAAGAAAAATCCCTTTGCAGACACACTCATGTGTCCTATGTGAGTAGGCATGTCTTTTTTCAGCTTCCTATAACAAATTTTGGTAGGATTTTGAAAAGCGAACCTAGAGGGTTTTGTCACTTCTCAGCTGCTTGCAAATTCTCAATTCTACAAAGTAGCCTCCTGTTTGAGCTTGCATTTTGCAACTGGATGACTGTCATATCAAACTGATTGTTTCTCTCATATCTCCATGCCTAAATGACCTCATGTGCCAGTTTTTAGAGTCTCACGATTAGATTTGCTATTTTTAGTAGGTCAAAACCAAATTCAATTTCTCCAGTTTTGCATTTGGATTTCTGACAACATTTCAAGGTGGTCAACTTTGACACCTAATAACTTTTGATGGGTGATGATTCAAGCTAAGTCCTTTTTCACATGTGTTTTTTGCATCCAAATGAACTATTATGTCCGATGGTAGCTTACTAAGAGTTGATTTACTATTTTTGCAAATTGGTGATTGGGTCAGTTTTAATTGGTTCAGAAAGACTATAGTTTCAGAAAGTTCAAGTGGGCAAATTTGTTGATTAATATCTTTCACCTCGTGACTCCTTTCTTCAAGCTGTTTGTTGCATTCAAATCTTTGGACCAATGGATAGATTCTTGCAAGTTTTCGTGACTCTAAGAGGTCATTTTCTCAGCTTTCAAGGCCGATTCCAGAGCTTACTTGGCCAGTTTTGCACTTTTTCTAAACATGTCAGAAAGTGAGTTTTAATTGAAACCCACTTTATTATTTCACCCCTGGAGCATCCAAAGGCAATGTTTGATGAATTCAAGCATGAAATTTGTTTTAAAATGTTTTTTTTTTTAAAGTTGGGCCCATATGAGGACTCGACATGCTCTTGCTGAAGGACATTTTGATCATCAAAGATGTGAATTTTAGAACATTGTTCCATCAATGGGTTTCTATATTCCCTCATCATAAACGTACTCCATTTAATAGCTTGAAGGTGGTGTTGCACTGGATGTTACCATGGTATAAAGTTACTACCAAATCTTGCTAGGTTGTTTGAACAACTGCACAATACTAAAGGTAAATCAATTATATAAGTTGGTATTGTTAAATTCCTGATTACATGGATGCATATACTAGCAGCTCCAACCCATTTTGATAAAGTGATCCAACTAAATCTAAATTGGATTAAGGGTGCACTTAAAGAGGATAAAGCCTATCGAGTGTTTTGTGCATGATTGGCAATGTGGAAGGTAAGATTGAAAGAATACATCAAACTCATTATGAAGTTGCCTTCAGTGAATAGACCAATATAATCATAATGCTTTATACATTCATCAGGCTTTGTTTGTTGACTTTAATGGAGACAGTATAATATTTCCAGGGCTGTGCAATGTAGTTCAAAGGAAACAAAGTATGGGGATCAAAATGAGTGCAATGACTGCAATGATATGTGCACAAAATGGATGTATGGAAAAGGCTTTAGATGCCTTGAGCAAATGCTAGCACACCACATAAATGGTTGAAAAGGCTCTAGTAACTTTCAAGCATCTATTTATCTAAACAGGGGGTGTCATAAAGCAGAGTATATATAAAATGGATTTGTTGGAATCCTCAAAAGCTTCATAAAGCAATGCTGGAGCTAGCCAGTGAATGCCATACCTGAGACCACAAAACGCACAAAGATTTGATAAATCCTCAAGAAAAATGTGAGAGATGGGATGCCAAACTTGCTGTAATAAATACACACAAAATATATTTGTTAAAAAAAAACTAAGCAGATGACAAATGAGAAGCAAGGGACGCCATTGTTCATAGCTAAAAAGGTGCACTAGAGTAGGATGCAGGCACCCAACAAAATGGAATTTATTAAAAATGTTTTAGAAATTTTTAAACAAATACAAATAGCAAAATATGGGCGCCACCAATAGCTATTGAAGAAGCTTTGAAAAGCCAAATAAATGCAAAAGATAGAGGGTACATAGCCATCAAATGATGAAAGACTATAGAAACTTTGCAAACAAATGCAAAGGGCAGTTGTAAAGGAAGTCATGCACCAATGAGGAGGAACGCCATGTTGTAGGATATGCACAAAATGGCTCTATTGAAGAGGTTTTAGAAACCCTAAATGCTATGCATTAGATGCCATGGTGAATGTGCAAGAAATGTCATGGGAGCAACACACATACATATAAGGGTTTATTGAAAAAGCCTCTGAAACTTCACCATAATAAAGTGCATTCAAATATTCATCATATGCCATAGTTAGCTGAGGAGGGTCATTTGATTTTGCAAAGGAAATCCATTTGAGCAAGCTCATGAAGTTGCAAAGAAACAAGCAAACAGAGATGAATGTCATGAACACAATGAGATTAGGGAAAATTTGTGAACAAAACAAGCCAAAGTTAATCTGACGGTGGAGAACGAAGGACACAATGCAGCAACATCTCCACCACTACCTGCCAAATCGCGATCCCAACTTGCACGACCTTTAAAATCTGCGAAATGTTAGGTTGCTGCCATGTGACAAGCGTGGGCTTGGGAAAAACTTCCATGAGCAGGTGAAATATTAATAGAGGCCGATGGTGTTATATCTTAAAGGATTTTCCTTGGTTTTTAATTGTTTCATATTGTTTTAAATTTAAAACAATGGTAAAATATGAAGAGGATAAAGCTTTTATTGGCCCAAAAATTGTGTTTTAAAAGGGGGATTCATTTCATTAAAAAGGTGAATGTTTCAAATGAAGATGGAAGATAAATATGGGTAATAAAGTAGAAGTCTGAATAAAATCTTTTTCTGACAATTTTTTAAAATGTTTTCACTTTTGAAGTGAAACCAAGGCTCAAAGTGAATGTTTTAAATAAAATATTTAAAACATTAAACTGTTGGGTGAATGAGATAAAGGGTTCTCACAGAGGCTTTTTTTCATCTGCAAGATAAAAATAAAAGGGGAGGTAATATATTTTGGCAAGCAAAGACATATTATTCACTAGAGAATGAGTAAATGTAAGATTTTAAGTGCACATGAAAGTGCATGGGAGACTTTTGTGAAATATTAAAGTTGGAAGACTTTAATACATGAGGGAATATATGAAGTGCAACAACAAAAAATAAAGAGCTAAAATAGAGGATTTTTATGGGCAAGGTTGTTTTGGACAGCAGTTGAGTGAATTTGGAGATTCTCCACATGGGCATTTTTTCAATTGCTTGGCAACTAACAACAGAGACAGATTTGGAGGCAAAGTTTGTTGCAGAGAGAGGAGAGAGGCTTTTCTGTTATGGATCAATGGTGAAGAGGATTCCAGATGGCATTTTCCAATCAGTTTTAGGGCTTCTTCAGGATCCTTCTCTTTTTATTTTTCTTCTCTTCTCTTCTCATTATTCTAGTTATGAGGTTTTGTATGGGGCTGGGTAGATAGAAAATGTCAAGTTTTGAGTCATAATTTGAGTTTGTAAGCTATAATTTTTTGATTTCATGAGTAAATACAACCAATTTATGTAAATAAATTATGAATGTCTTCAAAGTGTTTGCACATTCATGAATATCTTCAAATTGTCTCCATACTTGTATAGTTAAATCATATGAATTCAATAATACAAAGTATCTTTGAGTTTGTCATCTCAAATTTCATGAGATTGTGTTATTTGTTTATGGGTCTATTTCAAAGAAATGGTTCAATACTTTGAGCAGATAACAGTGATTTCAAGTGTGCAGGTTAGATTTGGTAAGGAGAGTTTGATTGATAAGAGGAGTGGGACTGTTGGTGTAAGACACTAATAGTTGATGAAAAGCATTAACAATTTAAATCCACTAGTTGAATGTCATTTGCTGATGAATTCTTTTTATGTGTTTGAATCCATGGCCCAGAATTAGGCACTAATTTATCTTGCAGCTTAGTGCATCTCAGAAACATTTTATAAATTAAAAATCATTTTAAATCCCTATGTGTTGTAGTTATCTCTTGCTCCAAATAGTTGATATTACTGATGAACAACCAATTCTATTTAGTATTATCCTATTATGTTGAGCTATTAAATGAGATTATTTGTTGTTGTTAATGTTGTTTATGATAATGGTGCAGAGGTTGTAAATGCATTAAGGGATCACCCTTCCAGGTCTTGTAGAGCCCGAAGTATAGGAGGCTTTTAAAGTCCTCATCAGTTGGTCCAGGTCCTTCAAGCTGCCCTTGATTGGAATTGGCAATTCCATAGGTAGATTAGAAGACCAACCTAGTTATAGTAAAAACAAACCAATATAATCATCAATTATCAAGTATATAAAAGTGTTTTGGGGTACCATTCAAATTGTTCTTGTTTTGTCAAAGCTTAATCTCTTTCTTCCTAAAGGTGCACACTTGTGAATTTCTACATGAAACTAGAGTAGGCCAGGCCTTCTCTGAAGATATCTAAATCTAGAGGGTGTTTTCCAATTGAAACCCTCATTTTAAAAGATCACATGTATCTCAAAAATTGGTTCCATTTTTTTTGTGATTTTTAGGGTAGTTGAGCATATGTGTGAGAGACATTTTTTGGAATCTCAAGAAAATTAATTTGGGGTATGTTCTTTGAATTTTTGAATATGAGGTCATCCTTATTTTAAAATTGTATATTCAAAGTTTGGTCAAAGACAACTTATCTACATACACATGCTCTACACAATATTGCAAATAAGATAATTAGATATTTGAATTCCAAGAACTAGTTCAATGAACATATAAACCAATATTCTTGTAAGTAATTGCAACAACAATCAATAATTTATTAGTGAAATTTATATATTCAAAAAATAGTTTTATTATGCTTGTTATGACTAATTAAGATCAACACATTGACGTTGTAAACCTAGATCCTATACCTACAAGAATAGAAAAAATGAACACATTAATAAGATCAAATGCAAGTTAGAATATAGATTCCTCAAGAAATACATTTGGATGCAAAAGAAAAGGAATGACATGAAGAACACAACACACTTAAAATAAAGATATAAAATCCTATTCTACAACAAAGAAAACTCTTAATCTCTTGAGGGAGTTGATGCCAATTTGATGTGAAAATTGGCCCTTTCCCAACTCCAATGATGTGATGAAGATGATTGATGAAGATTGTGATCCACTTTGTTGAAAAATGATGAGTGCTCCAAGATGAAATCTACATAACCTATCTATAAAACTCAATGAGGTAGATGAAGATTGCTATGAATTTGAGTATAGTAAGTTTACTTAAGTTGTGGATGATCAAATGAGGAATAAATCCCCTTATTTATAGAATGTCAAGTTGAAGAGATGTCCAAAATGTAGCAATGTGGGACTAAGAATCAACAAATGGCAAGATGCTACTTGTCAATATGTGAATGGATGGAGGATGTGCAAGTTTTGAAGAATGTGTCAATAAATGCATATATTTGAATTTTGAAATTGTTGAAATGATATGTAAGAGGGAAAGAACATGCATTGAATGCCACTTGGCTCAAGGAAAAAGTACTTTTAGGTAGAGTAAATGCCTTGTTGGAAGGACAAAGTCCACTTGGATTTTTGAATTCAAATTTGAGGAATATTCCTTTATTATTCCTTTTGAGAGAAAATAGAGATTTAATAAATGAATTAAATCTATTTTCTTGTGCAAGTTGCAAAAGTTACAGGATGGGACATGAGAAGAGATTAAATTAATCAAGGTTAATTAATTTAATGAGAAATCAAAATGATGTGACATATTGATTTAAATTTATGGATTGATTTAAATCAAAATATGAGAAGAATATGATTTCAAGATTAATTAAATAAAGATTTTTGTTTTATTTAAGCAAGGAGATGAAGTTAGATTAAACTAGATAAGGTTTTAATTTATTTAATTTAATGGATGGACTTTAAAGATTTAATCAAATAAAATTGATTATTTAATTAAATAGGGATAATTAGATCAAACTGATTGATTTAATTAACAAGAAAGGATGACTTAATTAGTTAAATGATTTATTTAATTAAGAGAGGAACATTGATGAATTTAATCAAATAAAGGTATTTGATTAAATGGTTAGATCGAGGGATGATTTAGGATGAAATGATGTTATTGGTTAGGATCAGATGTGCAAAGTCAATCAGTATATTTTCTATGTCTACATTTTTCCTCTCTTTGAAGCAATGCACTCATTGTGTTGGTTCAAAGAATAAATGGTCTCGATCAAAAGCCAATTTTTTTCTAATTTAAAAAATTGTCTCACTGTTGCCCAGACAAAGAAAATTATGGTAATATACTGCCCCCTCGAGAGATCAAACAAAACTTCTAATTTTTGGGTGATCTCATAAAAAGAGGACAAGGTGCCTGATAGGTCCAGAAAGGCCCCGAGAGGTCAAAAAATGAGGTAAAACACCAAAAAATGGTGTGAAATGACCTTTAGATAGATGAAAACATGTTCGGGGGACGTAGACCTCTTTTTGATGGCTAAACAGGGTAAAAACCCCTAATTTTTGGGATTAAATAGGCCTTGAGGGGCCACTTCCAATTCATTTGGACACATTCAGCCTTAAGAGATTTCTTGATTTGAGCCTTGATACCCTGACAAGATGGCACAATGACAACTCCCATTGCATATCTCCGACTGAGTATGGACATACCAACGACCTCCCGACATTCGGGCACTGATATGTGATCCTTACCTAAGCTTGATTTTTTGTTTTATGCATTCATTTATTGCATTTAGAACTAGGTCATTTGCAGCGGTGCTATATAACACCACTCAAATTTCAAAATGGACTGCTCGGTCTTTTAAACTGGACCACCATCACAAGATGGACCACCACGGTGGAGTTTGGGAACAAACCCCAAACTTTGTCACATTCGTGAAATGGAGTGCTGGATTTGCAAACTCCAACGCCACAGTGGACTTTAGAATTAGGGTTTGAGTTGCTTAAGCAAAGTGCACCATTGTGGTGCAGTTTGGGATTTAAAGGTGCCAACATTGCTATTTGCAAATTTCAAACTACGACACCTTCACAATTTGTACTGTTGGGCTAGTTTCTTGAACACTCGAGATAAATTTTTCTAATGAATTTAACATGGTGACCTTTCTTGATGCAAAAGGCGGTGAGGGAGCTCTATTCTCGTGAGCATAGATCATGGGAGATATTCAGTTATTTGTGAGATCTGATTGACAAGGAGTAGGACTGACTTCGAGAGATGGGGCTATGGTACATTGCCTATGCAACACTTGTGCGGAGCCATCTTGGCATGATGTCTGTGCTTGTTGAGAGATGGCATAGTGAGACGTCGTCCTTTCATCTTCCTACCAGCAAGGCCACCGTTACCTTGGAGGATGTGTGGCGCATCCTTAGATTGTTGATACATGGTTGGTGAGTTAATTATGATATGGATGCCGAACAAGATGCTTTCCATGTAGTCCTAGCCACATATGAGATCATGTTTTGTGAGGGTCAGATAGAGCTAGAGCATCACCAATTGCTCATGTCACCATTATGTCTAGTAATTGTTGCCATCATTTCATGTCTTCTTGCTCTGGATCGATGACGTCGATACTTCAATCCTGGCTAGGGGCTTTTCTAGGAGCGAATGGTTTGCGACAGGCCAGTCCATTTTGCATGAAGTCATGTTCTTCTTGCCTCCCTTTATAGGGATTTACATGAGTATGCATACTTGGAAGATATGGCACTTGGTGTAGGTGTCATGCTCCTTCATGTGTGGGTGTGGGAGCATATCTCTGTTCCTCAGCCACGGGTTATTCTAGTGTCGATCGGGCCCGGTGATCTAGTGGTTTGACATTACAAGGGCGGTGTGTCCTTTACACACATAGGTGAGCATGAGATCCCTCACTGGAGGAGGATCATTGATGAGATGACAATGTTCACATGGCACCCATACCATGGTCAGCTCGGATGGGCCAATGATGTACAACAACTATTTTTTTCCACTAGGATTGGTTCATGCAAGGGAAAGAGCACATTATGGTCAAGAGGTATCTACTAAGGCGAGTTCAACACCAGTTTGGTGAGGTACAAGACAAGCTAGAGACGATGACTACATGGCCATTTTTTCTTGCACAGTATTGTAGTGTGCATGGGGGCGATGCATTCCTACCTTTGAGGCAATGGATAGTTTCAGGTAGCTGGTGGCTCAGCCATGGGCATATGTTCAGGGGGTCACAGATCTAGGAGTGACTTAGGCATATAGAGATTGTGTTTGACCACCTCTACGTTTAATAGTTCCAAGTGCACCCTTCATTTGAAAGAGAGCCAAGGGAGGGGGACAGGTCAAGGATGATGAGGTGGTGGCCCTCAAGCAGGAAAACTAGCACAGGACCAACCAGCACAAGTCTAGCTACCAAAGGTTCAGATGGATCAGCCTCGTGTTGATGTACATATGCAAGACCGAGATCAGGGGCTGAAGGGTGGACATGACAGGCAATAGAATCAGGCTACCACACCACCATGAGTTAGGGGTGAGGACTAGCCTCATGTGCAGCCTCTACCAGGATAGCCAGCGGGTCAACCAAATTTGAGGGATGAGTTGATATTATAGTTGCAAATCTAGGTCTAGGCCTGGATAGTAGAGAGTGACTAGACTCGTGTAGCGAAAGATTAGGAAATTCTATAGAGGCAAGCCACAAAGTTATAGGAAGCTACATAGATGGGCTGCAAATAGTAGCTATAGAGTATGGTAACTTCCTCCTCTCACAACATAGTGCCTCTTTACTCATATAGGGAGGCCATCTAGGAGGCATATTATTATTGGTTTCTTTACCATCAAGCCATACCTAGAGCATCCTGGGCCTCAGATTATTCATAGTAGACCAACCACAGACTAATAGAGGGTCATGGTGATAGAGGCGAGGGCAGCAGGCACGAGGGTTAGACCTCCTTTTTTATCAAGATATTATTCTTTTGTGCCATATGGGCTCATTTTTTATAACCCGTTGGGACCTTTTGTACTCATTGACATACACACATGTATAGTGATCCAATTATTATTTTGTACTATGACAGTTACTTGATGATATATATGAGATGATGATGTTGATGTGATGTGCCATGTACCATTTATTTGTTATGCATTTATAGATGGTTTTATTTTTATATGCGATGTGATAATGTTATGGTATTGTGTGATGGATATACTATATATGGATGCATTTCTTTCTGATGATATATGCGTTATGTGATGGTTATGTGACTAACAGATCTATTTATGCCTCTAATGAATGATGACATATGATATGAATTTGTGACGATCATGGATATAATGGATTTATGTGATATGGGTGGATTTTATGATGGTACATTTCTCTTGATGTACCTTTTTATGTATGCTTTTATGATGGTGCAATCTTTATGATGATTTTATGTATGTTGATGCAAATATGATGATTTATGAAATGATTTCTTTTTTGATATCTTTTTTTGTTATGATGGTGATGATGATGCGAATGCAGTGATCATGATATGCGGCTATGCATTTATGAATATATTTGATTTTCCATGTATGATATGCACTTGTGATGGTGTTATGATGTGATGTTATATATGATGTGATATGTTATGAAAAGTGGTATGGAGATGATGATTTATGGTGTATATAGAAAATGATATGTGAGTAATGACCTTATGATGTATATGTGATGGCATAATGAATGCTTTTATGAGATGTTTTATATGATTATGGATGGATGTATGCACTTAATGTGATGGGTTGTTTATAATTCTTATGTACCTGTTATGCTTTGTTTAATTATGCATTGGATGCTTATATTGATATGGGATGATTTATGAAATGTTTATGCAAAATGATTGCAATGTGGTGATTTATGAGATGTTCTATATGATATGGATGGATGATGGATGATGTACATGTTTATGATGATGTATGCTTTATGCAAATGGATGCAAATGCCTAATCTATTTATGTGACGCGATGGTGGTTATATGATTATGCCATGGATGATGTGATGGATTATTTATGTTTTCTGTAATTACGTAAGAGATGGTTATATGCAAATCTATATGTAATGTTATGATTATCAGATGCTTAGAATAACAAATCTATGTGCATATGAGATGATCAATTTTTCTATATGATATTCATTGTGTTGATGATTTGTGGATGTAGGATTAGTGATGGTGGTGATTAACTATCATAGTACCTTGTTAGCATGA
>VDFB02281492.1:259213327-259281238 GCA_007258455.2 Sequoia sempervirens
CAACTCCATGTCAGATATTCATCATCATCATCTTTTTTCTTGTTGAAATCTCTTCTTTCTTCCATTTCTTCTTTCTTTTCATGCTAACAAGGTACTATGATAGTTAATCACCACCATCACTAATCCTACATCCACAAATCATCAACACAATGAATATCATATAGAAAAATTGATCATCTCATATGCACATAGATTTGTTATTCTAAGCATCTGATAATCATAACATTACATATAGATTTGCATATAACCATCTCTTACGTAATTACAGAAAACATAAATAATCCATCACATCATCCATGGCATAATCATATAACCACCATCGCGTCACATAAATAGATTAGGCATTTGCATCCATTTGCATAAAGCATACATCATCATAAACATGTACATCATCCATCATCCATCCATATCATATAGAACATCTCATAAATCACCACATTGCAATCATTTTGCATAAACATTTCATAAATCATCCCATATCAATATAAGCATCCAATGCATAATTAAACAAAGCATAACAGGTACATAAGAATTATAAACAACCCATCACATTAAGTGCATACATCCATCCATAATCATATAAAACATCTCATAAAAGCATTCATTATGCCATCACATATACATCATAAGGTCATTACTCACATATCATTTTCTATATACACCATAAATCATCATCTCCATACCACTTTTCATAACATATCACATCATATATAACATCACATCATAACACCATCACAAGTGCATATCATACATGGAAAATCAAATATATTCATAAATGCATAGCCGCATATCATGATCACTGCATTCGCATCATCATCACCATCATAACAAAAAAAGATATCAAAAAAGAAATCATTTCATAAATCATCATATTTGCATCAACATACATAAAATCATCATAAAGATTGCACCATCATAAAAGCATACATAAAAAGGTACATCAAGAGAAATGTACCATCATAAAATCCACCCATATCACATAAATCCATTATATCCATGATCGTCACAAATTCATATCATATGTCATCATTCATTAGAGGCATAAATAGATCTGTTAGTCACATAACCATCACATAACGCATATATCATCAGAAAGAAATGCATCCATATATAGTATATCCATCACACAATACCATAACATTATCACATCGCATATAAAAATAAAACCATCTATAAATGCATAACAAATAAATGGTACATGGCACATCACATCAACATCATCATCTCATATATATCATCAAGTAACTGTCATAGTACAAAATAATAATTGGTTCACTATACATGTGTGTATGTCAACGAGTACAAAAGGTCCCAGCGGGTTATAAAAAATGAGCCCATATGGCACAAAAGAATAATATCTTGATAAAAAAGGAGGTCTAACCCTCCTGCCTGCTGCCCTCACCTCTATCACCATGACCCTCTATTAGTCTGTGGTTGGTCTACTATGAATAATCTGAGGCCTGGGATGCTCTAGGTATGGCTTGATGGTAAAGCAACCAATAATAATATGCCTCCTAGATGGCCTCCCTATATGAGCAAAGAGGCACTATGTTGTGAGAGGAGGAAGTCACCATACTCTCTAGCTACTATTTGCAGCCCATCTTTGTAGCTTCCTATAACTCTGTGGCTTGCCTCTATAGAATTTCCTAATCTTTCTCTACACGAGTCTAGTCACTCTCTACTATCCAGGCCTAGACCTAGATCTGTAACTATAATATCAACTCATCCCTCAAATTTGGTTGACCCGCTGGCTGTCCTGGTAGAGGCTGCACATGAGGCTAGTCCTCACCCCTAACTCATGGTGGTGTGGTAGCCTGATTCTAGTGCCTGTCATGTCCACCCTCCGGCCCCTGATCTCGGTCTTGCATATGTACATCAACACAAGGCTGATCCATCTAAACCTTTGGTAGCTAGACTTGTGCCGGTTGGTCCTGTGCTAGTTTTCCTGCTTGAGGGCCACCACCTCATCATCCTTGACCTGTCCCCCTCCCCTGGCTCTCTTTCAAATGAAGGGTGCACTTGGAACTATTAAACGTAGAGGTGGTCAGACACAATCTCTATATGCCTAAGTCACTCCTAGATCTGTGACCCCCTGAACATATGCCCATGGCCGAGCCACCAGCTACCTGAAACTATCCAATGCCTCAAAGGTAGGAATGCATCACCCCCATGCACACTACAATACTGTGCAAGAAAAAATGGCCATGTAGTCATCGTCTCCAGCTTGTCTTGTACCTCACCAAACTGGTGTTGAACTCGCCTCGGTAGATACCTCTTGACCATAATGTGCTCTTTCCCTTGCATGAACCAATCCTAGTGGAAAAAAATAGTTGTTGTACATCATTGGCCCATCCGAGCCAACCACGGTATGGGTGCCATGTGAACATTGTCATCTCATCAATGATCCTCCTCCAGTGAGGGATCTCATGCTCACCTATGTGTGTAAAGGACATACCGCCCTTGTAATGTCAAACCACTAGATCATCAGGCCCGATCGACACTAGAATAACCCGTGGCTGAGGAACAGAGATATGCTCCCACACCCACACATGAAGGAGCGTGACACCTAAACCAAGTGCCCTGTCTTCCAAGTATGCATACTCATGTAAATCCCTATAAAGGGAGGCAAGAAGAATAGGACTCCATGCAAAATGGACTGGCCTATCACAAACCATTCGCTCCCAGCAAAGCCCCTAGCCAGGATTGAAGTATTGACCTCATCGATCCGGAGCAAGAAGACATGAAATGATGGAAACAATTACTAGACAAAATGGTGACATGAGCAATTGGTGATGCTCTAGCTCTATCTGACCCTCACAAAACATGATCTCATATGTGGCTAGGACTACATGGAAAGCATCTTGTTCGGCATCCATATCATAAATAACTCACCAACCATGTATCAACAATCTAAGGATGCGCCACACATCCTCAAAGGTAACGGTGGCCTTGCTAGTAGGAAGATGAAAGGAGGACATCTCACTATGCCATCTCTCAACAAGCACAGACATCATGCCAAGATGGCTCCGCACAAGTGTTGCGTAGGCAATGTACCATAGCCCCATCTCTCGAAGTCAGTCCTACTCCCTGTCAATCAGATCTCACAAATAACTGAATATCTCCCATGATCTATGCTCACGAGAATAGAGCTCCCTCGCCGCCTTTTGCATCAAGAAAGGTCACCATGTTAAATTCATTAGAAAAATTTATCTCGAGTGTTCAAGAAACTAGCCCAACACTACAAATTGTGAAGGTGTCATAGTTTGAAATTTGCAAATAGCAATGTTGGCACCTTTAAATCCCAAACTGCACCACAATGGTGCACTTTGCTTAAGCAACTCAAACCCTAATTCTAAAGTCCACCGTGGCGTTGGAGTTTGCAAATCCAGCACTCCATTTCACGAATGTGTCAAAGTTTGGGGTTGGTGCACTTTGCTTAAGCAACTCAAACCCTAATTCTAAAGTCCACTGTGGCGTTGGAGTTTGCAAATCCAGCACTCCATTTCACGAATGTGACAAAGTTTGGGGTTTGTTCCCAAACTCCACCGTGGTGGTCCATCTTGTGATGGTGGTCCAGTTTAAAAGACCGAGCAGTCCATTTTGAAATTTGAGTGGTGTTATATAGCACCGCTGCAAATGACCTAGTTCTAAATGCAATAAATGAATGCATAAAACAAAAAATCAAGCTTAGGTAAGGATCACATATCAGTGCCCGAATGTCGGGAGGTCGTTGGTATGTCCATACTCAGTCGGAGATATGCAATGGGAGTTGTCATTGTGCCATCTTGTCAGGGTATCAAGGCTCAAATCAAGAAATCTCTTAAGGCTGAATGTGTCCAAATGAATTGGAAGTGGCCCCTCAAGGCCTATTTAATCCCAAAAATTAGGGGTTTTTACCCTGTTTAGCCATCAAAAAGAGGTCTACGTCCCCCGAACATGTTTTCATCTATCTAAAGGTCATTTCACACCATTTTTTGGTGTTTTACCTCATTTTTTGACCTCTCGGGGCCTTTCTGGACCTATCAGGCACCTTGTCCTCTTTTTATGAGATCACCCAAAAATTAGAAGTTTTGTTTGATCTCTCGAGGGGGCAGTATATTACCATAATTTTCTTTGTCTGGGCAACAGTGAGACAATTTTTTAAATTAGAAAAAAATTGGCTTTTGATCGAGACCATTTATTCTTTGAACCAACACAATGAGTGCATTGCTTCAAAGAGAGGAAAAATGTAGACATAGAAAATATACTGATTGACTTTGCACATCTGATCCTAACCAATAACATCATTTCATCCTAAATCATCCCTCGATCTAACCATTTAATCAAATACCTTTATTTGATTAAATTCATCAATGTTCCTCTCTTAATTAAATAAATCATTTAACTAATTAAGTCATCCTTTCTTGTTAATTAAATCAATCAGTTTGATCTAATTATCCCTATTTAATTAAATAATCAATTTTATTTGATTAAATCTTTAAAGTCCATCCATTAAATTAAATAAATTAAAACCTTATCTAGTTTAATCTAACTTCATCTCCTTGCTTAAATAAAACAAAAATCTTTATTTAATTAATCTTGAAATCATATTCTTCTCATATTTTGATTTAAATCAATCCATAAATTTAAATCAATATGTCACATCATTTTGATTTCTCATTAAATTAATTAACCTTGATTAATTTAATCTCTTCTCATGTCCCATCCTCTAGCTTTTGCAACTTGCACAAGAAAATAGATTTAATTCATTTATTAAATCTCTATTTTCTCTCAAAAGGCATAATAAAGGAATATTCCTCAAATTTGAATTCAAAAATCCAAGTGGACTTTGTCCTTCCAACAAGGCATTTACTCTACCTTAAAGTACTTTTTCCTTGAGCCAAGTGGCATTCAATGCATGTTCTTTCCCTCTTACATATCATTTCAACAATTTCAAAATTCAAATATATGCATTTATTGACACATTCTTCAAAACTTGCACATCCTCCATCCATTCACATATTTACAAGTAGCATCTTGCCATTTGTTGATTCTTAGTCCCACATTGCTACATTTTGGACATCTCTTCAACTTGAAATTCTATAAATAAGGGGCTTTATTCCTCATTTGATCATCCACAACTTAAGTAAACTTACTATACTCAAATTCATAACAATCTTCATCTACCTCATTGAGTTTTATAGATAGGTTATGTAGATTTCATCTTGGAGCACTCATCATTTTTCAACAAAGTGGATCACAATCTTCATCAATCATCTTCATCACATCATTGGAGTTGGGAAAGGGCCATATTTCACATCAAATTGGCATCAACTCCCTCAAGAGATTAAGAGTTTTCTTTGTTGTAGAATAAGATTTTATATCTTTATTTTAAGTGTGTTGTGTTCTGCATTTCATTCCTTTTCTTTTGCATCCAAATGTATTTCTTGAGGAATCTATATTCTAACTTGCATTTGATCTTATTAATGTGTTCATTTTTCTGTTCTTGTAGGTATAGGATCTAGGTTTACAACGTCAATGTGTTGATTTTAATTAGTCATAACAAGCATAATAAAACTATTTTTTGAATATATAAATTTCACTAATAAATTATTGATTGTTGTTGCAATTACTTACAAGAATATTGGTTTATATGTTCATTGAACTAGTTCTTGGAATTCAAATCTCTAATTATCTTATTTGCAATATTGTGTGGAGCATGTGTATGTAGATAAGTTGTCTTTGACCAAACTTTGAATATACAATTTTAAAATAAGGATGACCTCATATTCAAAAATTCAAAGAACATACCCCAAATTAATTTTCTTGAGATTCCAAAAAATGTCTCTCACACATATGCTCAACTACCCTAAAAATCACAAAAAAAATGGAACCAATTTTTGAGATACATGTGATCTTTTAAAATGAGGGTTTCAATTGGAAAACACCCTCTAGATTTAGATATCTTTAGAGAAGGCTTGGCCTACTCTAGTTTCATGTAGAAATTCACAAGTGTGCACCTTTAGGAAGAAAGAGATTAAGCTTTGACAAAACAAGAACAATTTGAATGGTACCCCAAAACACTTTTATAAACTTGATAATTGATGATTATATTGGTTTGTTTTTACTATAACTAGGTTGGTCTTCTAATCTACCTATGGAATTGCCAATTCCAATCAAGGGCAGCTTGAAGGACCTGGACCAACTGATGAGGACTTTAAAAGCCTCCTATACTTCGGGCTCTACAAGACCTGGAAGGGTGATCCCTTAATGCATTTACAACCTCTGCACCATTATCATAAACAACATTAACAACAACAAATAATCTCATTTAATAGCTCAACATAATAGGATAATACTAAATAGAATTGGTTGTTCATCAGTAATATCAAGTTCTATTTGGAGCAAGAGATAACTACAACACAGGGATTTAAAATGATTTTGAATTTATAAAATGTTTCTGAGATGCACTAAGCTGCAAGATAAATCAGTGCCTAATTCTGGGCCATGGATTCAAACACATAAAAAGAATTCATCAGCAAATGACATTCAACTAGTGGATTTAAATTGTTAATGCTTTTCATCAACTATTAGTGTCTTACACCAACAGTCCCACTCCTCTTATCAATCAAACTCTCCTTACCAAATCTAACCTGCACACTTGAAATCACTATTATCTGCTCAAAGTATTGAACCATTTCTTTGAAATAGACCCATAAACAAATAACACAATCTCATAAAATTTGAGATGACAAACTCAAAGATACTTTGTATTATTGAATTCATATGATTTAACTATACAAGTATGGAGACAATTTGAAGATATTTATGAATGTGCAAACACTTTGAAGACATTCATAATTTATTTGCATAAATTGGTTGTATTTACTCATGAAATCAAAAAATTATAGCTTACAAACTCAAATTATGACTCAAAACTTGACATTTTCTATCTACCTAGCCCCATACAAAACCTCATAACTAGAATAATGAGAAGAGAAGAGAAGAAAAATAAAAAGAGAAGGATCCTGAAGAAGCCCTAAAACTGATTGGAAAATGCCATCTGGAATCCTCTTCACCATTGATCCATAACAAAAAAGCATCTCTCCTCTCTCTGCAACAAACTTTGCCTCCAAATCTGTCTCTGTTGTTAGTTGCCAAGCAATTGAAAAAATGCCCATGTGGAGAATCTCCAAATTCACTCAACTGCTGTCCAAAACAACCTTGCCCATAAAAATCCTCTATTTTAGCTCTTTATTTTTTGTTGTTGCACTTCATATATTCCCTCATGTATTAAAGTCTTCCAACTTTAATATTTCACAAAAGTCTCCCATGCACTTTCATGTGCACTTAAAATCTTACATTTACTCATTCTCTAGTGAATAATATGTCTTTGCTTGCCAAAATATATTACCTCCCCTTTTATTTTTATCTTGCAGATGAAAAAAAGCCTTTGTGAGAACCCTTTATCTCATTCACCCAACAGTTTAATGTTTTAAATATTTTATTTAAAACATTCACTTTGAGCCTTGGTTTCACTTCAAAAGTGAAAACATTTTAAAAAATTGTCGGAAAAACATTTTATTCAGACTTCTACTTTATTACCCATATTTATCTTCCATCTTCATTTGAAACATTCACCTTTTTAATGAAATGAATCCCCCCTTTAAAACACTATTGTTGGGCCAATAAAAGCTTTATCCTCTTCATATTTTACCATTGTTTTAAATTTAAAACAATATGAAACAATTAAAAACCAAGGAAAAGCCTTTAAGATATAACACCATTGGCCTCTATTAATATTTCACCTGCTCATGGAAGTTTTTCCCAAGCCCACGCTTGTCACATGGCAGCAACCTACCATTTCGCAGAGTTTAAAGGTCGTGCAAGTTGGGATCGTGATTTGGCAGGTAGTGGTGGAGATGTTGCTGCATTGTGTCCTTCGTTCTCCACCGTCAAATTAACTTTGGCCTGTTTTGTTCACAAATTTTCCCTAATCTCATTGTGTTCATGACATTCATCTCTGTTTGCTTGTTTCTCTGCAACTTCATGAGCTTGCTCAAATGGATTTCCTTTGCAAAATCAAATGACCCTCCTCAGCTAACTATGGCATATGATGAATATTTGAATGCACTTTATTATGGTGAAGTTTCAGAGGCTTTTTCAATAAACCCTTATATGTATGTGTGTTGCTCCCATGACATTTCTTGCACATTCACCATGGCATCGAATGCATAGCATTTAGGGTTTCTAAAACCTCTTCAACAGAGCCATTTTGTGCATATCCTACAACATGGCGTTCCTCCTCATTGGTGCACGACTTCCTTTACAACTGCCCTTTGCATTTGTTTGCAAAGTTTCTACAGTCTTTCATCATTTGATGGCTATGTACCCTCTATCTTTTGCATTTATTTGGCTTTTCAAAGCTTCTTCAATAGCTATTGGTGGCGCCCATATTTTGCTAGTTGTATTTGTTTAAAAATTTCTAAAGCATTTTTAATAAATTCCATTTTGTTGGTTGCCTGCATCCTACTCTAGTGCGCCTTTTTAGCTATGAACAATGGCGTCCCTTGCTTCTCATTTGTCATCTGCTTAGTTTTTTTTTAACAAATATATTTTGTGTGTATTTATTACAGCGAGTTTGGCATCCCATCTCTCACATTTTTCTTGAGGATTTATCAAATCTTTGTGCGTTTTGTGGTCTCAGGTATGGCATTCACTGGCTAGCTCCAGCATTGCTTTATGAAGCTTTTGAGGATTCCAACAAATCCATTTTATATATACTCTGCTTTATGACACCCCCTGTTTAGATAAATAGATGCTTGAAAGTTACTAGAGCCTTTTCAGCCATTTATGTGGTGTGCTAGCATTTGCTCAAGGCATCTAAAGCCTTTTCCATACATCCATTTTGTGCACATATCATTGCAGTCATTGCACTCATTTTGATCCCCATACTTTGTTTCCTTTGAACTACATTGCACAGCCCTGGAAATATTATACTGTCTCCATTAAAGTCAACAAACAAAGCCTGATGAATGTATAAAGCATTATGATTATATTGGTCTATTCACTAAAGGCAACTTCATAATGAGTTTGATGTATTCTTTCAATCTTACCTTCCACATTGCCAATCATGCACAAAACACTCGATAGGCTTTATCCTCTTTAAGTGCACCCTTAATCCAATTTAGATTTAGTTGGATCACTTTATCAAAATGGGTTGGAGCTGCTAGTATATGCATCCATGTAATCAGGAATTTAACAATACCAACTTATATAATTGATTTACCTTTAGTATTGTGCAGTTGTTCAAACAACCTAGCAAGATTTGGTAGTAACTTTATACCATGGTAACACCCAGTGCAACACCGCCTTCAAGCTATTAAATGGAGTACGTTTATGATGAGGGAATATGGAAACCCATTGATGGAACAATGTTCTAAAATTCACATCTTTGATGATCAAAATGTCCTTCAGCAAGAGCATGTCAAGTCCTCATATGGGCCCGACTTTTTAAAAAAAATCATTTTTAAACAACTTTCATGCTTGAATTCATCAAACATTGCCTCTGGATGCTCCAGGGGTGAAATAATAAAGTGGGTTTCAATTAAAACTCACTTTCTGACATGTTTAGAAAAAGTGCAAAACTGGCCAAGTAAGCTCTGGAATCGGCCTTGAAAACTAAGAAAATGACCTCTTAGAGTCACGAAAACTTGCAAGCATCTATCCATTGGTCCAAAGATTTGAATGCAACAAACGGCTTGAAGAAAGGAGTCACGAGGTGAAAGATATTAATCAACAAATTTGCCCACTTGAACTTTCTGAAACTATAGTCTTTCTGAACCAATTAAAACTGACCCAATCACCAATTTGCAAAAATAGTAAATCAACTCTTAGCAAGCTGCCATCGGACATAATAGTTCATTTGGATGCAAAAAACACATGTGAAAAAGGACTTAGCTTGAATCATCACCCATCAAAAATTATTAGGTGTCAAAGTTGACCACCTTGAAATGTTGTCAGAAATCCAAATGCAAAACTGGAGAAATTGAATTTGGTTTTGACCTACTAAAAATAGCAAATCTCATCATGAGACTCTAAAAACTGGCACATGAGGTCATTTAGGCATGGAGATATGAGAGAAACAATCAGTTTGATATGACAGTCATCCAGTTGTAAAATGCAAGCTCAAACAGGAGGCTACTTTGTAGAATTGAGAATTTGCAAGCAGCTGAGAAGTGACAAAACCCTCTAGGTTCGCTTTTCAAAATCCTATCAAAATTTGTTATAGGAAGCTGAAAAAAGACATGCCTACTCACATAGGACACATGAGTGTGTCTGCAAAGGGATTTTTCTTGAAAATCAACAAGGTCCGAAATATGACCCTCCAAAGTGGGTCACTTAAGCAGAGTCATCAGGTGCACTTCTAAAAGTGTAGAGGCAAAATTTTGAAATGGGCATCTCAAATTTGGGAAATTTGAGAGTACCAACAGATTAAACGATAGGTTTGGATGTGTATATATAAACATCAATACAACATTGACATTCAATGTAAGATAGATTTACTTATGGCTCTCTTTGTTATTTTGTTGCCCTCCATATTCTAATTCCTAAGATTGATTATTGCCCATATTGACAACCAATCTAAGAAATTGTTATTGTGGCTTGGTAAATACTTATATTGATCATGTTTATGTTTCTATGTTTTATTCGGCTCTAGGAATATTCACCGCTAGTGATTCACTGACGGAAAATTCACTGCCAACAATTCACTGTGTGAAAATTAACTACCATGACAAATTCACCGCCAAGTAAAATTCATTGCCAATAATTCACCGCGGTGGAAAATTAGCCGCATTAATATATTTCAAAAACTTTAATTTTTTTTTTAACTGTTATTTTTCTACTGCAATAAATTGCTAGTAGTGAATTTGTTGTATGCCATTTTATCCCTGAGTTTGTGTAAATCTCCTTGACTATCACTATTGTGCTTTTATAGTGGTTTGGTCTATTCAAATTTAAGTATGGCTGAAGAGGCTTGCCTTCGTTCCTTGCCTTTTATGTTTCATTTTGTTGTTGACTTGACATTGGAAATCACTTATGACTTAAGTGATTCTTTTTATTCTTGACTACTAAGTAATGGCAATATGCGAATCGGTGGAGCAGCCTGGTAGGTGCGGAATTTATCTCCCAAATTTAGTATAGTCAATGAGTCGAACTCAATATTTATGAACATTTATAGATCCGTATTTTTCAGTTTCAAAAAAACTGTCGACTTCCAGTTCAATTTCAGAGAGATACTTGTTGGCCCGGGAATTTATTCCACGGCATCCATGAGTCAAAGATATGGGCGACACCCTCTGGTACCCTAGGCTTATTCTCAGACATTGGCATTCCATCATGGACGAAATCGAACCTATGCAACTGCAACATTAACAACGTTGCCTGCCGCTACGATAGAGGGGACCAGCCATTTCTTCGTTGGTGTTAGAATGGACCTGGGCCATTAAACTTGAAGCAAATTGCATCTAGGATGTTGGTTTTAGTTAATGTTTCATGGACTAGAGTAGCTTGGTCGAGGAGTTTCTGAAGCAGCTATTGTCACGCTTTTTGTTTATTGCAATGGATTGGTAGATTGAGAGGTCATGCATCTCAATCATACACTGAATATTAAAGAATAGGAACTAAAGTTCCGAGAATTATTTAATGCAGTAATAAATCTCAGGAAGAAATAAATGGTCTGCAGTTTATGAAGATTGTTGCTTAGTTCATGAGGTATGGGACTTGTAATGAATTTCAAGGAGTTCCAGAATTTGAAAAGATTAAGGTCCATCTGATTCTCAGGTAGAGACAAGTGAAGTTTGAAAGCCAAAACTATTTTCGTGCCTACCATCCCTGTAATTTATACACACATGAAAATTAGATGCAGTTACCAAGGCTGCAGATTGCTCAGATTGGGACCAAGAAGAGTTAAAAAAAAAATCCATAAAAACAGGGCCAAATGCCCATTGTTGGTTATCAGTGCTATGACAGCTTATGTGTGTGTCATCTGGGGCATCAGGCAAATTCACCAGCAGCAATTCTCTATTGGAAAATTCAACGCAAGAAAATTCATGTCATGACAAATTTACTGCAAGGAAAATTCACCATGAACAATTCACCGTCAACAATTCACCTCCGTGGAAAATTTATTACATTAACATTTTTAATATATATTTCTAAGACTTTGAAATTTTTTTGCAAAAGAATAATGGAGGTATGTATTTCTGTTATTAATGTCGTGAAAATTATTCTTTTGCAAAAAAAACATTCAAAGTTTTGGAAATGTATATTAAAAATGTTAATGTGATGAATTTTCTGTCGTGGTGAATTATTGGTGACTAATTTTCCTTGCAATAAATTTTTCATGATGGTGAATTGCTGGTGGTGAGGGTATGGATGTTAATGTATGGGTAGTCAATTAGTGTGGGCATTCATTTCTTTCTCTTTATAACCAGATCATGATATTAGAGAAGTTCATCGCTCCATAATAATGGAAAACTACGATGAGGAACTGCAAATTTTTCATAGTTTGGTTTGAAATGCAGGAAGAATATTTCCAACAGTGGCTTGAAACTATTTGTTAAGTCCATTTCTCTAAGGATCGGGTAGACATCTATGATATTAAAGGGCATAGATGGGAAGATATGATTTCTATATTTATTTCTAATATTATTGTAGCACTTTACATTCTAGTTTTTTTTTTTTTGGTTTGACGTTGTTTGTGTATTATAGGTTCATTAATAAGCATTATAGGTAAAATCTTAAATATGTTTAGAGGTAACCATCTAAAATGATAAACCAAAACTGACTTTATAAAGTTTTTTTAAAATGATAAATATATATAAAATCGTAAATATGTTTAGAGGTAATTATTTTATTATTTTTTAATTGTTTAGATTTCAAAAAATGTGTATTAATTTTTTTTGAAAAATTGATTATAGATTTTAATTTTATATGTATTTTTCATAAATTAGATTAGTAATTGGTCTCACAATTATAATTTATAAGAAGGAAGACAAATGATTGAGTAATTTGCTTGGGAAAAATGTTATCAATTATCTTAATAATCACAAGTCATAGGATCCTGGCTCTGATACCAAATGTAATGTCAATTTTCTTCAATAGTTATTTAAGTAATAGCAACAAATTTAATATAATAAATATTAGAATTAAGATAATTTGAATTATGTAGTGTTAAAAATAAATGTGAATATTCAATGTAAACTATAAACATGTGATAATTTAATAATTAACATAATAAATGGAATAACACTTTCACATAGATTAATCATATTAACATCAAAATAATATAGACCATATTCTCAATATTGTTGAACCAATGGTTTTCAAAACCTATTTTAAAATCACTGAGAGGTTGATATCTAACACTTAGAGGAATGGTTACAAGTTTAATATTTTCTCGACATAAACACCCTCAGAGGAAACTGGTTCTTACAAAGAACCCAAACCTGTATTCATGGCATAAACACAACCCTAGCTAGGACACTCTTGAGTGTACATTGTACTCCAAGTTGGACACACCCCTATATGCCCCTTCTCCAAATATTTCGATGCTAGCCAAGACCCAAACCTTCACTCCTTTGTGCCCTTTGAATTGATCTTTTCCTTTTTCCCTTCTCTCCTTGAATGTTCTTCATACTTGCATATTTTCCATGTCTCACACAAATGTTTTATATAAGTCTTAAGAGGTGGTTTCCAAACCATCACACCCTTTCACAAAGGTTGTCTTTAATAATTATTGTTTCCCTCTTTAAAGAGTGTTTATCCATATTCTTTATTAATATCTCTTTTAACCAAAGGATCATAATATCCTTTACTTTTTATCTCTCTTTTAATTCAATAGGGATACTTCATAACTTTTTCTTCTCTTAGAGAAAGTCACATAACAACAACCATACTCGTATGAATTTATTTTTTACATTTATTATATTTTCCTTATCACAATAATAAGAAGCATCTAATAATATGCTTATTCCAAATATGACCATTTTAATCTATCACCAATAGTTATTTTTTAAATGATATCTATAAAGGAGTTTTAACATGGTTATAGAAGACATTTATTCAAATGAAGCATTGCAGTATCTATTAAGGAGTTTTAACATTTGTCAATTGAATTCTAAACAATTTTAGTATCTAATATTTATAGTACATTACATGAGACCGTTATAGAAGAAATTTATTCAAATGAAGCATTGCAGTATCTATTAAGGAGTTTTAACATTTTTCAATTGAATTCTAAACAATTTTAGTATCTAATATTTATAGTACATTACATGAGACTATTTAGATATTCCCATGAAAGGTTTACACAAATAAAGGTTGAACAAATTGAAACTTTTCATTTTCTAACTTGTGTTAAAACATTATGAAGAAAAAATAAAATATTTGGATAGAAAATAGTAGAACAATATGATATTCTTTGTAGTATGATGAGCACAATCTACAAATATTTGTAGAGAAGAAGTAATAGTTGAAAATTGTAGAATGTTTGGTTTGATATATTGACAAATTTAATTGTATGCAATGAGAATGTAAATGGATTTCTTTCATCGTATATTATTTTTATAACTTCTTTACCTCCTAATTTTTTAAATTGTTTGACCCATGGTTTTGAAATCTTCTATTTTTATTGGATAGGAGATAAACATAATTTTAAACTTGGTTATATTAATTATTTGATTTGATTTGAATAGTGAGCATCACATATTAATTATTTGATTTGAAATTTATTTTATAGGAACTAAATATTTGGTTTTTGAAGTCTTCAATCTAAGCATTTATTGTTCAAAATTTATGAGAGATGGGATGAGTATGAGAAATAAGAGATTTTTTATTTATGACAAGTTGAGAATTGGAAGTTGAACAGTTGTAAATTATTTATTGATTGGTAAGCATGTAATCATTTGACTATTTTGTCTATGTGTTTGGAAAAATATCTCATAAGATTGTACAAATTAGAATATAATATTTATATTTTTTATAAGTAATTTTTTTTGTTTTTTTTAGACTGTAAGAATCAGTCGAGTATTCATCCCCCTATAAACTACAGTGCACCTGGTAAACTTTTTTCATGTGACCAGTGTTGTTGGCCCGACACACCCTTCGATACTATGGGGACAATGGGGAGACTCGACCTTGTGACCTCTTGCATGCAACATGATGCTTTAGCCAATTGAACTAGGCCCACTGCCCTGATAATTTGAAGTTACTATGAATAACATATTATTTTGTTTCATATATAATATGTAATGAAAGAGAAATATTTACTATTTTTAATGAATAATTACATAGATTTTAATATGTCAATGATATATGTAAAGATAAATTTAAAACAATTAATATTATTTTGGTATTGATTAATGAATAGTTACATAAATTTTAATATGTCAATAATATATATAAAGATAAATTTAAAATAATGAATTACATGATATTATTAACATTTAAAAATAAATAAATAAATAATATTTTAATGTTCAATCAATAGTCTACATATGCTATATTAATAGATCAAAAATATGACAATAACACTCACAACTATTCAAACATAACTCATAACACAATTAATTTTAATCACTTAACTTGCAAACAAGAGTGTCTTTTTGAAAATTAAGGCAATATAAGAACAAACAAGGCAATATAATAACAAACACTTCTTTCAAGCATAATATTAATACCCACAACTATTCAAACGTGACTCATAACACTTGAAACTAATTTTAATCGCTTAGCTCTTTGAAAAATGCGAAAGGACAAACACTCCTTTCAAGTGATTGAAGAAAATTGTAACGCGATTCGGTTTCAATGAAAGCAATAAGTGACAAACTTCAACAGTCCTGCTGAAACGTATGACTCACATAAATCTTCGTTGAAATAATAGAAAGCACAATCCTAATCCTAATCTGCCTCTGCTTTCAAGGCACGCGTTTTATTCTAATGAATCGCGCTATTGAGTAGAAGATTCTTCCCTAAAAGATGAAAGAAACGGGACTTCAGGCGAAGGTCGCGAGGGAGCAACCACATCATCACCATTGCCTTCCAACATTTGAACCACGCTCCGCATCGTTGGCCGGTTTATAGAATTGTGTTGGATGCACCACAGCCCCACTTTTGTTAGCCGTATTGCCTTCTCATCGTCTCCTGCTAATCCTGTTACCCCATTTTCTATCAATTCGAATGCCCACTCTGGAGAATAAAATTGGCTGGAGCGGCTTACCTGCAAATCAATATTCTTCCTTCCCCCAACCATCTCCAATAACACCATTCCAAAACTGTAAACATCTGATTTATCCGTTACAGGACCCAAATTCCTGTACCAAAGCTCTGGCGCGACGTATCCTGGCGTTCCTCTGGTTGCCGTAAGTGATATGTGATAGTCTCCCTTTCCACACAATTTAGCCAGACCAAAATCAGCTACTTTGGGTGTGAAGTCGTTGTCCAATAGTATATTGTGAGGCTTAATGTCGAAATGGATGATGCGTCTGTTGCAATCTTGGTGTAAATACGCAATCCCACGAGCTGCGCCCAAAGCAATTGAATACAACTGATCCCAATTGAGCATCTGTTCTTTTCCTTTTCCTGCAAATGTAAACTTCTCCAGAGACCCATTTATCATGCACTCATAGACAAGAGCGCTTCGAGGTTCTTGGAAGCAATAACCCAACAGTCGAACCAAATTAACGTGATGGATCCTTCCGATGGTGGCGACTTCATTCTTGAACTGGTCCTCACAGTGTCTCGAATGATCAAGAATTTTAACAGCCACCATATTACCGCTGGAGAGCCTTCCTTTGTAAACCACACCGTAAGCGCCTTCCCCCAATTTATCTGCAAAGTTGTCGGTGATCTTCTTCAGTTGAGAATATGAATATCTGTTGGGCATATCCTCAACATAATCATGGAGGAATTGCTCCATGTCGGAAGTAGGCCTTGAATTTCGATAATAAACCACAAACCCTGTTGCAGCTATCAACATGCCAGCCGTTCCAATGGCAACACCTAATACAACTCCTCTTTTACTCGTTCGGCCTGCACACATTCAAACAAGCGCGTCGGTACAGATAAAGCCTATCAGTTGAGAAACAAAAAGAAACAAAAAGGGTTATTACGAGATGATTGAATGAAGAATAATACCTTGGGAGCACTGCTTTGAATGAAGACCATCCTGGCAAAAACAGATGAAGAAGTACCCCAAATTGGAAAGGCTATAGCCACAAAAACCTTCACTCTTTTCACAATGTCTGCAACTCTGCTCTCGTTCTTGAGGAATAGTCCATTGCCCTGTTCCTGCTGGAACGGTGACCATTCTGCGGGAACATGACATGTTGAGATACCCTGGTGGATATGATCCATAAGGTAAACATTTCTCACCACACATATATACTTCTAGACTTGCGTTTTTTACATTGACGATATTAAAAACGCCATTGCCCGAGTCCCAACTTGAATCGAGCAGATTAGAAAATGTGCAATCTCGGAAATTCTTGTCCTCTGTCAGAGTAAACGTCCGATTATCATAGAAAACCTGTAATACTGTGTAATTCTGGTTCCCTATTCCAATTACTGGACGTACGTTCTGTACACAGTCGAGCTGAAGGCTTGCCACACCACAACTACGGTGATCTGTGCCGAAAGGGAACATGAATTTTGTGCTGCCACATGTTTGATTGCTTTTGCAATATTCGTACTGCGGATCAACGCATAGCGAGCAATGAAATAAAAGGGCGCAGACAGTAACGCCAAACAGAAGAGTGAGAGGAAGCATTTAGAATCCAGCTTAGGATGGACGAAAAGATTGAACCAGGTACTAAATCAACAATCGCTCTATTATTGATATGCCTCGGTACGCTCTTTTTTACCTTTGAATAAATCGGGAATATAACTATACTTTTTTCACGGTGCACTGAACAAGTGGAGCCCGGGCCACTAGTGGGAAACAAGTGGTGCCAATTTTGTTGTACAACAATCTAGAAATTACTGACTGAGTCAGTGTGTCTAGGTCTCTTTAGGAGGAAGTCAAATAAATGGTTAGGAGAGGCAACTAATAATTCTAAAAGAGGGTGTGAAACTCCAAAGTGGGTGAGAGGCACAAATGCAATTCACGAATTATCTCATATTTTTTCATTCAATAATATTTCTAATTAACCTAACAGATTTTAATAATATATGTAACAAAAATAAATATTTCTAAACATAAGGAAAATTAAAATCTACACTAACAAGCATTCCTCCAAACTATAATCTTCTCAAACCACCTTCAAATTAAACATGAGGATACCCCTTGACATTTAAGAAAATATATAAACTAAAATATAACTTAAGTCATGGGCGACCAAAACTATCAAGTCTACAAGAAGAGAAATCTTGAAGGAACCAATAAAATAAAAATGTCAATCATACGCAAACTTTTAATGGAAGAACTAGTCAGCAAGGCATAACAAGAATTTTATAAAGGCAAGAAACATGAAGCCAAGTCATATGGCAAAGACAAATTGCATAGAAAAATGGCATTAAGATTGAGAGAAGCACAACGGAGAAAGTTTATTCTAAGGCTATAAAAGATCAAGAACAAAGTAGTTTAAAATCATATTTTAAAAAAAAAAATGAGATCATTGAATTTTCAGAAAAGTAGGGTGTGTTGTGCAAGCAACAATAGGAATTTCATGATTAATGTTCAAGGTAGGTTCTCTCTAGCTTCATATATGTAGTTTTCAATATTCTATCCTCTAGTTCTTATAGAGTTCCTTGCAAATTCCATGTGTTGGAACATAATGCATATTATTTTTTAAATTGAATTTATGTTTTCTAATGAATGAATGAATGGATGGGAAAAGATTGACTTCAATACGAATCCTTAATAAATTTTTAGTCATGCGACTAATAGAAATGTAGCAAGGATTATGATATAAAATGAATAAGAAAAACTTGTTTTACTTTCTAAAGATAGTCATTAGTACTAGGAGATACCAATGACTTGGACAAATTTACAATTTCATTTTTTTAATGATTGAAAATAAATTCTTATGATGTAAAAAATTTGCAAAATTAGATATGATCACCAAATTAAAAATAAAATATTTAAATAATATTAAATGAATTTAAAATATATAAAAATTTAAAATTGAAAAAAAAAACAAATCATAAAAATATTCTTGCATGCCATAAGCTTTCTAAATAATGATTGTAATATAAGTTGAAAAGATAGTAAATTTAGTTGATCATTGTAAAACAAGTTCAACCCAAGACATAGTCTTGCAAATAATATTATTCTATCACTCAAACATTCAACATAGAATTCAAACTCAACAGTGACTTTGAAAAATGAACCTAAAACCTTCCTTACACGCATCTATAACATTTTATGCGATTACATTACAGTCAAGGCACTAAGGAATTCAACAAAATTTTAATGGTCTTCGTTTGACATTTGCAGATTTTATGGCTTTCTCCATAATTTTCGTTGAAATAATAGAACGCGCAAATCGTATTCTGGCTGAAGTTTCAAAATACGCGTTTCCATAATTCTCACGACTCTACTCATAAAGTCTCTGCTTTGAGTACGTTTCAATATTCCTACTGTTGACCGACGCATAGCGAGCAACGACTGCTTAATAATGAACGGCATTTTCTGGATTGCAAGTAATTGTCTAGCTAGCACGCCTTTAAAAAATGAGCCAATTTAGTACGACTAAAACTTTCCTTTCAAGCAAGCAGAAAATTATCACAATCAAGGACAAAAACTTCAATGATACTACTGAAATTTGTAGATTCTATGGCTTTCTCCATAATTTTCGCTGGAATAATAAAGAGCACAGTCTAATCTACAGTCTAATCTGGCTGAAGTTTCAAAACACATGTTTTACATTTCGCCAGTTACTTTATTTTAATGATTTGCGCTACTAAAGTCTATTATAGACGATTCTTCTAGAGAAGATGAAAGGAACGGCACTTCCGGTGAAGGTGAGGAGTCGAAAGGGAAGGGAGGAGTAGCCACGTCGTCATCATTTCCTTCCAACATTTGAACCACGCTGCTCATCCCTGGCCGATCTATAGAATTGTGTTGGATGCACCACAGTCCTACTTTTATTAGCCGCTTTGCCTTCTCTTCGTCTTTGCACCATCTCTCTCTGCTGTTATTCCTGATAAACTCTTCTCTAGCTCCCCGTTTCCTACCAATTTGAACGCCCACTCTGGAAAATAAAATTGACTGGACCGGCTCACCTGCTCTTCAACATTCTTCCTTCCCCCAACAATTTCCAACAACACCATTCCAAAACAGTAAACATCTGACCTGTCCGTCACAGGACCCAAGTTTCTGTACCAAAGCTCTGGTGCAGCATATCCTGGCGTTCCTCTCATTGTCGTAATAGATATATGATCATCTCCCTTTCCACACAGTTTAGCCAGACCAAAGTCCCCTACTTTGGGTGTGAAGTCGGCGTCCAATAATATATTGTGAGGCTTAATGTCGAAATGGATGATGCGGCTGTTGCAATCTTGGTGTAAATATGCAATTCCACGAGCTGCGCCCAAAGCAATTGAATACAATTGATCACAATTTAGCCTCTCTTCTTTTCCCTTTCCGCCAAATATAAACTTCTCCAGAGACCCATTTAACATGTACTCATAGACAAGTGCGCTTCGAGGTTCTTCGAAGCAATAACCCATCAGCCGAACCAAATTAACATGGTGGATCCTTCCGATGGTGGCAACTTCGTTCATGAACTGGTTCTCACTTTGTCTCGACCGATCAAGAATTTTTACAGCAACCATATTACCACTGGAGAGCCTTCCTTTATACACCACACCGAAACCGCCTTCCCCCAATTTATCTGTAAAGTTGCTGGTGATCTTCTTCAATTGAGAATATGAATATCTGCGGGGCATTTCATCAGCACAGTCATGAATGAATTGCTCCACATCGGAAGTAGGCCTTGAATTCCGATAATAAACTACGAGCACTGTTGCAGCTATCAGCAGGCCGACCGTTCCAATGGCAACACCTATGACGACTCCTATTTTACCAGCTCGACCTATAATTCCACACATTCAAACATGCGGATCGTTACAGATATAAACTATAAACTGAGAAAGAGAAAAATAGATATTTGAAGGAAACATAATACCTTGGGCGCAGTGCTTTGAATGAGGTCCATCCTGGCAAAAGCAAGCAAAGTTCCCTTCAATGGGAGCGCCATATCCACAAAAACCCTTACTTTTTTCACAATCTCTACAACTCTGCTCTCGTTCTTCAGGGATAACCCATTTTATTGTTCCTGCTGGAACTGTCAACATTTTAGGGGAACATGACATATTCAGATACCCTGGCGGGAATGATCCATAAGGTAAACAATTCTTGTCACACATATATACTTCTAGACTTGCGTTGTTTACATTGTTCATATTAAAAACTATATTGTCCTTGTCCCCTTCTGAATCGATCAAATTAGAAAATGTGCAATCTTGAAAATTCTTGTCATCTGTTACCGTAAACGTCTTATTTTCATAGAAAACCTGTAATATTGTGTAGTTGGTGCTCCCTATTACAATTACTGGACGGATGTTCTGGACACAGTCGATCTGAAACATTGGCAGACCACACCTGTGACTGCCTAAGCCGAAAGGAAACGTAAAGTTTCTGCTGCCACACGTTTGATTACTTTTGCAATTTTCGTACTGCGGATCGACACATAGCGCGCTCCGAAATAAAATGGCGCAGACGGTAACGCCGAAAAGAAAAGTGAGATTAAGCATTTAGACTCTAACGAAGGATGGACAAAGGATTGAAGCAACCACCGCTCTAAGTATGCATTATAAGGAATTCAAATAAAGATCCGACCGGGATGAGTCCAAAAAGTAATGAGTCAACGATCGCCTTATGTACACAATATCAAGCCACGAGATTTGACCAGCGCCCTCTTGTCTATAACAACCGACTTTTTTACTTCAACTGAAACGAATTTACAGCATACAATTGGGTAACACTTTAATTATTCTGTTAAGTAGGACGATCTAATTTGCTAAACTAGCAATCGCACCTTAGTGTGCCATGGGTACGCCGAACAGTGTGGAATGTAAATTAGGAAAACTTTTAGTTTTCTTTTCATGCATTTATACAGTACATGAGGTCGCTTGGTAGGTCATTTATGAAATGATGTTTGTGCAACCAAGGTCTAAATGGAGAAGTGATAGCTTCAAAACAATTATGCATTCACTTACAAGGATCGAGACATGATTAAAACAAAAATCTTTTAATCAGGATGATAATCAATTTCCATTAACAATAGACTCATTTTATGTTTGCAATAAATAAATTGGGATTGATAATCCAAAAATCTGAGTGCTGACAATGAATACAGTTTGATGAAGTAAAACCCTTAATTTACAAGAGGTTGCAAAGCATGAGAATGGACATCTTTTTCTTCACGAGAAGATTGAGTACATCTCTAATGACACCCACGACATGAAGAACAACTTCAACTAGAGGTAGTGGTTGAAGGGAATCTAACAATCATGCACAAGGACATTTTCCCAGTGATCCAAAAGTATTTGAATATGTGTCACCTCTAGTGTAACTTTACTGGCTTGCACCTAGATCTATATAATCACATTAGAACAAATCATTACCTTAGTATAAAGCATAAATTAGTATCAACTTAATTTTTGGAAAATAAAATAGAATTTATGTCTTTCCATATGATGAAAATAATGTTCACCCTAAAAGCATGTCAAATCTAAATATACCTAAAAAGGATTCTAAATCAATCCCCTAATAAAATCACGTGTTTTGAAAAAGGTTCAAATTATTTAACTTGTTTAAAAGACTCGTGATGATCACAAAATAACATTAAGAATTATTAATCTGAATATGATTTAATCTTAGAACTAATAAGAAGACCTTGAAAAGATATTGCACCAAATAAAATGCGCAAAATTCAACTCTAAAACAGTAGACCAAATTGTTTGAAACTTGTACTGCCAGATGCTAAATTTTTTTGCAAAATTCATCTTTGATTTAAAATAGACACGATAGACAAATTATCTTATATATAAGAGATCTTATATATCCTAAATAACATACAGTTACTGGTTGTTCACTTTAAACACAAAACTTATATTTTTGACACCAATACAGTGACTCATCTAAGAATGTTCACATGGTACATACACAAAATGAGAAACCCTTATAAAACTAAACCTCTAGAATTGATGACCATCATCATGTTAAACTTAGAGAATCATATAAAGCCATCAAATTTCTCATCATATATGCATATCATTCTCTGGAAATCCTCCAAATAATGCCCACCTTGCTCTATCAATCCCAAATTACACACTACTTATTGAAGTTCCTTAGAATAAATATATCATCTTCATTCAAATTGTAAACTTTGAATGCCTCTATTAGAGATAAATTATAACACTCTTCATTACTACCTTTACTCATACTATACCTACTATCATCCATAAAAGATTGGAAAAGCTTACTAAATTCATCAAATATTAATCTACCATCTTTTAATGAGAAACACTCATAAACATACACTTTAACTCTTCTTCTGTTAGATTTATTCCAAGCTTGTTGAGAAAGTAATTGATTTCATGTAGAGCAAGGCTTCCATCACCATTTTCATTTAAGGAATCAAACATTCAACATAGTTCATTGGGAATAGATGAAAGTGTCATAAGACTAGGTCCCAAATTAGGTAGGAAATTGTTCAAGAATCCTAAAGATCGACATGAAGGCCTCAACATATACGTCATCCATGTAAAAATAGTGGAGGAGATTCACAAATTTGTGATTAAAATATTACACACAAGGCCAATAAATATGTAGTAGCTACAAGCATGTGCAGAAAATAATCAAACATAATGCTTTTGTGTCTCCAACTTCTGGACAACACACAAACATGTGATCAAAATAGTTCGATGCCAAATAAATCAATGAAAAAATTAGATGGATTTGCAATCTTATAAATCTATCATACTCAAATGGTACAGTTGCAAACAAGGCTTTTATTGCTATAGATCTATGGATGTTATAATTTGGGGATTTTTTGTGCTCATATGTGGAGTTTTCATCATGAAATGAAGGAGATCTGATAATTTTTGTGAACACAAATTGTATCCTTTCATTCATTGCATGATTTCATTATGGAAAAATCAAACTAGGCTCTGTGAATGGTATACAGAGCTACTAAGAGATTTACCCACACAGACCATGACAATTTGGCGTTTGGGTGCCAGGACCAATCCAGAGAACGTAGAGCACATAATGAACACCCGATTTGAGAATCATCCCAAAGGTAAGATCTTTAACGAAATTTTGCACGACCTACTAGGCAATAACATCTTCAATGTAGACAAAGAGGAGTGGGGAATATAGAGAAAGATCATGAGCTGCGAGTTCAATAATGAACCATGGATTTTTGGCACCATAAGACTCTCTAACTCTTCTAGGGTTTTTCACCTAAAAAGAGAGAGTAAGACCAAAAATGCCAAAGGGTTCATTCAAATTATGTTATGTGTGATGTTTTTTAGGCTAAATGAGATGGTCTAAGTGCAACTAAACTATGAAATTGATCGAATATGAATGCAAAACCTAAGAAGCAAGTGATGTTTGAAAACACATTGTGTAGTGCAACAATGAACTAGAAATGAATGAAACTTGAAGTGTGCATGTGAAAGCTTGAAGGAGATTAGAAATTGCTTCTGAAACATTGTTGATGCTGATTTTCAAGCCTGGTGGAATTCATTCACCATTTTAGGTGAATCAGTCCCAGTTTTGTAAAATTGAGCCAGGACCTATTTATGACAAAAGGGTATTTGAAAATGTAGAAAACACAAAACTGACCTTGGGGTGGGACTCATTCGCCACCCATGGTGAATGAGTCCACTTTTAAAAATTTGGATTTTCAAAGGTGGATTCTAAAGCTTTTGATTTGCACTTTGACTTCCTACAGGTGTCCGCTTCTGAAACTCTGATTTACGGGGACCTGAAAAATGAGTTTTTGTTGATATTTTGACTTGTTGAATGAGGAGAAGACTTGAGCAACTTTGTAACTTGATCTTCAAATATTTCCAAGCTTCCAAGAGTCCTAAATCTGCAAACACAAAATGCAAGAGAGAGAAAAGTTGAATGTTAGTGCATGGGGGTTTGCCTCAAGGTCAAACCCCTTCTAGGTAATTAAAAAAAAATGATGAAAGAACATAATGAAACATGCAATAATGGAGTTGATTACCTTTCCATGATGTTTGATCTTGAAAGTTTGCAACAAAACATGAAGAATCAGCCCTTGAATGTCCTTAGAAGCTTTCTTGATGACTTGCAATGACAAAACCCTAAGTTGCTTGACTTGAGATGAAATATTGGTGGATGAATAATGGAAAATGGATGTGAAGTAAGTTAATGGATGTAAAAATGAGTTTAGAGAGGTGATTTTATAGGAAATTCACCTATTTTACCTATTAATACCTCATCACAGGCTAACATGAAGCAATATTAAACTCAAATTTCACTTTTTTCCCACTCAAAGGTCAAAATTGGGCCAAATGGGACTCATTCACCACACTTGGAAAATGGGTCCCACCTGGATGGGATTGATTCACCATGCTTGGCGAATGGGTCCCATAGGGGCTATTTTTGCTAGTTGGAATGCTGAGAAGTAAGAAAATCAGGTTTATATGATGACTATGTCGAGTATTTCATCAAATTAAGCCTCATGATGCACAATATGGGTTGATAGGGGTTTATTAGTGATGATTTAAAAGTCAATTGGGGCTTGGGACATATAATTCAATGTGAAAGTGTGATTAAATACACTTTACAACACTAAAATGAGGTCCACTTAGCCTAGGAAGGCACAAGAACCAATGTGAATGTGTAAAACACATTACAACACTAGTTTAACATTAAGTCTATTTTACAAGCATTCTAAATTGATGTGATAATGTTATTAAACACATTTTAAAATGTTGAATTAGGGAGAAACGGGTTCATTAAGTCTAGAAAAGCATAAAAGTATCTTACAACACCTTTACAAGACGTCATTAAAAGCATGTTATTCGATTTGCAAGGGTCCAAGACCTAATGTGGATGCATAAAATGCCTCACAACACTAGATTAAGGCCTCATTAAGTCCATTTTATCACAAATTAATCCAATGTCAAGAGAAGGGTACTTTTTTCTACGACACAAATACGAAGTCATTGCAAAATGATTGGTAAATATTAAAAGATAAAACTAGGTGGAAAAGAAGATCGACGGAATAAATGTCCATGATCGCTATGATCATCTCCCTACCTTATTGAAAAGGGTGAAATATTGATTTCAAAAGTTAGGTTGCTCTTCTTCATATTGGATATGCCTTCGGCATAAATCAACTACACAGATCATTGGATAAAGAATGTAAGATGATGAAAATGATCTTGATTGTTCATCTTTATTAGTCTTCTTATCCATTCACTTTTTACCCACCATTTTTCCATTTTTCATGTTTATTGTTCATGACATTAATGCCATTATAAGCATATGCCCCAGGCTGAGGGAGACGTGTCGTGGTTAGAGTCCCATTGCATTATACCTATCACCTCAAAACATGTAACTCCTTGCGAGTCCCTCCTTCCATTTTTTTGATGTGGTGGAGGATAAAACTGATGATAGAGTTAGAGTACTAGTTTATATACTCATGCACAAAGTAAATGTACTTTAATTTCATCATTTTATTAATAATGAAGAAATTTCAATTTAAAATAATCTAAATAATTAAGGGAGAAGCTAATTTCTCATAAAATGCATCTATGTATAGACATTATAACATAACATCCCATCCCTTATCCCACTTTTGCAACAAAACATATTGATGAAAAGACTTAATGGACTAAGCTGATGGATGCTTGGCACATGTTGTTTGGAGTGTCGTCACCTGTTCTATTGTTTGAAAAGTGTGGCAGTGCTGACGATTTTTTAAAAATAAAAAATTAGAATGGATAGAAAGCCAAAAATGTTTCCATTTTTTACATTCACATTTGGGAGGTTGTTGGGGAGCGTGTAAGGGAGTTATAGGCATTTAGAGGCCAAAGCAGAGTGGACAGATTCCCTACCAAAACACATTTGATAGGTGTGGGTAGCTAGCTAGCAAGTATGTATATTTGCCTAAAATATATGCCATTTTCCCATTTTTCCTAGGAACTATGAAGAATTGAATGACTATTTATTGCAAAGATGGGTTTTAGTGATGGGTTTCCAAGGGATTTTCTTGCAAAAAGGGGTTTCATTTGAAATCTAGAGCTGTTTCTATGCCTTTTTGTCGAGGTTTTTAATTTTTCCATTTTAATGTTCTAATTGAATAAATGAATAACATTTAGAGAAACTAGAAAGGAAGATGCAATGTGGGTTCTGCACTGGCAGGTTTTCAAAATCATAATTTGGAATTGACAAAAATCCCAAAACGTTGCCATTTTTTACATTCTCATTTTTAAGGTTGTTGTCAAGCTTGGAAAGGAGTTGCAGGGGTTTTTTATAAAGTGTTTTAAAACATTAAGTGGGTTGTTGTTTGTAAAGGGTTTTCAAACATTAAAGTGTGTTGCTTGTAAAGGGTTTTCAAACATTAAGTGGTTGCAAGTTTTGTAAAACCCAGTGTTCTACAACCTAAAATTTTACAAAACAGTATGAATGTCTTGAAAAGATTTTGTTATTAGACCATAGGAATGTAATAAAAGGCACCACTTTATAAACACACAGTAATGTATTTGGCTTCAGTGTGTAGAGGTTTTTACAACATTGTGTGGGTTGGAGGTTTCATAAATCATGTAGTCAACTCTCACTATGTTTTCCAACCTACAATCATACTATGCATGTATATTTGGATCATATTTAGAAATTGAAATGAAATTTTTACTCTGCGTAAGACTTTTTATAAGGTTCCTTTCATTACATTCATAATATCTAAATTACATTCATACTATCTGAATTACATTCATACTATTTTGTAAAATTCAACATTGGAAAACACTAGTTTTTTGAGATCTACAAGGTCCCACATAATGTTTTAAAACCCTTTATATATAACAACCCAATCACTTATAAAGAATCCCCTCACCTCAATTTGGTTTTTTTTTCATCTCCCCCACTTGCAACTCTACCCCCTTCTCTTCAACCTTTCGCTTTCAACCTGCAGAATGAAAAAACCCCCAACACAGAGTGTTTTCCAATAATAATACTTGTTACAATTTAAAATGTATGTCTTATTCATATTATCCTTCCCACTTGCACAATGCACATATAGCTTCTTACGCAAGCCACCATGCCAGCAAATTCGAAGTGGTAGGAAAAATGAGTGTTTTCATTTGGCTCCAGTGTGTAGAGGGTTTTACAACATTGTGTGGGTTGGAGGTTTCATAAATCAAGTACTCAACTCACACTGTGTTTTCCAACTTGCAATCATACAGAGTGTTAATGGTTGTTGGAAAACACTAGGTGTTTATAAAATAGTTCCTTTCATTACATTCTTACTATCTAATTAACAAAATATTTTCAAGGAATTTATATTGTTTTATAAAATTCCAAGTTGCAAAGTACTTGTTTTATGAAATATGCAACCCACATAATGTTTTAAAACCCTTTACAAGTAACAACCCAATTGGTTACTCACCCCTCACCTCAATTTGGTATGTTTTGTGATTTTCTGGAGAATCTTTTATTTATTAGATAGTAAGAATGTAATGAAATTGGAAAACACTAGGTGTTAAGAAACCTACAACCCACACAATGTTATAAAATCCTCTAGACGTAACAACCCAATTTGTTAGTCAAGAAAAATGAGCTGACGCCACCTTTATCTCCTCACTTCCCTCGCCATGACGTTTTCTCCCGTCTACCGGTTTCATCACTTTTATCATCCATCTTGGTGGGCCCCACAATATGCCATCCCATCATGTTATGTTTGTTTATATGTGTGTTTTTATGTATGTTTTTGTATGTACATAGGTGTGTTTTGTTGGGAGATTAGTTGCGTCCATAGAGGTTTTTACAACATTGTGTGAGTTGGAGGTTTTATAAATCATGCATTGACCTCCCATTGTGTTTTCCATCCTGCAATTATATAGAGTGTTAATGGTTGTTGGAAAATTGAACAATGGGAAAATGGTGATGCTTTATGCCCTAGGTCATAGAACACCACTATTCTCCAATTTTCACTCAAGGATGCCCTAGGATCCCAAATTGGATTGACTATCAACACAAAGGTGAGTCAATTCTCAACAAGGAAGACCAAGGTATGTGCAAGATCATCATGGAAAAATAGACCCTTAAGTGGCGAAAATTTTAAAAAAATAAGAGTTAGGCAACTCGATATAAAAATTTGAATAAATTATCTATATTATTTCAAAAATATGTAAGAATAAAATCTGTAAAAAATTCAATGTAGTTTCTAAACTACTAGGTTTATTTAAAAAAAGAAAAATCTATTTGGTGAAAATTTGAAATTGCAGTGCAGTAGTACTTAAATTTCAGGGAAAAACTAAGAAGTAGGTGTCTATCTAACCACCCTAACCACAATGAAATGATAATATTTTCTTATAAGATTTTAGATACAAGTAGAGGACTCATGTCCTGATGTGATGCATATTTTTTTGTAACTCTTTTCCAAGTAAATAATTAATTATAAATTTTTTATTACAACTTTTAAAAAATATAAAAACTCATATGTCTGGCCACCTTAACTTAGTCAAAACTTCATGAAATTCATTTTTTCTTTTTTTTATCCTATAGTATGCGAAGCATAGAATGTGACACATGTTTTGGATCAAAAAATGTGATACCATTTGAAAGCTATAGATGTTTTTCAATCAACCTATCAATTAGGACTTTAGTCGTAATTCAAATAGAAAGTGAATAATAGTTATTTATTAAATTCCAAGTAAAGCATAATTTATATTGCTGGAAAGTTGAGAATATCCTTTAAAAACCCTTTTCATTACACTAATTTTGGGTTAAAAAAAAGTTGTCAGCCACATACCCATCATATTGCCACTTTTTGGCCCATCATGATCCTACACATACCCACCACGGAGGGGGTTATTTAATATTTGAGGGGTTCACTACCAAGAAAAAGCTTGGAAAATATAACTTAACATTCATCTCACAAAACCTAGTAATGCAAGCCAAACAATGAGTGCAAATGATGAAATTAAGCAACAGTAAGTTAGGATGTATGTACCTGGGAAGTCTGGAAATGTATTGAAGATCCTAGAAATTCAAAAATGTTGTCAAAATATGTTAGGGAGGACTAAGACAACCTTACTATTGTCTTAGTCTCCTTGCTATTTTTTAGGGTAGATGCAAAATCTTCGGTTGCTAAAACATAATTCCAAAGAATATCAGCAAAATACCCTTGGGAGGACTAAGATGACCTTGCTGCCAACTTAGTCCTGATCTGAATTTTTGAAATCTCTGAATATGATCCTAAGGCTCAATGTCTACACTTCCTTCTTCTTAGATATTAGGTTTTGAAACTTCCGGATCTGGCCTGTAGGTGAATTTTCGTGAAGATAACTTTGCAATGCAACTTTGCAACTCTACAACTTTTCACTTCAAATGATCTTCAAGTCTTCAACCTAAATTTGCAAACACATACATGCAAGATAGGAAAAACTTGTTGATTGTTAGTAAATAGGGGTTTATCTTTTTCAAACCCCTTGTTGGTAATTAAACTTTGGAGTGAAATAAAATAATGGAGGGCAATGATGAATGAACAACATGCAATGTTACAACTCACCAAACCCTTGTTGCAAACTTGTGTGAAACGGCTAGCTTGAATGTAGATTTTGAAATGCTTGAATGCTTGATAGATCTTGACTTGAATTGCTTGTTGAATCAAAACCCTACATCACAAATGTTAGCTCAAAAAAACACATGATGCAAGAATATCCTTGATATGATGCTTGATTTTTGATGATGGCTCCAAATGCTTAATGAATTGCTCTTGAATGATCAAATATTTGAATGCTTGTTAGATTGCTAGGTATATGAAAATGAGAGAAGGAACCTTGTATTTATACTTATCTAGATGCTTAATATCCTGAAATTACACCATAAAAAGCCAATTCATTAATTAAAGGAGGCTAAATCCTGTCAATATTTGAAATTAAATCCTAAAAATACCTTAAGGGGGACTAAGACACCCTAGGTGGAATCTTAGTCCCGAGGGATGAAACTCGGGTCATAGACTCCAAAAAGGGGCCCATTTAAGGTGCCTTTGAAATCAAGATCCCAAGACCTTTGGAGGACAAAGACGCCCTAGGTGGTGTCTTAGTCCCGACCCAAAAATAAGGGACACAGCTAGAATCATTAAATTATCATTTCCCCTTTGATTTTTGTTGAGATTAGCCATAAAAAAGTGAACCAACAATTTTATTGATTCTATGGACTTCTCTTGCACTCTTAGGGATTTTCACCTAAAAGGAGAGATATAAAACCCAAAAATTGTGGTGGTTCACTCAAATAAAGGAATGCAAGATGGAAATATGACAAGATGAAATGATCTAAATGCAATTAAGTTATGAAATAGACTGATTATGAATGTAAAACTAATGAAATATGCAATATTTGAAAATATAGTGAGGTATGCAAGAATGAACTAAAAGGATAAACTAATGCTGCAAACAAAATTGAAAGAGGTTGAATAGAGTGCACTTGGGTAATGAATGTTGAATTTGGAAGGCTTTGAATACTAGCAAAAATCAATGTGAATCACCAGTAGGACTCGTTCGCCACTGATGGAAAATCAATCCTCCTACTAGCAAAACCACCTAAAACTACTTTCTGACTGTTAGGAACTGGAATCTAACAAAATCAAATTTTCTAGCCTTAAGGTGGGCCTCATTCATCATTCTAGGAGAATCGGTCCCAATTCTATGAAACTATTTTGGAGCCCATTTTGGAAAAAAGGGTATCCAAAAATGCAAAAAACCAAAAACAGGCCTAGTAGTGGGACTCATTCACCAACCATGGAAAATGAGTACACTTTTGCATTTCTCAATGAGTCCACTTTTGCATTTCTCAAGATTCAAAGGTGGAAACAGGAGCCTTCGGTCTACACTGTTTGCTTCTCCAGGTGTCTGGTTTTGAAATTGTCAAATTCAGACTTGAAGTTGACTTTTTGTGGGTATTTTGACTTATCCAATGAAGAGATGACTTGAAAAGCCTTGCAATGCAATATTCAATGATTTCTAGGCCTCCAAGATTTCTAAATCTACAAACACACAAGACAAGAAAGAGAAATTTTGGATGTTAGGGTACGGGGGTTTGCCTTGGTCAAACCCCTTTGTAGGTAATTAAACCAAAATATAGAAATAATGTAATGAAACATGCAATAATTGAGTTGATTACCTTGCCACAATGATTGAACTTGAATTTATGCAACAAAACATGAAGAATTTTCCCTTGAATGTCTAAAAATTGCTATCTTAATGACTTGAAATGATGAAACCTTGACTTGCTTGACTTGAGGTGGAAGAATGATGGATGAATAATGAATAATGGTTATGATTTAGGGTTTAGAGACTTGATTTTATAGGAAATTCACCTTATTTTTCTATTAATTGGATCCCCAAGGCTGACATGAAGAAAAATTAAACTTAAAACCTAATTTTTCCCACTCAAAAGTCAAAATTGACCCAAATGAACTCATTCACCACCTTGGGTGAATTAGTCCCAACTGGTAAGGATTCATTCACCACAGGTGGTGAATTAGTCCCAGTGGGGCCCATTTGACAGCTAAGATGTTGGAGAATGAGTAATTTTGGTTCTTATGGTGACTTTGTTGATTATTTCATCAAATTATGCCTTGAGATGCACAATATGGGGTAATAGGGGCCTATTAGTTATGATGTGAAGGTAAATTAGGGCTTGGGACACATAATTCAATGTGAAAGTGTGATTAAATACACTTTACAACATTAAAATGAGGTCCACATAGCCTAGAAAGACACACCATCCAATGTGAATGTGTTAGACACATTACAACACTAGAATATCATTAAATTTATTTTACAAGCCTTCTAGATTGATGTGAGAATTCTATTAAATACATTTTATATTATTGAATTAAGGGAAAATGGGTTTATTAAGTCTAAAGAGGTGTGAAAGTATTTTACAACACTTTACAACACCTTTACAAGATATTGTTAAATGCATTTGAAAGGGCCCAAGACCTAGTGTGGATGTGAAAAACACCTCACAACACCAAATCAAGGCCTCCTCAATGTACAATTTATCATCAATTATTATCAAGCAAGAAATACTTTTTTCTATGGCACAAAAAGATACAATTTATTAGTCTTGTGGATGAAAAATAGGACCAATTAAGACATAAATAAGGATAACCAAAGCAAGACAAGCCCAAACAAGTGTGAAAATGCAAGGGTATGCATTTTCCTACACTACATTTAGCCCCCACTTTTGTGAGAGGATGAACTTGCTTTAAAATCACACTAAAGTAGCCAACCACATAACCAAGACGGGTTCAAATGTACAAATGCTAGTAAGATAGGATGACAATAATCAAGAGGGTGGTCAAGCCCCCAGGATCAAGATCCTATGAAAAACCAATATAGGCACAAAGGAACACACTTGTGAATGATATGTGAAGCCATAACTAGATCGAAAACATACAACATCAAAGATAGAAAAGGAAAAAGAAAAAAAAAATGCAATAGATCAAGCTTCAACTAGTCATCCAACACATTATGGACCAGGTCTACACTGTTTGCCCAAAAAAGTTTTACAATTGGAAAACGTTGTTCACTATGTAAAAAAATGCACGCTCACAAGGGCTAGTGAAGCTAGTTGTCCACTAGGTGAGCCCTAAGAGGTCCATATCAAAGTCATACCCCTATGACTATGATGAGGAAAAAAAGAAATAAAATGCACGCTCACAAGGGCTAGTGAAGCTAGTTGTTCACTAGGTGAGCCCCAAGGAACCATATCAAATCCATACCTCCATGACTTTAATAAGGTACAAAAATGTAAGGCAATAAGAAAGAGGGATGTTTTAAGGGATTTTGCTTAGTTCATGTGAGGTCCCATCTTAGGGAACATTGTACTCAATGTTTCCAAGAGAGGACAAGTCAAAGAAATATCACACTCTTAGAGGAAATCAACCGCAATGAAACCACCAAGAAAAGACACGCATCACAAGAAAAAAGAAAATCGTACAATGAAACATGAGTGTCTATGTATGCCCCCACTTTAAAGTAATTGCTAACACCATTGTTGTGAGCAATTGCTTTAAATTAAAAGAAAACATGATAGCTTATTCGAAAAACCCTATGACAAGTCATATGTTTCCAATAATCTACATCATGAATATGTATGTCACATGTGGGTCAACTTAAGGAATGTGATCCACATTCCAAGCTTGCTCTTATATGTACATGAAAGGTGATCAACTAGCTAGAAGAGACAATGACAAGTGACATATAAGGAGAAGGCTACCTAACCTTTTGCCCCCACTTAGTGCAAGACAAGGATGAGATGAATGATTGATAAAAAACATGCTAGAGTGAAAATCAGTATCAATTAGAGGAATTAGGTGCCCCCACATAAGGAAGAGTACCAAACTCCTGAAGATGTTGAATTTTAATACTCAAAGCCTTACATTCATTAGTAGAATGACCAAGAACTCTATGATATGCACAAAATGAACTCTTGTAGTAAAATTTATTTTGTGTTCTTGGAGGAAGAGAGATCAAACAATATTTGAGGAGTCTTGACAAGATACACTCTTGATTGAAAGTAGAAAATGGTTCTTTATTTTGTGACAAAGATATCTCTTGCTTAGTACAGGATGTCATACATACACAAGACTCTTTAGATTTTGAGATTTTGTTCTCTCCTCTACAGGAAGGTGTAAAATCTAACGAATTTAAACCATTAGTGTTTTGTGTGATGAAATTAATGTTAAGTGAGGACTTCTCTATTTCTTTCAAATGATAACAATCAAGACCACTAGTGTCTACCCATTTAGGATGCACTATTGTTAAAGTCGACTTAGAGGAATCTTTTGTAAGAGTGTTGATATTAAGTGAAGGCTTGTTTATTTCTATCAAAGGACAATAACCAAGACCACAAGTCTTTTATTGTGTGTGAGGCTCTATAGGGACACAAATACCTTGTTCTCTATCACCACTATTGGAAGACTGAAATCACTTAGAGGGGGGGTGAATCATCGATTTATAAAAGTCACAAACTTTTTAAAATAGGAATCTATGTTTTCTTTTGAATCAAGAGGATAAATGATTGTTTGTGAAGTAAACTTGACTTGTGCATGAATAGTCTTGTTTTCACATGAACCATGAATTAGACATATAACATTAACAGAGGATGAACTCAACACTTTCACATGTATCAAAGCTCACATTAATAATAGAACCTTTTATCCATGAAAGGTGCATTGACATATATGAAAGATTGATATGAAATGTGACATAACATTGAAAAATATGAAAGACTAATAATTATGTATTTGATAACACATTAAAATTAGATAGATAAGAAAAAGATCACAAACATAAAATCATCACATAACACAGTATATGTCCTGAGTGGAAAACCCTCTTGGGGAATAAAAACCACTCAAAAAATATTTCTCTTTATTTACTTTGAGCACAAACTCTTTAAAGTTTTGGACCACCAACTCCACAAAGTTTGGGAGCACCAACTTCATAACATATAGGAGCACCAACTCCTTTACAATGGAAAAACAATTACAGTATTCTATCAGAACCCTAGAAGTGCAAATTGCAGTCCTAGAATTTCAATAGAAGACCATAAAATATTTTCAATAAGCACATTGAAGAATTTTGTATGAGAATGGCAACATCTTCCATAAATACAATAATCTAAGTATCAATATAAATGTTTTTAATGCAATACAACTTTTGCACAGTATATCTGAAACATTATATTCCTCTTTCAAGTAACCCATAAAAATGCTTGAAAGCCATCTTTTAAAGGCACTGCGAATAACAACCTCTGAAAGCAATTTATGTAACTATAAACCAACTTGGGTTAGGGTTTAAATGGAAAACCCTAAATAATCCTTCTTTAAAAAATAAACCCTTTCAACAAAAAGTTACAACTATCACCACCAAGAAATCATTTAGTTATAGTCGAATATTGCCATCCAGAAACCCTAATGGGTTTAAACAAAATCAACAAAGATTAAGCCCTTTAACAAAAAAACTTAACAATAGCATTCTCCAAATCAATTGTATTTACTAAAAACTTGATTAATTAATTATTTCAAAGCTCATAAGTAATAGAAATGTAATACCTATTTATGGTGAAGAACCAATTGAAAACAAACCTCAAAAACCTATCAAATAGTTTCATAATCGTCTAACTAATAGTTGTTATTCTTTCACTATCACTTCCTTGACCAACATCCATATGCTTGAACATCTTCATCCGAGCTCATACAGTGAGCTGAACTTCCATATCCACAACACACTGGCTGAAAATCTAAAAACCATTGTAGTCACCAGAATAACCATGGAGGCTAGGGCTTCAAAAGTGAAACAACAATAATGCATTTTCCCTAATCGAGCTTACAAGAGCTTTTGAATACTTTGCAAAACAACATAATAATTTGAGATCTGGACAAAACATTTTGTTGCCAAAGATTTTATCAAATCCATTGACATCATAATAATATTAAAGCATTAACCCAAATAAGTTGTCAAAGTCCATGATGAATGTCGATGTCATTTATACAGTCTCAAGTAGCTGTCGAAACTAACAGCTAGTCAACACTTATAAAATGTGATTGTTATCAGTAGACCCGATATTATGATATTATTACCACAATGATACCTGATGTCATACATTTTAATGTGGTCAAAATGCCAAGCCAAAGAAAAAAATGTTGATACCTCATGTATTCTTGAGCATGATTAATGTGCCTTTGATAAAGCTCGAAACCTTATTAATATGAGTGCAAATAAAACCAAATCACCTTGTTCAAAATGACTTTCAATATGTTCAAAAATATTTTTAATAATAAAACCTTTCTTGAATAACTTTCTTAAATGACTTGTGTAATGTCAGTTTGTTTGACAATATGGATTACAATGAAATCCAATTGAACCACTTTTGTGCCACATGCTGATAATAAATCAAATGCTAATAACCTTAGCAAAGACATGAAAAAGTGAATTTACCAAGCCACACATATACCTGAAACACTTTTTCTTTTGAGCCAATCTAAAATTCTTCAAATGCAAAGACTATAGTACTGCCTTGTCAAAATATTAAAAGTGTCAGCATCAATATATATCAAGATCATCAATATGTATCAAGATCCTATCAAAGTGATAAGATGTCAGCATCAACTTGTATCATGTAACAACCAGAAACTAGAATTGCATGCGAAAATCCAAAATCTGAGCCATGTAACCAGTTTTTTCACCAAGGACTAACTACAAACATGATAAGCAACTGAAAGCCAACAAACCCCCCTTTGTCCTGGATGGAAAAACCCATATCATCTCTCCCCCTTTTTTCCTCAACGGAAAAGAATGAAATAAGAGAATGTGAGATGCCATGAAGATAAACAACTGAAACCAACCAACATAGTAACCAGCTGCAAGAAGAGTAATATAGCAGAAAATGAAAAATATACAAGAGAGTTGTGAATGAAAACATATAGAAACAAGCTACCCCTGAATAAAAAATAGGAGAATTAAGGGAGTAGATATTGAGAGATAACTCCCAATCAAAATCTCAGCCATTCAAAACCTTCTCTAGATAAAGGCTTAGTGAATATATCAGCCACCTGTTCTTGTGAAGCAACAAATTGTAGACATACTTCATTAGTCAACACTTTTTCTCGAAGAAAGTGAAACTTGATGGCAATGTGTTTAGTGCAATAGTGCATAACGATATTTTTAGAAATATTGATCGCACTAGAATTATCACATAAAATAGAAACAAGCTTAGAAACTGTGATACCCATATCAAACAATGTTTGAGTCATCTAGAGCAATTGAGTACAATAAAAAGTGGTAGCTATGTATTCTACCTCAATAGTGGAAAGAGCAATTGATTCTTGTTTCTTGCTATGCCAAGCCACTAACCAATCACCAAGAAAGAATGCAACACCACTGGTGCTTTTCCTATCATCCAAGTAGCCAACCTAGTCAAAATTTGTATATGAAATAAGAGAAAAATCATTGATTTTGGGATAGTAAAGACAATAATCAAGTGTACCCTAAATATACTTAAAGATTCCTTTAATAGAAGTAACATGGGATTCTTTAGGTGATGTTCGAAATATTGCAACCATGCAAATTGCCTACATTATATCAAGTCTCGAAGCAGTTAAATATAACAAACTACCAATCATTGATCTATAGTCAGACTAATTTTCATTAGGTGAATCATTAGTTTTAGTGAGTTTGCAACCTATAACCATTGGAGTACTACTAGGATGACATCCATCCATTTGAAACTTCTTAAGCATCTCTCTAGCATACTTAGTTCGAGAGAGAAATATACCACTTTCAAGTTGAGAAACTTGAAGACCAAGAAAGAAAGTCAATTCCCCAACATTGACATTTCAAATTCAAATTCCATAATATGAGAGAATTTTTTAGTTAAAGTGTCATTAATCCAGCCAAAAATGATATCATCTACATAAACTTCAACAACCAGAATATCAGTACCTTCAATCTCGACATAGATATTATTGTCAACACCACCTCTAGTGAAGCCATTTGCTGTCAAATGATTATCCATCCTAGAGTACCATGCCCTAGGTGCTTGTTTTAAGCCATATAAGGCATTTTTCAACCTGTAAACATGATTAGGCTTGTCTTTGCAAACAAATCGTTTAGGTTGTTCCATATAAACCTCTTCATCTAAATAACCATTTAAAAATGTAGTTTTGACATCCATTTGATAAACAGTGAAATTATTACAAACAGAATAAGCCAAAAATATTCTAATGGATTCTAGTCTAGCAACAAGTGCATACGTTTCACCAAAATCAATACCTTCCTTTTGACCATAACCTTTGCAAACAAACCTTACTGTGTTGCGAACAACTTTTCCATTTTCATCAAGCTTATTCCTATAAACCCACTTGCCACCTATGCCATTCTTGTCATCAGCTCTTGGGACTAACTCCCAAGTTTGGTTTTTCTTAATTTGACTTATTTCTTCCTACATAGCTTTAAGCTAGTATTCATCCAAGAGAGCTTCATCATAGTTCTTAGGTTCAAATCCGATGACTAAACATAAAGTTGTATGCTCTACCATTTGAGCTTGTTCTTCAAATTTAGCAGCCTTTCTTCATGTTTGAACTCTAGCATTTCTATCCCCAATAATCTGACTTTGAGGATTATTTTTAGCAATGAATTTTGAAGGAGTTTTGGGAACAATATTTTTATAATTTGTTGTTTCATCATGTTTAGGACTTACTATCTCAACATTTTTAAGTATTATTTCAAGTTGTGTTTCTATTTCTTCCTCATTATCCTATACAAGATCAGTTTCTAAATGTGGTATTTCATCAACTTTCACATTGACTGCCTCAACAATTTTATTAATCCTTTTATTATATAACATTTATAGGCTTTACTTTGAGTTGAGTATACCAAGAAGATACCCTCATCACATTTTGATTGAAAGTTTCCTAGATGTTCATCATCTTTCTTAATAAAACATTTGCTACAAAAAAAATTAAAATGTTTTACAGAGGTAGAATTTCCATGCCACAATTCATAAGGAGTGAATTTTGATTTCACTCTAAGTTTCACTCTGTTTAAAATGTATATAGTTGTATGAACAACTTCTTTACAATACATGTCAGGCAACTTAGCCTCATCTAACATGGTTAATCTTTTGATTTGTTTCATAGTTTTATTTTTACGTTCAACCACCCCATTTTGTTGAGGTGTTCTAGTGGTTGCATATTGTCTTTTAATACCATGATGTTCACAATAATCAACAAATTCTTGAGAGGTGAACTCTCCTCCTTTATCAGATCTTAAGAATTTAAGCTTTAAATTAGATTCTTTTTCAACCATTTTACGAAATATCTTGAATCTTTCAAATGCCTTTGATTTATGTTTAAGAAATATAACCCAAACCATTCTTGTATAATCATCCACAAACAACATGAAATACTTTTCACTGTTAATTGGCCTTGTTCTAGTTGGGCCACACAAATCTATATCCACTAGTTGTAAAGGCTTAGTTGAAGATTGTTCTTTTGTCTTAAAACTAACTTTAGTTTGTTTTACTACTTAACATTATTTGCACAAAGTTTTCTCATTTGTTAAGGACTGGTAGACCTCTAACATTCTATTTTTTACTGGTTCTAACCAGATTGTCAAATTTTATATGTCCTAATATTTTATGCCATAACCACCTTTCTTCAACCTGACCCATTAGACACATACCTTCATTTTTGTCATTACTAGAGGTGTCTAGGAGATTATAAAGATTACCTTTAGTCCTTCTCCCTGCTGCAACAATCTTTCCAGACTTTTTCTTGATCTCACATCCCTATGAAGTAAACATAACATGATAACCACTATCACGGATTTCACTAACACTAAGAAAATTTTTCTTTAGGCCTTCCACATAATACTCATCATAGATAGATGTGTCCTCATTTAGCAAAAGTAAAGGTTCCTTTACCTTTGATCTATATACTAGTTTTATCACCAAATTTCACATATCCACTAGTATAATCTTCAAGTTTAATGAATTTTTCCTTGTCCCCTGTCATGTGGTTAGAACAACCACTATCTAGAACCCATGAGACCTTCTTTTTAGTATAAAAATCAATTTGGACTAGCATTGATTGCTCTATGCTTTTAACAAATTTAGGCTTCTAAACTATTTTTTTTGTTGTTGTTTACTATTCACATTAATTTTGCACTGTTTGACTATATGTCCTAAAGTGTTGCATTTAAAACATCCGACCTGATTAATAAAACCAAAATACTGCTTTTGTCCAAACCTTGGTATTCTAGAAGTACTCACTTTATGGCAAATTTTTTTGCAAAAGAAGCAGTAACCATGAAAGAAAGGATTGAATTTGAATGATGTTCTTTTATTTTCAAAAGAATGTACATAATTCTTACTAGATTCAAAATGATTTGGTTTGAAACTCTTGTTTATAGAAATAGATTTCTGCTTTGAAGTATCAATTGAACATTCACCTTTTTCAAACCTAACACTAGTTTTATCTTTATTCATTTTTGCTTGCTAAGCATATCATTGAGTTCTTATGTACTTTCATACTCTTCAATTTTATTTCTAAGACTAACAACTTCTTGTTCCAATTTTTTAATCTCTTTGTCTTTGGAACTCATAGTTGTTTTAAGGCAGTCTTCAATCCTCTTAGATTCTTCAAGCTCAGTCTTCAAAGAGACTATTGCTTGATCTGGCCTTTTCTCATGAGTAAGGACTTGTCTTTTAAGTTTTTTAATTTACTTTAAAGCACATTTAACTCACCTTCAAGATCTATTTCACCATCTTCTAATTCAGTTTTATTGTTTGAATCTTCTTGTAGTTTGACTTTAGCTATAAAAAGGTTCTCATCTTCTTCATCTAAAGAGTCTTTTGTTTCAATGTATGTTTCATCTTTACTGAACAGACTCTTTTTCTTTTTGAAATTGAACTTCTTTTTAGGTTTATAGACCTTCTTCTTAGACTGTTTGTCAAATTTTTCATCATCGAGCTATTTGGATCACCATAGGGGCATTTGGCTACAAAATGTCCAATTTTGCCACAGTTGAAACATTTAAAGTGAATTTTTCCTTTGTATTTTCCTGATCCCTTTTTAAGTTTTCTAACAAAGTGAGCTTTTTTTGAATCAGAGTTTTCTGACTCACTTTCTTCTATATTTTCCTTTTTCTCAGTTTTAAACATAGTTTCCTTTCCTGTTAGATTGCTTTTGCTTGTTCTCATTTCAAAAATAGTAAGAGTTCCTTGTAAATTATCTAAGGTAAGCTGGTCAAAATGTTTCTTTTCTTCAAGAGATGATACTTTAGTTTCATATTTAGGATGCAAGGTTCTAGTGACTTTCTTGACAACATCAAACTCTTCTAATTGTTCTCCTAACCCTTTCATTGCATTAAGAACTTCATCAATTCTCAAAAAGTATTCAGCTACTTTTTCATCATCCTTCATTCTCATTTCCTCAAACAGAGTTTTGAGAGTAAGGCTTTTTGATTGTTTGACTTTGTCATTTCCTTGATAAATATTTTTAATTTTTTCCCAAATTTCCTTAGCTGATTTGCAGTACATGACTTTAACAAATACATCTTTGGTTAATCCACACAAAAGAGCATGCTTAGCTCTAGCATTAGTTCCATACTTCTTTTCATAATAATCTGTGGGTATTGTGGGTGGAATAGTATACCCATCTAGAACTATGCTCCATACATCAAGATCAATTTAAACCCGATATGTTTCCATTCTAATTTTCTAGAACACATAATCTATACCATCAAGCAGTGGAGCTCTAGTCACAAAAGTACTTTCTTGAGCTTGTGACATGTTTGACAGGCTTCCAAAACCATAATCAATCCTAGGTGGATTAGACCTATGAAAGGACCCTATGCTCTGATACCAATTGTTGGAAGACTGAAATCACTAAGAAGGGGGGTGAATCATTGATTTATAAAAGCCACAAACTTTTTAAAACATGAATCTATGTTTTCTTTTGAATCAAGAGGATGAATGGCTGATTGTGAAGTAAACTTGACTTGTGCATGAACAATCTTGTTTTGACATGAACCATGAATTAGACATATAACATTAATAGAGGATGAACTTAACACTTTCACATGTATCAGAGCTCACATTAATAATAGAACCTTTTATGCATGAAATGTGCATTGACAGATATGAAAGATTGATATGAAATGTGACAACATTGAAAAATATGAAAGACTAATAATTATGCATTTGATAACACATTAAAATCAGATAGATAAGAAAAAGATCACACACATAAAATCATCACATGTCCTTAGTGGAAAACCCTTTTGGGGAATAAAAACCACTCAAAAAATCTTTCTCTTTATTCACTTTGAGCGTCAACTCTTTAAAGTTCTGGAGCACCAACTCCACAAAGTGCAAGAACACCAACTCCACAAAAAAAATTAGAAGCACCAACTTCATAAGATACAGGGGCACCAACTCCTTTACAATGGAAAAACAATTATAGTATTCTATCAAAACCCTAGAAGTGCAAATTGCAGTCCTAGAATTTTAATAGAAGAGCATAAAATAATTTTGATAAGCACATTGAAGAATGTTGTATGAGAATGATAACATCTTCCATAAATACAATAATCTAAGTATCAATATAAATATTTTCAATGCAATACAATTTTTGTATAGTATATCTGAAACATCATATTCCTCTTTCAGGTAACCCAAAAAAATGTCTGAAAGTCATCTTTTAAAGGCATTGTGAATAACAACCTCTGAAAGTAGTTTATGTAAACTTAAACCAACTTGGGTTAGGGTTTAAATGGAAAACCCTAAATAATCCTTCTTTTGAAAACAAACCCTTTCAACAAAAAGTTACAAATATCACCACCAAGAAATCATTTAGTTACAGTTGAATATATTGCCATCCAGAAACCCTAACGGGTTTAAACACAATAAAAAAAGATTAAACCCTTTAACAAAAAAACTTAACAACATTTTCCAAGTCAATTTTATTCACTAAAAACCTTCTTAATCAATTGTATCAAAGCTTGTAAGTAATAGAAATGTAATACCTGATTATGGTGAAAAACCAACTAAAGACAAACCTCAAAAACCTGTCAAATAGTTTCATAATCATACAGCTAATAGTTGCCAGTATTTCATTGTCGTTTCCTTGACCAACATCCATATGCCTAACCATCTTCATCTGAGCTCATACAGTGAGCTGAACTTCCATATCCACAACATACTGGCTAAAAATCTAAAAACCATTATAGTCACCAGAATAACCATGGAAGCTAGGGCTTCAAAAGTGAAACAACAATAATGTATTTTCCCTAATCGAGCTTAAAAGAGCTTTTGAAGACTTTGTAAAACAACATAATCATTTGAGATCCAGACAAAACATTTCGCTGCCATATATTTTATCAAAACCATTGACATCATAATAATATTAAAGCATTAACCCAAATCAGCTGTCAAAGTCCATGATGACTGTTGGTGTCATTTATATAGTCTCAAGTAGCTGTCAAAACTAATAGCTAGTCAACACTTATAAAATGTGATTGTTATCAACAAACCCGATATTATGATATTATTACCACAATGATACCTGATGTCATTAATTTTAATGTGATAAAAATGCCAAGCCAAAAAAAATAAATGTCAATACCTCATGTATTCTCCAGCATGATTAATGTGCCTTTGATAAAGCTTGAAACCTTATTAATATGAGCCCAAATAAAACCAAATCACCTTGTTCAAAATTTCTTGCAATATGTTCAAAAATATTTTTAATAATAAAACCTTTCTTGAATAACTTTCTCAAATGACTTGTGTAATGTCAATTTGTTTGACAATATGGATTACAATGAGATCCAATTGAACCACTTTTGTGCGACATGTTGATAATAAATAAAATTCCAATAACCTTAGCAAAGACATGAAAAAGTGAATTGACCAAGCCACACATATACCTGAAACACTTTTTCTTTTGAGCCAATCTGCTTCAAATGTAAAGACTTTAGTACCGCCTTGTCAAAATAATAAAAGTGTTAGCATCAATATTTATCAAGATCATCAATATGTATCTAGATCATGTCAAAGTGATAATATGTCAACATCAACTTGTATCATGTAACAACCAAAAACTGGAACGAAATGTGAAAAGCCAAAATTTGATCCATGTAACCAGTTTTGTCATCAAGGACAAACTAAAAACATGATAAAGAGTTGAAAGCCAACAACAACATCCTTTTCCACTATATCCAAGTTGTTTCATAAACTCATAACCTCTTTCATAAAGTTTTTTCATTTCTTTTGGATTCAGTGGTTGCTCATAATTAAGTTCATCAAAGTTTGTTGTGTAATCTTCTTTTTCCTCTAAAGTGGTTGACGTGGATGCTTTCGAAGGGTCTTCTGAGTTTTGTGTTGACATTATCACTTTTTCTTCTCCCTTGTCTGAATGTTTATTTATGATTTTGTATTCTCCCATGAATGTTGGTTCAAAATTCAAGGATCCCAAATCATATAACTTGATATCATTGTGAAGAGTTTAGGAAATCTATATTTTTGTTGTTCTTGCATGGGTTCTACTCGTGTAGTTGGTGGTAATATTTTCAAAGGATTCTCTTTACCTTTCCCAATGTTTAAACAACTATATGGTTCATGATCATCTTCGATTGTATAAACTTTGTTTTTGTAGACATATTTCATGATACAATGAAGGGTAGAGGGCACAAGATGCATCTCATGAATCCATGGTCTGCCTAAAATAAGATCGTACAAAAGATCACCAGGCATAACATGGATCAGGGTTTGTAATGTAACTTTGTCAACTTTAATAGGTAATGTGATCTCTCCAAGTGGTTGTTTTCCCATGTTATCAAAGCCACTAATAGATAAAGATGCAAGTTGAATTTTTGATTTATCAACACCAAGCTTATCCAAAAGGTTTGCACTACACACATTTAAGGCTGAGCCATTGTCAAAAAGGGTTTGTTTTATCCCTGTGCTATTGTATTGAGCTATGATCATGAAAACATCATATTTTTTTTTGCACTTCCAAAGGAGGGAGCTCACTTTGGTGGAAAACAATGTCAGCATTTATTCCTTGAATCATGGCTGCTATGTCATTTGGTTGTGCATTAGAAGGGATAGGAACTTGTTGCAAGGCCATTTGAAGCATAGTGTGATAATTAGGTGAATTCTAAATTAGGTCCCATAGGGATATCTTAGTAGGAGTATTCTTAAGTTGTTTGACAAGATTATACTCCTTTCCATGTTGTGAAGGAAAATGAGGGGCACTAGGAGAGCTAGGATTAGGTTCAGGAGAGTAATTTAAAGGGTATCTAATTTGCATAACCTCAAAATACTTATCCTTATTTTCATGATCTATTAGTGAAGGGGAGTCTAATTTCACTTCATCATCTTCATCTAAGGAATTATTGTTGTTAATGTTTTTATTTTCTTCCACCATGATATTTTCCCCAGTAGGAGAGTTTTTAGGAGAACTACAAACCAAATGTTCTTGATATTCAAGGATTAGTTCTTCTAAGATGAATTCATCGTACGTAAGGGAGTTATCAATGGTTATATTGTCTTGTTCATCAATGATGTTGTTGTCTTGTTCAAGAATGTTTTTCTCATGACTTTCATTGGTTGTATTTTCTAACACCAAGGTATCTTCCTCACAACTAGGAGAGATACTAGGAGAAGAATAAATGTAATTATCATGATCATCCATAATTTCATTCCTTTGTCTTATAATGTCTTCAAAAATAGGGTAGGTAGGGGAAGGATCACAAAGAGGGTTGTCATAGATCTTAAAGGTTTGATCATCCAACACGAATATATCTTCACTTATGCTTTCATCCTCTAGAACATTATCACAATAGGTGAATATATTGGGAGATGAATGTAGACTAGTTGAAGTTTCAATGGTCTCTTGTTGTGTTATGTGTTCATCGTGATTATCTATGGTTGTGTCCTCTTGTTCATCAATTTCTTGTCCACTAAGAGAGGTAGAAGGAGAGAAAAAACTAGGACTGTCAAAACTATCATTGATTGGTTCTTCAAACACAAAAATATCTTCTTCACAAATAGGAGAGATATTAGGAGAAGAATGAATATGATTGTTAGGATTTTCCAAGGTTGTATTCTCTTTCACTAAAACACTCTCATAGGGAGGGGATATGAACTTTTTCTTAGTTTACCTAGAAAGGTAAGCTACTAACATTGTTTGACAAAAAATGAAAATCACTTTTAACCATCTATGCAATGCTTTAATAATGTAAACAATGTATATCCAAAGATGCAAAACACTTTTATCCAATGAATGCAAATTCACTCAAGGATGTACTAGGATCCCAAATTGGATTGACTATCAACACAAAGGTGAGTCAATTCTCAACAAGGAAGATGTAGGAGGGGGTTCTTTAAGATTTGATGGGTTCACCACCAATCAAAAGCTTGGAAAAGACAACTTAACATTCAACTCACAAAACCTAGTAATGCAATCCAAATAATGAGTGCAAATGATGAAATTAAGCAACATCAAGTTAGGATGTATGTACCTAAGAAGTCTAGAAATGTAATGAAGATTTTGGAAATGCAAAAATGTTGTCAAAATATGCTAGGGAGGACTAAGATTCCCTTATTGTTGTCTTAGTCTTGCTGTTGTTTTTCGGGGAAGATGTAGAATCTTTAGTTGTCGGAACAGAATCTGAAAGAATTTCTACAAAATACCCTTGGGAAGACTAAGATTCCCTTGTTGTTGACTTAGTCCCAATCTAAATTTTTGAAATCTTTGAATGTGATCCAGAGGCTCAATGTTTGCACTTCCTTCTTCTCATATCTCAAGTTTTGAAACTTCCAGATTTGGCCTGTAGGTGAATTTCCATGAAGATGACAACTTTGCAATGCAACTCTACAACTCTGCACTTCAAATGATCTTCAATTCTTCAACCTAAATCTGCAAACACAAACATGCAAGAGAGGAAAAACTTGTTGAATGTTAGTAAATGGGGTTTGCCTTGGTCAAACCCCTTGTTGGTAATTAAACCTTGGAATGAAATGAAATAATGGAGGGAAATGATGAATGAACAACATGCAATGTTACAACTCACCAAACCCTTGTTGAAAACATGTGTGAAATGGCTAGCTTGAATGGATATCTTGAAATTCTTGAATGCTTGATGGATCTTGACTTGAATTTCTTACTTGAATCAAAACCGTACATCACAAATGTTATCTCAAAAACAAACATGATGCAAGAATATCCTTGATATGATGCTTGAATCTTGATGATGGCTCCAAATTCTTGATGAATTACTCTTGAATGCTCGAATACTTGAATGCTTGGATGCTTGTTATATTGATAGGTATATGAAAATGAGAGAAGGAACCTTGTATTTATACTTATCTATGCTTAATATCTCAAAATTACACCACCAAAAGTTGACATATGAATTCACTAATTAAAGGAGGTTAAATCCCACCAATATTTGAAATTAAATCCTAAAAATACTTTAAGGGGGACTAAGAATCCCTAGGTGGCAACCTAGTCCTGAGGCATGAAACTCGGGGCACAAACTCCAAAAAGGGGGCCATTTAAGGTGTCTTTGAAATCAGGACCCAAGACCTTTGGAGAAAGACACCCTAGGTGGCATCTTAGTCCTGAACCAAAAATCAGGGACAACCAAAATCATTAAATTACCATTTCCCCTTTGATGTTTGTCAAGATTAGCCATAAAAAGATACAATTAATTAGGCTTGTGGATGCAAATTAGGACCAATTAATACATAAATAAGGATAAACAAAGCAAGGCAGGCCCAAACAAGTGTGAAAATGCAAGGGTATGCATTTTCCTAGACTACAAAAACACTAGGTGTTTATAAAACAATTTGTTTCATTACATTCACACTGTCTAATTAACAAAATCTTTTCAAGTCATTCATATTGTTTTGCAAAATTCTAGGTTGAAAAGCACTGGTTTTATGAAATATGCAACTCCATAATGTTTTAAAATCCTTTACTAGTAATAACCCAATTGGTTACTCACCCCTCACCTCAATTTGGTATGTTTTGTGATTTCTTTGAGAACCTTTTGTGAATTAGATAGTAAGAATGTAATGAAATTGGAAAACACTAGGTGTTAAGAAACCTGCAACCCACATAGTGTTGTAAAACCCTCTAGACATAATAGCCCAATTGGTTACTCACCTGTTGGATCAATCTGGTTAGTTTTATGTAACCACACTTGCAATTCCTCCTCATTCTCTCCACCACGTAGCTTTGAATGTACATAATGAAATAAATGAAAAACCACATTGTATTTTCCAACCTGCAATTATGTTTTGCATTTATATTTAAAACATATGAGGAAATTTAAATGTAGTTTTTAGTGTAAGTAATAATTGCTATAAATTGTGAAGGTGAATGAACTTCACTACATTCTTACTATCTACAAACTTAAATATTTACATTAGAAGCATGTTGTCTATATATAATTTCATGTTGGAAAGCACTATGTATTATGAAACCTACAACCAAAATATTGTTCTCAGCTTTGAGAGTGTCTTTTTTATTAGAGAATGTAGATTTTTTTTAATAAGTTTTTTACAAAAAATTTCTACCTTTTCACATAGGTCTCTCATGTCTCCACCCAATGGATTCGCTTTTCTGTACTAACATCTCATATCTCATATTGCCTGGTTTTCATGTTATATATATATATATATATATATATATATATATATATATATATATATATATATATATATATATATATATATATATATATATATATATATATATATATGTTTTTATGAATTTTTGTATGTTATATGCCTAAGAAAGGTGTGTTTTTTCAAGAGATTAGTTGCTATTTTTTGGTCAATCAAAGTGATCACCAAGATTTTTTGTTGACCTGTTAACCTTTATTATTGCATAACCGATGCACACCGTGATTAGCAACTAATGTGTCTTGCAATATTCTATATTTTTTCAGTCATCTATACAAGTAATGGTTTAGTTTACAATATCATTGAACAATGGTTATGATACTAATATTCTTCCTTTAGGTGTTCATTGAGAGACACATGAGTTTGATAGTGGTACGTGGTATCCTTCTTGTCTGTCTTCTCTTCCCTTATTGATTATTGTAAGTTATGGGCTCTTTCATGCCAAGAGAGATGAGTTTTTCATGTATCTAAATGAATGTTTAATGATTCATAGTTCCATAGAAATGGAAAAATGAAAAATATAACTTAAATGGGCTTAATGGTTGTAATAATAATAATTTATTCCTGTCCACCAAATGGATTCATTATGATGGCAAGGTCAAGGAAAAACTAGAAAATAATAAAATTATCTAAAATGTGTTTAGCAACATTAGGTTCAACAAGTAAAAGTTGAAAATCTTCTATGGAAACACTATCAAGGAAACTAGATCAGCCCCTCAAATGCAATAACTTTAAGTAGTTCACCAATTGCATCTTGCAAGTCCATTTTTAAGCATGTAGCTAAAATCACATATAGAGAGATCAATAAAACACTTTAGGCATTGAAAAGTACTAAGGGAGGATTGCAATACATTTTTCTTACATCTTATGTTGTCTACTAATAATGGGAAAGAAAGGTAGTAGAAGTTGTCTAGGTCCAGTTTTGAGATGGAGGCCTTTATGCAAACGTTTCTCTTGTCAAGGAAGCTTGTATTTGTAATAGATGGCATATCAATTGGTTTTGCAAATTTTTTAGGAGAAAGGTGGTTTTTTGACAAGGAACTAAAAGGTTAGGAAATCCCTATAATGGCATACCATGTCTGTAATTTTTAGGCCTCTGATAAATTTGGGTCAATTAGAATTGTATTTAGAAAATAAGTGTCAATACCTTTCCCACACCAAGATGTTATACGCCCAAATTTAGTCAAAAGAATCAGAGGGTTTGGCTTTATGGGGATATTAGAGTTTTTTTTCCCATCAATATGAAAATGGTGACCCCAAAGTGTAACATCAATGGCACTACTTGACATGTCAAGGATTGTAGCAGTACACTTTATTGTTTCTATACCATCTCTTTTACGAATGGTTTATATAGAGGAGATAGACAAAATTATTCCAATTACATCAACAAGGGAATTAATAGGTAATGAGGCCAATGAATCTATGCTCTTGAGATGGTAGGAATGTGTGGGTATAGTGGAGTCTAAGGATGTGGAGGGAGTTATTGTGATGAGTTATTGAGAATAATTTCAAAGGGATGTGTGGACCTGCTATTCTTGTGTTGGCCACTTTAATGTGATCATTAGTGATCACATAAAGACTATCAAAGTGAATAGCATGGTAGAAATCATCAACAAGTTCATTGAAGCATGAAAAATGTACTTCAAAGCCTATTTTATCTACAAAATAAAATCCAATTTTTTTCCATCACATCCAGTATTTTTGAATTCATGGATTAGAGATTTTGTTAGGGCTCAACCCTCAATGGACTAGTACTTGTTGGTGGCTTTTCCAGTACACCCTTAGACCTCTCTAAAGAGTAGCCAACTCTTATAATTAAGAACTTCGAGAGGAATGGAAAACTTAATGAGTGAACAATTGCAGAAGCTTCACTCCTTCACTTTAGATTCTATGGGACCTAGGAGGGTGTTCCTATTGTGAACATTCATCTTGGTTTAATCAACAAAGAACACATCAATTCATAGATTGGTTCCTATAATCAGTAAATAAACATAATTCACTAAAAATTTGACAGGTCTTTGAGCAAATAATCATCCATTTACCAGGAACAAAAAGATATTTCAAATACACGTCTCATAGTTAACAATTTTAAATGATTTATATTTTGATCCTAAGTCAATGATTGGGTGTATCATATTTCAAATGTAAATACCATCAAAAAATAAATCAGTGTCTCATTGATTGGGAAATAGAGTCACATATATGACAATTACTAGTATAAAAATTCCTTATCTCTAACAATAAAGGACTATTTTCATAATTCCTTACACTATGAAAACTCATTGTTCCTAAAGCATAGCTTCTTACTGAATCCTTTGTGAATTATCACAAATTTATGACCTTACTCAAGCATTAAATTGATTCTTTGAACCAAGGCAGAAATGAGGACATACATTCAAATGAGTATTTGACAATGAACAAAGATATCCTTGAAATTTCATTCATAATTTGCAAAAAAATTATAGAAGGAGAGGAAATGATTTAGACATAAGATTTTTTTCGATATCAATCATTTCCATATAACTATTTTAATATTAGCATATATACCACCTAAAACCTAGATAATTCAGCTATTCTACCTATTGGTATTTTTTCTATGCCTAGTTTCTACCCTGAAGGTACATCGGACTCAAAAATTTCAAAGATCATAACACCTTGCAAATGAGCCATGAAATCCCTTTTATAATGCAAGGGAACAACAAGAACCCAAATCAAATGTAGTTACAATTTAGATATTTCATTTCAAAATCAATTTACATTTGATCTCAAAGTTCCCCACGTGATGATTTGCAATCATTCATTGAAAATGGAGAGGCAAAATTTGTAACTATCATCAAAAGGGAAATGTTAATACCTCCAAAATTTCTCTTTAATTTCCAACTATGCCTTACATCCCATGTCCACATAGCCTTGGAAACCCACAGTCAACATAAAAACCCAAGAAACCACCACCAGACATGAGGAATAGGAGCAACCACCACACACGAGGAATAGGAGCAACCATCACAACAACATTAACAAGCAACACAAAATTTAAATTCCACACATCAATTCTTTCAACCCGAGGAATGAAAATCACCAGAACCCAAAACATGATACAGGCGCCCACTTCACGTCCTAGCAGGAGGCAAAGAAGAAACCTCAACACCCTCTTTTTCCTTATCCTTGCTTGGTACAAAACCATCATGCCCACTTGGAGTTTTAATGGATAATGGTGGTACCGATAGCACCTCCATCCTTGGGACCATAGCTTGATTTAGCATCATGAGGTATCACTTATACCCCGAGTCTATCTTTTTCATGCTTTCTGAGGGGCTATCTGTGATATCAATTGGTGAATTTTTCCTTCCAAAAGAGCTTCATCCATACCTTATCTTCCTACGAACCCCTGGTGCAAATGATGTAGGCTCCTTTCCTTTTTCTTCCATCTTTTCTATGGTGACATCCTAGTGCTTTAGTCTGATACTACATCTAACAGGAGCACAAAAAGGCTTCTAAATAGGGACCTTTTCCTTTGCAGATGGAGCACATTCAAGTGCTTTGTGCTCACATATAGGAATGTCATCCTAAGGACTCTATAAATTAAGTCTAGGCGACCTCCTAACTAGTACTGTGGAAGTGACTAACTTATTCATTTTAACTGCCTGGTAGTTCTCCAAATCACAATTGAACACTCCTCATTCTGCACAAATTCAGGAAGATGTTGATTGCTAACTGCAATGGTGAAAATAGAAATCACTCTGTTTGTATTTATCTAGCAGGGTTGATGGTGTTTGCTCATCATTTTTGATGTCACATGCTTGAGGAAGCAATTAATTGTTAGCGTCGATTTCCTCACTATGAATCACCCAAGTACTTGGAGGTTTGCATATCATCCCCCATAATAGTTGGAAATTAATTCCTCACATGCACAAGGACTCAATTTGTTCATTCCTGAAGAGAGCATGCCATTAATGCTCATTAGTTGTAGAGACAAATGGCTAACACGTGTGTTATTTGATTTTGAATATCAGTCGTCGATGTCAAAATGAGATGGAATATCAAATGGCAAGGATATATTCAAATTGGGTTTGAAAACCCAATGGCACGACTCATCATCCCTTGGCCAGTGAGAGGGAGTTGACTAGGAACCATGTCACAAAGTTCACAGGCTCTGACACACTCTACACAGTGGTCAAGAAGACCCATGTGTCACCTTTTTATGTACCTCACAAGTTGTCTAGCAAGCATTAATCAAGTACCACGAGGTGCATGATGAATGTCTTGATTAAATCTTAGTCCATCATCATAGTCGCCAATCTTCCCTTTATTGGCCATTGAACACACATGCATTAGATAGGCCTTGAATGACAAGGACATGCATCATTATATTGCGGACCTCGCATGCTTCCCGACGGCTATCCATAAATGCCCGTGCTATGTGTGATGGGCGGTGAGGATTAAATCTTTAAATCCAACGAACCATATTTCTTGCTCAAGCCACATGTTATTTTAAAGGTGGTGCCATGACTAGGACGATGGCAATAAGACCCTCAAGAGTAATGACTTAAGTCCCAAAATGAATTTTTTTTCCTAACTTTAGAAAAAATTAGCTTGGAATGATACAAGGGGTGACTGTCTTTCCTAAGTGAAGGATCCAGTTAGCGGATGGGTTCAAAGGCCTAGATGATGACTTACTCAACCAAAAACTAGAATTAACAATTCATCACAGAATTATGACATTGAGGGGGTTTTAGGATAGAACATTTGCACGGTAAGGATTTACAACTAGACCCTTAGCCTATTCAAGGTTACAAAGTTTAAAAATCATGACTCAAGTCATGATTTCCTCATATTTTCATAGAGTTTTTAGGAGCTATATCAGTGGCTCATGTTCAGGGATGTATACCCCCAGTGGATATAGCGAGAAATCAGATCTTAGGTTGAAGTAGACCAGGGAAAAAACACAAAAAACCCAAGAGCTTGCCTGGATAAAGCAAACAAACACAATAAAAAAGGAACACACCAACCAAACCTACATACACTATGCACAAATTCCATTACTTTTAGAAGCCTTGTTTCATGCAATTGGCTTCAATGCTCAAACTAGAGGCCCAAGACCCCCAAAAATTTAGGGAAATTTTTTCCTTTGTCAAAGACTTTGTCTTGTTCTAGTTGTGGTGGATCAACATGTGTATTAGATCCTTTTAAGTAACCATCCTTGCCATAATTGATGTCATCAAAACCAAAGGCTATAAAACTATCATGTTCACTTATCTATCCTGACATAGATTTATCACATTGGAGTGGAAAAGTAAAACACTCATACTATGTTTGATCATCCAATTTACCTTCACATCCATCTTGTGCATCAAATAGAAACTCTGCACAAGCACCTTGTCTTAGGCTAGGAAAAAATCTTGGAGCATCAAAGAGAAAAGATTGATATGCAACAACACTCTCATTGTGCTTGACATTAAATTTTCCCTCACTATATGGAAACAATTCCATAATGAGATCCAAAAGATATGGAGCATTTGCAAAAAAATTCAGTGCACACTCATAATGATGATGATCATTACATCTCATGCCATCTGCTCCCCCAAGCTCCTCTCCACATGGGTCAAACCATCCTACAATATTGACATAATCTTAAGACTCATCCAATTGTTCCTCCTTATTACCAAGATGGAATCCCATTTTAGTACTAGTATATCCACCTGAATGCACAACTTGGTCATTTAGTAACAAGCCTCTCTTTTCATCCTCGTATATTTCATCTCCATCATCAAATGTGACTAGAAATTCAACCACTACTTGAAATATATAATTATGTATCATATGAGCATGGTCATACTCATTTACATCCATCCTAATACCTAGGCCATATTAAAGACCATGAGCACAAACAATGCCATCCTTGTCTTCAAATTCTATGTCCTATGAATAATTCTCATTTTAAATTTTCAACACACCTAAATTACATTCTTGGTGCTTTTCAGATACAATTTTCTTATCCACCTATAAACTAACTAACTCACCAACACTTGTATCACTACATCTTTGATGTGACTAAGGAGTTGTTGAGTTAAGGCCACCATCTTCAAAGAAAAAATCATAACCCTTAATGCCATCCTAGTCTTTACTTCTTACTACCCTACTTGTACCTTCTCCAACATTTTCACTAGTGGTACCTACCAAAAAATCATCAGAATTTCCCTCAAAGAGTGGATATCTCCTACACTAGTAAGGATTATTGTTTATGACCTCCCCTAGTGGAGGTTCATCAAATAAAGGATTCTACCACACTTTCATGATTGTCACATGTACCCTTGCCTTTTCAATATGAGGGTCCCACTTGCTAGAATCATCAATACATTCAAAATTAGTGTAGTCACTTGAAGAGCAAAGAGAGACATTTTCAACACCCTCTTCATCATTTGTGCTTAGAATTATTGATCCACACTCTGAGAGCTCTTCACATGAAGAAAATTGTTCACTACCCCACAAATGCATTCTTTCAAGGCTATCAAATTGTTCTCTACTTGAAGCAAGAGACTTCGCTTCAATCTCATAAGAAGAATTATAGTCAACAAAGGACTGACCAAGTTTAATCTCATCACCTCGGCTACTAATTTGTGCATTGTCATTCCTAATTAAATCACGATGTAGGGCTTCCCCATGCATCCTTGTGCTTGCTCACAATCTAGGGTATCCTAGGGATGCAAATCATGCACCATTTCTTTGTCCTCATATTATGTATTTCCATTTTCATCATTACCACATGGATCTGCATATATGGTACTGGTAAAATGACAACAATCACTGACAATTTGTTTAGGTTCAGATACATGCTCTTGACCTACTGAAACTAACCTTTGATTCTCCTTATCAGGATAATCACTATCGGTGCTCTGAGGTAACACTTGTTGTGTGTACTCAATCTTAGCCTCCTCTACAACTCTTATCCAATCAACTACTTGGCTCAAATCATGAGGCTTCAATTCTTTTAGTAAGGTGCTTAATCCTGATTGATACATGTCACAAAACAAGTCAATACATATGGATTCTTTTGGCCTGACATCTTTAGGTATGTCTAATAAGGTGTCTACAAATCTAGAGAACAAATCATAGGGTGATTCCCCTTGGCACCTTTTTATTTCATGTAAATTCCTAGTTGAGAATACTTGGTCAACTTTACCTTGATCTTGTAGGATTTTCACTTGAGTCCTACCATAATTCTCACATTGTGGTAATGTAGAAGATGGAACAATAGAATCAGGGTCCTCTTGACTCAAACCTCTACTAATTGATCCACTATTTGTATCTGCATGAATATGCTAGGATGACTAGTATTGGTGGTTGCACATCCCCTCATTATTGAATACCTCAAATTATTTTCAATATCTATGGCCATCTAGTATGCTTGGTACAACGTAGTAGGCTCTTTGTCTCTTAGAAGGTAACTCATATTTTTTTTTAATGCACCCAATTACACCACTAAGCATTCAACATCATTTGGTGTTATACTTATAGGGATTTCTTTGATTAATTTTGAAAATTGGAGGTTGAAAGCAAGAACCAACTCATCTTCTTCCTTTCCGTTTTCATGAATTTTTGTCTGATTAGGACAAGATCAATCCTTTCCCCAAATTGTTCCATGAACAATACTTTTAACTCATCCCATGAATGTATGGTTCAGAATCTAGTAGATAAGAGAACTAGTCTCTCGCATCTCCTCTCAAGGACTGAACAAAAAAATTCATAACATCTTCAAAGTCCAATTCATAATCTCCCATCATGTCAACAAACTCTTGCAAATGTCTTCCTGCTAATTCAACTTTTGCACCATTGAATTTTGGTAGCTTATCCCTGATCGTAGGTGGGACAACATTTGGATACCTAGAAATATTGTTAAAGGAAATGGCCCTGTATCTCTCAATACTAAAACTCCTTCAACCCAACAAAGGTTGTTCATCACGCTCAGTTACACTCATGTCTACACCAGAATGTGCAACTTAACTATGCAATTTCATTCCTTAAAAGAGAATTGACAATTTTGATTTGCAATTATAGAATGCTATACCAATTTTATGCAATTATTTTGACCCTAAACCTTTATAATGCATATCTCCTACAAATTTTGCTGAGGATCTTACAATACAACATGCTTATTTATGATAATAAACTAATTTCAAAAAGGCATGCTAAATTTTCATTATTATTCCCTGATCTAGTGTTTATTCACTCAATAGGGAATCATTTACATTCGGAACATAGAATATTTATCATAATTTATTCATAACATGATCAAATAATCATCAATCCTATGGGAATACCTATAATTTTGTAGCAACCACCTATCCTTTGTCTTCAAATTTGGAGATCTAGAGATTTGATGAAAATTTTATCAGGTTTGTTTGTCAGAGTTGTCACCTCTTGTCATGGAGGATTAAACTTCAAATGAGATGAAATTTATTTAGAATAATATAGGCTCTAGGTTGGCTTCCATAGTGAAGTCACTTTCAGGTTCTTTGAATTATGTTCCAATCAAACCTTCTACCAGGTTCAAGAACTGATCAATATTTGAACAAGATGTTTAGAATTATCTCGCCATTTGAATCTATGATGTAAAGATCTACGTCTTAAGAATGAGAATTATCCCCAACAGAGTCACCATTTTGTTGGTGTTTTTCCAATACACCCTTAGACCTCTCTAAAGAGTATCCAACTCTTATACTTAAGAACCCCAAGAGGAATGGAAAACTTAACGAGTGAATAGCTACATAAGATACACTTTTTCACTTTAGGCTCTATGGGACCTAGGAGGATGTTCCTATTGTGTTCATTTTGGTTTAATCAGTAAAGAAGACATCAACTCACATATTGGTTTCTATGATGGATAAATAAACACAATTCCCTAAAAAATTGGTTGGTCTTTGAACAAATAATCGTCCATTTATCAGGAACAAAAAGATATTTCAAAATACATGTCTCATAATTAACAATCTTAAATGATTTATATTCTGAACCTGAGTCAATGATTGGGTGTATCATAGTTAAAATGTAAATACCATCAACAAATAGATCACTGTCTCATTGATTGGGCAATAGATTCACACATATGACAATCAGTAGTACATAAATTCTTTAGCTCTGAAAATAAAGAACTATTTTCGTAATGCCTTACACTATGAAAACTCACTATTCCTAAAGCATAGCTTCTTACTAAATCCTTTGTGAATTATCACAAATTTATGACCTTATTCAAGCATTTAATTGATTCTTTGAACCAAAGTAGAAAAAAGTACATACATTCAAATGAGTATTTGATGATGAACAAAGATATCCTTGATATTCCATTCATAATTTGCAAAAAATTACAGAAGGAGAGGAAATGATTTAGACATAATATTTTTTTTTATATCATTCATTTCCTTATAACTATTTTAAGATTAGCATAAATACCACCTAAAACCCAAAAAATTTAGTTGTTCTACCTATTGGTATTTTTTCTATACCTAGTTTCTACCCTAAAAGTATATCGGACTCAAAAAATTTAGAGAGCAAAACCCCCTGCAAATGAGCCATGAAATCCCTTTTATAATGCATGGGAGAAACAAGCACCCAACTCAAATTTAGTTACAATTTAGATATTTCATTTCAAAATCAATTTTCATTTCATCTCAAAATTCCCCACATGGTGATTTTCAATCATTTATTGAAAACGGGGAGGAAAAATTTGTAACTGTCATCAAATGGGAAATGCTAGTACCACCAAAATTTCTCTTTAATTTCTAGCTATGCCTTACATCCCATGTCCACATAGCCTTGGAAGCCCACAGTCAGCATAAAAACCCAAAAAACCACCACGACACATGAGGAACAGGAGCAACCACCACAACAACCTTAACAAGAAACACAAAATTGAAAGTCCACACACCAATTCTTTCAACCTAAGGAATGACAAGCAGCAAAACCCAACCCACAATACCCACTTCACATCCTAGTATGAGGCAAAGAAGAACCCTTAACACCTTATTCATCCTTATCCTTGCTTGGTATAGAACCATCACACCCACTTGGAGTTTTAACGGATAATGGCAGTACCAATAGCACCTCCATCCATGGGACTGTAGCTTGATTCAACATCATTAGGTATCACTTATAGCCTAAGTCCATCTCTGTCACGCTTTTTGAGGTGATATTTGTGATAGAAATTAGTGAATTCTTCCTTCCAAAAGAGTCATGTCCATACCTTATCTTCCTACAAACCCTTAGTGCAAATGATGTAGGATCCTTTCCTTCTTCTTCCATCTTTTCTGCGGTGACACCCTAGTGCATTAGTCTACTACTACATCTAACAAGAGCACACAAAGGCTTCTCGACAGAGACCTTTTCCTTTGTAGATGGAGCACATTTAGGTGCTTTGTTCTCATGTATAGGAACATTGCCTTGAGGCTTCTATAAATTAAGTCTGGGTGACCTCCTAACTGGTACTATGGAAGTGACTGACTTACTCATTTTCACTACCTGGTAGTTTCTCCAACTCACAATTGAACACTCATCATTTTGCACAAATTCAGGAAGATGCTAATTGCTAACTACAATGGTGAAAATGGAAATCACTCTGTCCATATTTATCGAGTAGGGCTAATGGTGTTTTCTCATTAACTTTGATGTCACACGCTTGAGGAAGCAATTAATTGCTAGAGTCAATTTCCCCACTATCAATCACCCAAGTACTTGGAGATTTGCATGTCATCCCCCATAATAGCTAGAAATTAATTCCTCGCATGCACAAGGACTCAATTTGTTCATTCTTGAAGAGAGCATACCATTATTGCTCATTGGTTGTAGAGCAAAATGGCTAACACATGCGCGTTGTTTAACTTTGAATATCGACCATTGATGTCAAAATAAGATGGAAGATACAACGACAAGGATGTAGTCAAATTGGGTTTGAAAACCCAATGCCATGACTCATTATCCCCTGGCCAATGAGAGGATGCTGACTAGGAACCACATCACAAAGTTCACAAGCTCCGACATATTTTGCACAGTGGTCGAGAAGACCCACATGTTGCCTTTTCATGTACCTCGCAAGTTGTCTAGGAGGCATGAATCAAGTACCGCGAGGTGCACGATGAATGACTTAGATTAAATCTTAGTCCATCATCACATTCATCGATCTTCCCTTTATCAACCACTGGACACATGTACATGGGATGGGCCCTGAACGACAAGGACATGCATCATTATATCGCGGACCTTGCATGCTTCCCAATGACTATCCATAAATGCCCGCACAATGTGCGATGGGTGGTGAGGATTAAATCTTTAAATCTGATAGACCTTATTTCCTACACAAGCCACATGTTATTTTAAAGGTGGGGCCATGACTAGGTTGATGGAAATAAGACCCTTGGGAGTGACAACTTAAGTCCCAAAATGAAATTTTTTGCCCAACTTTAGAAAAAATTAGCTCGGGATAATAGAAGGGGTGACTATCTTTCTTAAGTGAAGGGGTCGGTTAGCAGACAGGTTGAAAGGATTTGATGATGACTTACTCAACTGGAAACCGATGAGAACAAGTCATCACAAAATTATGAGATTGAAGGGGTTTTAGGATAGGACATTTGCATGGTAAGGGTTTACAACTAGACCCTTAGCCCATTCATGGTTACAGAGTTTAAAAATCATGACTCAAGTCATGATTTCCTCATAATTTTGTAGAGTTTTTAGGAGCTCTATCAGTACTTATGGTATGGGGTTAACATTTTGATGAAAATTGGTGCAAAAGGGGATATATTGTGTTGACTTTGAGGATCTCAATTTGTTGCAATGAATTGTGTGTAGATTGAGATGAGACCAACAAGGCTTGAGAGCTACTTGATGGGAGGGACCTGTGTGGACTGGAGGAGAGGAGTTGGAGTTCCAACAATTAGTGCATTTTTTGAAATTAATTCCAATTTTTTAATTATGATAGCCTTGTAATAAAATACAAGAGATAATTTAGTAAGAGCATGCAAATTGAATAAATGAGAGGAATAAAATAGTTTTGAGAAAGTGTGGACATATGTAAATTTATGGAATATCTTGGAAGTGTATTGCTTTAGTAGAAAAATAGAACCATTGACTAAAGCCTCCTCCAAAACAAGATAATTGAATTCATTAGGAAGCAAAGAATGATGTGTGTGTAAACCATCAGAAAGCTTACCTCAGTATTTGACAAGTGTAGAATGAAATTTTTCAATAGAGTCTATAGATGTAACCTATAAAACAGGTTCTAGAATAGATATTCCTACAAGAATATCAACAATGTCATTTGTAGTTAACATTGTCATAATGTTATTGGAATTTACTGTAAGAAATTGGTCTATGAGCAAGTGCAAATTTTACAATTAGGTTTTGCAAAAAAAATAGGCTTGGTCTCCTCAAGTTAAATTAGAGTAAATGAAATTGGCTTCGAAATTGTAAAAGGTAAATTGTCTCTAGAAGAATTTATTTTGAGGGAAAGAGGGTTTTAATTTTTAGGAGATTTTATTGATTTTTTTTTGGTATATAAATATGTACAAACATTAAGAATTACACAATATATCATAGAAATGGAATGAGAAAATATAAAACATAAAATAAATAAATAAATATATATATATATGCACAAATATAAATATGGAAAGGTAAATTGTCTCTACAACATACAAATATGCACAGACATTAAGAATTACATAATATACCATAAAAATGAAACGTGACTATATAAAACATAAAATATAGAAGAATAAAGATGTTATTTTTTCTAAAAATGTAGTGGTACTTGTGTAAAGAAACAAAATTTTAGATTGTGTGAGATGATTTTGTTTATAAAGATAAAATGTTTGAACAAATGTTAAGGTATACTGGGTTATGTGTGCAACTTTCATTAATCTAATTTAGAAGAGACTTATCTACAATATCAATTAAACATAATATATGTCAATACGTATTCAATTATAGTATAAATATAACCTTAAATCCTAGATGAAATCCTAATCCACATCAAACCATAAATTTGCATCAACTAGACAACTTTAATTGTAAAAGGTAAATCCTACAATATTATCTAGGAAACGTAAACATATATAGGCATTATACTTTTGTCTCTACAACATGTTTAGATAGAGAAACATTGAAATTTTAAAGCTAAAGCCATTTGTCCTTAATATTATTTTTGAACCCAATTGAAGTAGTAGGTGATGATGCTCTTTTTGTCTTTATGTTTACATAAAAATGCATGCGTTTATATAGGATGTTGTACACATATATCTATATCTTTCTGCCCTTATTCTCTTGCTCTATGTCCAAAGGTTAGTTTTTTTTTAATGCTATTTAATTAGTAATAATATTATTTGTATATATAAATTAGACAATATAATATAGCGTATAATATTTCTTTTGAATTATCCAAAAAAATCCCTCCTTATCAATGTAATTAATTTTAATAGTGTAATTTGTAATGTTTCAAATTAAACATGATAAATTTGAGATCATAATTCAAACATATTTTAAATAATTACAATAAAATTCAATGTGATTTATAAACTTTAAAGTTAATTAGATTCAAATTTATATTGTGTCATAATGATTTAACACAAAATTAGATTCATTTTGATCTTGCAAAGTGAGAATATTCATTATTTAGTTTAGATTGAACACTTTTTAAGAAGGAGATGTATGTGAAAAGTGTCTTTATTTATTGTAGACAAAATACACATATTTATTTATACATAGGTTACAATATTACAAAATAGTAACATCTTTGATTATGTGAGGCTACACAGTAGGTAAATAGTAACATATTGGTCACATAGTAAAAAGATATAATTGTTGCTCACATATTTTGCAAGTACATCTCATGCATGTGGATGATAAAGGAGGTTGGGTCAATTTGGTAGTGGTGATCATAGTAAACCTCCTGAAGGAAAGTGCAAATCTCCTCAAGTTTTATTCAACTCTCTTGATATGTTAACGTTTATTGAAGCTTTTCGATATCCATTACTTCAACGAGAGATGTTTTCTGGCACACAAGTTTGAACTTGCTTACAATTGCATGGTAGCTTTCTAAAACAGTCGAATCAAGATTCTAAACATCAGTTTGAAGGCATTGTGACTTGTTGATAGGCGAGCACGACTCTACCAACATGTTTGTAGAATCCATTGAAATCAAGGGGGTATGCATGTTTTTTCTTGTATCTTCCCTAGTGATTTGAATGATGGAATTATTATTTGAATATTCAACCATTTCTTGAGAGAGAAATGAGTAAATTAAAAGTATAAGAAAAAAGAAAACAATTATAATAATTTAGGTGTAACATAATTGTTACTTTTAAATTCATAAAAATAAAATGTAAGAATATGTCATTTCAAATATTAATACAAGAAAGAGAATTATAAATCAAAAAATCCTACAATAAAATTTAAGTACTATTGTAAATAAAAGGAAAAAAAGTTAAAATAGTTTTTAATATATAATTTTGTTTATAAATAATATTAACATTACTATATATTAATTTTTCTTTAATTATTTGTGTTACCTAATTTTTAGCTTTCAGCTAAAATCAGGTTTAGTGTTTATTCTTTTTGTGTTGTTCGTTTAAATATTTAAAAGATAAACCAGAAGTCTACTAGGTTTAATATGCATGAAAAAATATTGTCAATGAAACAAATTACATTTTTTTTTCATTCCAATATTGCAATTACAACAAATGAGAAAAGAGAATTGTATGTATACAAGTGCAATCTTTTATTGATAATCATGAAGTGTACATGTCCCTCACAAGCCAAGGGAATAACTTTACTTATTCAATGAAAATACAGAAAGAAATTTATACATGAATAAGTAAAACAAAATGTGCACATAAGAGTGGAGACCAATCATTGCCTGAGAATGATTGGTTTTGAAGTTGTGCTCTTGCCCTGATGCAACTACCCCAAGCTGCTTGTGTCCTTCCCAGCTCTGTAATGCTCCTAGCTCCTACATCTGAACATTTGGAAAAGCAATGATATTAGATCAATGCTCTAAGTAATGAAAGATCTCAAACCTTACATACACACCTACCTATGCATGTATAAACTGATCCATAAGTGCATTAAATAAGCATGAAAACCTTGGATTTCCTGGAAAACAATGAAGTCATCAAACATATCCAAAATATGCATCTATTTTTCTAACTTGTTTGCTTCATGTGCATATTTAAGACAAGTCTAGTTACTATTTTGATTCAATTAAATATAGCATGTGGGGTAAATGTGGCTCCCACAAGGGTAGAGCTTAGCATTCTTTGAAAGAAATAGGAAATTGAGCAACTTGATCAAAGATATACCCATTATTAATGCATTAAATCAATATGGAATCACATCAGTTGATCAACTTTCATTATCAGATTCAAAAGATGCATCAAGTTCAATTATGCATCTCTTAAATAAGGAGCAATCTAGAGTATTTCTAGACCCCTCTCACCTTAACCCTATTGGACAACTACACATCACATAGGATGGTGAGCTTTTAGGTCACCGACATAGGGGACATGTGTCTTCCCACTAGGATCAAAGTGAGGAGACAGTTTATGTGTTACACATGATCAAAAGGTAAACAAATGTTGTGGAGATCAGATAGAAAATTCATAGAAGGAAGAAAGCATTGTTATGGAAGCCATGAAGGTTGGGACAACAAGATGTATTCTCATGTCATGCAGGATAGCAACAAAGACAAATGTCTTTCAACTTTACTGAAGGCAAACAAGAAATGGTCACAAGAGATTACATTACAGATGAAGAAGAAAGAAAGGATAGTAAAACTTTTCAACTTTCATCTACATTTTCTTGAGTTTATCAGACCCAAGGATTACCTCCACAAGTGATATGTAGTTGAAAATAACTTTATTGATGGAAATGGAGAAGTAGTCAAGTTTCACAACTTCCAAAGTGTAACTTTTAATGGACATGAGATATTGTCACCATTGGCTGCATAATTTGTTGTTTTGAAACAATGAAATGATAGAAATTTAACAACAATGGAGAGAGAAATGTGGAGTTATGAGCATATGGAATAGCCACTAGGCTTCAAATAAATACAATCAAAAGCAATGAAAAGGAGTAGTCATCATGTATAAAAAAGTAGTACTTCAAGCTTATTGCCTTCATCAAATGAGCACATATGGCTGAAGAGGGACTATCATATGATAGAAGATCACCAAGTGTGAAGACATTTAAGGAGGTAGTCATGAATATAGGCTACAGGGCAGCAAGGTCCAACAAGTATGGGGTTGTAATTATCTGCTAGTGGTCTGTGTTATGGTGTTCTCCTACATTTGCAAAAGCTATAGAAAAAAAAAGAATAAACCAAAGAATGCTTATCATTGGGGAAAATGGAATTGCTAATGCTTATTAATAGGTGCATTTGTGAAAATAAGGGCAGTGAGTAAGGTCATTTTCATTGACAATGATAGTTGACAATGGTGATACAATGCTACGGATTGTATAGAGAAGAAGGGTATCCTTTGGTGGACATTCCCAAGTACCTTCCCTTCTTGAAGGAGAGAACTCAGTAGGAAGTCAAGAATCAAGGGTAGATAGTCATATTTATAAAGATATCATTATAAGAGGAAAATCAACATGGAATCATTGCATAACAGAGGTTTTCAAATAAAAAGAGCTTATAAAGTCTAATGGACAGTCCAAAGAAATAAAGCCATGAGTAATGTTCATAAAGGAATGGTAGATGTGTGGGGTCTTTGACTCATGCCCGTATTGTACAATGGCATTGAATCATTTTGTGCAGACCTTTTTTTCTCCACACAAATCAGCATTTTCCTGTGGAACAATGACAAAGGTAGCTCTTGTTTGAACTCATCACTCTCTCATGAAAACTCATTCACATTATATTCTTGCAAAATCTTGTAAAAAATGAGAAAACTAAAAATGCAGGAGGTTTCTTCACAATGATAAACCCACTTTGGGGTTTTATTTTTCAAAAAACATTCTACAGGAAAAGGAAGCATATTTGCAAAACCCAATTCATATGCTCACAAAAAAACACAATTTTGCTACAAATTGGAGTTTTCAAGTTATACCAATACTATACAATGGCATTGAATCTTTTTTGCAACAAAATATGAGTATTTCTTTCACAAATTAAGAAGGCACATCTGGGTTTATCATGAGAGGCTAATGTAGAAGCATTAAACAATGGAGAAAATTCTACAAAAATGACAAATGGAAACTCATTTCATGCATTATTATAGGTTGTGGCTACGTAGATCTTTGTTTCTGTAAAATATAGAAAACCCACCTAGAGTTTTTTAATGAAATACAACATTGCTACAAATTGAAGGAAAATGAAGGTATAACACAAAACCCACTTGTATTTTTGCATCAAAATTTGAGTTTCTTCAAAAAAAATAATTTAAAAACCCACTTGGATTCTTTCGCAAAAAATTGTAGATATAGAAATAAAGGTGTTACAAGAAACCCACTTAGGGGTTTTGCAATTAAATTGCAAAAAAAGAACAAAATTATATGAAGATACCCTATTTATGTCCATGGTTGCGGCGAAGAAGAATTTTTCTTCATGAAAGCAACAAGTAAACAATATGGAGTGTCTTCATTCTCAAATGCAAAAAGAAAATAAGCATTTCATGCTTTATCTTTAAGCTGGAAACAAAATATAGCTTTCTCTTGCTCAAAATTTGAAGAATGGAGTCGACTAAAAGCTTACTAGAACTTTTTCTTTTTTTTTTTCCTTCAAATTGAAATAATTTTAGTGGCCTCCATTCGAGCTTCATAGGATCCATCATGGCAGCTAAGTGAGGACAAAGTAACCATAGAAGAAAATCAAGAAACATGCTACAGGTCGCGGTTTTTGAGCTCAAAATGGCATTTAAGAAGTGATATGACACAATTTTTTGCTCAAGAAATGCATTACCTTTTATTTCTTTGAGGATTCCATGCAACTTTCATCAAAAACTAGTGCCAAGGCCTCCATTTTTCTGTGTTGACTAAAACCCTCATGGTGGCATCATTTTTCTAGAATGTTCAATGGTAAGAATGATTGTGTTTTTTTCATTCTTTTGGTTTTGATGATTAGGGTTTGACTCTACTTGATGGACAATGGGATTTTGTCCCATGTTTTTAAAAAAATTAAGCATGTGTTAATGCAAAATGGGGAGGTTGAAACATGTAAACATTGACTTAGGAATTTTATGCCTTAGGTTCTTTTTCCCTTGCTTCAAATATTTGTTAAGTCCTTCAAGCAATACAAACATATGGAGTGTGCTACATCATATTAGATATGCCTTTTATTTTTTATCATGCATCATGGGCCTTAGAGACTTGGAATATGCTTTCCAAGAAGTGTGGAGGTTGGC